>LR812541.1:44464446-44756946 GCA_903798195.1 Danio kyathit | reverse complement strand
CACAATTCACTGCATGTGAGTTTGCTGGATAGTCTTTCACTGACGCTGAAGAAGGTACAGCAGGAGCCGCTATTTCACTACTAGGGAGAAATGCTGTAAAACTCCATCTCTGCCTCTCTCTCCACCACTTTGGAGATTTGACCCTCTGGCATGTTCGTGAGGTAACTTTTCCTCTCCTCTTGGCAGTTAAAGTGATACTTGTGGATCCAGACATGAGTGTGCCTGAGATGCGAGTTTTCTTTACTGCGTCTATTATGGATTACCTGGCTGTGATAACCGCGTATTATGCGCATACAGACTTTAACCATGGCTGTTCTTCCCGCATCACTCATCGGTGAATGCTGTGTTCACACCAGACGCAGAACACGTGGATAAATCGCGCTATTCGTGCATAAATACACGCGTAAACATTTTGAGTTTACTCAACTCATTCGCATGCCAAATCCGATTCATTGACAAATCTGCTTCTTCGGTGACTGTAGCTTCGTTGCTAAATGGCTAACGTGGATTTTATTAAGAGAATAGCTGTGCTTATGTGCTTTATGATGGCTGAAAAACTGCGTCGATTTGTTTGGAGCCGTGTCTGAGTCCACTAGATCCTTTCAGAGGTGCTCCCAGCTCTGTGAGCTCATAAACCCCTCCAGAGACTTAACCTGGATGATGGAGGCTTTCAGCGGTGCTTCAGAATGAGTCGAGCCCAGTTTGATCAACTGTTGTCGAATGTCGGCAGGAGGATTTTCCCCCGGGACACCAACAACAGGTGATACGTCATAAGCACGTGAAGAGAAAGCTCCTGATTGGTTAGCGCAGCGCGAATGTCGGTTGAAGTTCAGATTTTCGAACTTCATGTTAAGCACATCAATCGCGTCAATCACGCAAAACGCTCAACTCGAGCCGCTTCATTCGCGCGAATTGCATCATTTGCGCCGCCTCATTCGCGCCTTACGCGCCTCAGCATGTCTATTTGCGTCTTTGCATTGACTTAACATGTAAATCACTCACGCTTGATGCTTCTTCCGCGTCTGGTGTGAACGCAGAACAGCGCTTTCATTTTTAGAGCCAATCGCAGCCCTTTCTCTTGAGCGGGTGAAGACAATGACCAATCATAGGAGTGTAAGACAGCGCTCAAAAAGCAAGCGAAATAATATTTACATTGGTTTATTTGCTATAAATGCTCATGCTGTTTTCTGTGCATGTACTGGAGTTTTGTTTGAAACAGTGAAAAAAAAAGTGTTTTCTTTGAGCAAGTCGAATTAAAGGTACAGTTCATACATCTGCTTGTATTAAAGGACAAAATTGTATTACAAATAATATATAAATATTAATATATTGGTGTCGTGAAGAAAAAATTTAATTGTGTATGGAAAGCATCGTCAATGCACCGTGATGCACCGAGATATCAAACTGAACTGAATTGATGGCATGATAATTGTAACCAAACCAAACCGTAAGACCAGGTTCATACCCCTACTTAAACATGCTTATTCCGAATATATGTGAAAGACCACCCCTTCAACTTCCGTTTCATGCTCAAATAAAACATTCACAATAAAACCATGAATATAATTAGACATTTATCTGTTCCTGGCTGGAATAAACTGCAGAGCAGGAAAATAATTCACATATTAACAGTTTGTGGAGATATCTTAGTTAAAAACATTTTAAGCTAATAGAGTACATAGAGTACATAATAGAGTACATAGCATACTGTTTGCCTCAAAACTAAACTACGTGCTCTTAAAACCACAAAAAAACAACAACAACAACAACAACTGTCATTCAGAAGTCATGTGACCTTTAAAGTACACAAGTAAGAACTAATAAAAAAAATACATGATAAACAGGTAAATCAATCTGATAATGACAGTGTAATTGGAACCTGTCTGCGTGGATCAGCCACTGCACTGTTTGTACATAAAGCTGGCACTGTATTCAGATCAGAAATCTAAAACTCCATGCAAATGCGAGTGAAACAGATTAGAAAAGGTCACAATTCAAATGAAAGCCTAATAGTCTTTTGCAGTCCGCTGCCATTCATAAAGACCAGCGATGATGAGTCTGCAGCTGTTCAGTTTAAGTACTTTGTTCTGCTAATTTCAGATAAAACAATGCCTCAGGAATATGGAAACTGAATGAGAAAACAGACATTTCACATTAGGATTTATATGCATAATATTCCAGACAACACTACATACAGTATGTTTGTCACTAAACACAAAGGACAGACGCAAAAGAAGTGCAACCTGCATGATGAAATAACAACAAAGAAAGGACAGTGACGCTTTGCCTCTTATCTTCGAAATAATGCAAATTGTTGATGGGCAAATTGTCAGCGTTGTGTGCCTCTCGGTGTGAGTCACATAAAACAAACAATGAGCACAAAACAACTGTCATGAAAGCAGCAAAACTGTGAAACCTGACACTAAAGTAGGCTTTTATGCTATTTTAAAGCTCTCTAATTTTTTGAAGGCCTCCTACAATTGGTGTACATCCCCAAGGTTAAAAAAACTTTTAATTATTGTTATATTTATTGCAGCATTAGCCCTTTTCCAATTTAGGCTCATTCTGAAAACGTACCCCCGTATACATTTCTGGAGAGTGCCAAATACGTCCTAGGAGCTACGTTATTTTTTGTTTCCACTAATTAGAGGCCGCTGTGTACACTTTTTGAGATCTCAAATTTCTCTCGCAAGTGCCATTCGCGTCTGCTTTTCTCACGTAAATTCACCAGAGGTCGCTGTCGACTGACTGACCGATCAACTGACCCACCCTCCTCCTTCCCTAAACCCAACCAATAGTGTTTTCAAAAGCACAGATTGACCTGCTCACCCACTTCCCTAAACCCAACCGACAGTTTTAAAAAGCAATCCAGAAAAAGAAAAGAAAAAGATTTTTACCATGCTTTCATATTTTACTACATTCTCCCTTTGTTATTTACTTGTTTATTTTATTTTTTGGCTTCTGTTTTTGTCTTACCCGCTTTCTGTAAACGCTCTTCTTAACTCCTCTCTGCATCTCAAGTCTGCCGATGTACATGGCGACAAACTGGTAACAGTAGGAAAGCCGTCCATACAAAGGTAAGCGGTCAGCTGGTAAGCGCGAAAAGGAACGGCGTCATACCGCCCCGTAGCATTCGTTTTAAAGTAGAAATGCAGCCATATGTACTTCTGGCTACATAATTCGCGATCTCCAGAAGTGTATATAGGTCAACGTTTTCAGAATGAGCCTGTGTTGCTCTTTTCTCATAATGTTGGTTTAAAAATTGATTATCTCTAAACTGCCTTCCTGAGAGCCTACTCTCCTCTTATTGGCCAGATGGCCAAGTCTGTTGGGATTGGTTGAACTATCATAGCACATGTCAAAAATTAAACCATCATTACCATATTTAAATTTTAAATGCACAATACAGGGAGTGCAGAATTATTAGGCAAATGAGTATTTTGACCACATCATCCTCTTTATGCATGTTGTCTTACTCCAAGCTGTATAGGCACGAAAGCCTACTACCAATTAAGCATATTAGATGATGTGCATCTCTGTAATGAAAAGGGGTGTGGTCTAATGACATCAACACCCTATATCAGGTGTGCATAATTATTAGGCAACTTCCTTTCCTTTGGCACAATGGGTCAAAAGAAGGACTTGACAGGCTCCGAAAAGTCAAAAATAGTGAGATATCTTGCAGAGGGATGCAGCACTTTTAAAATTGCCAAGCTTCTGAAGCGTGATCATCAAACAATCAAGCATTTAATTCAAAATAGTCAACAGGGTCGCAAGATGCGTGTGGAAAAACCAAGGCACAAAATAACTGCCCATGAACTGAGAAAAGTCAAGCGTGCAGCTGCCAGGACGCCACTTGCCACCAGTTTTGCCATATTTCAGAGCTGCAACATCACTGGAGTGCCCAAAAGCACAAGGTGTGCAATACTCAAAAACATGGCCAAGGTAAGAAAGGCTGAAAAACGACCACCACTGAACAAAACACACAAACTGAAATGTCAAGACTGGGCCAAGAAATATCTCAAGACTGATTTTTCTAAGGTTTTATGGACTGATGAAATGAGAGTGAGTCTTGATGGGCCCGTGGTTAGATCGGTAAAGGGCAGAGAGCTCCAGTCCGACTCAGACGCCAGCAAGGTGGAGGTGGAGTACTGGTTTGGGCTGGTATCACCAAAGATGAGCTTGTGGGGCCTTTTCGGGTTGAGGATAGAGTCAAGCTCAACTCCCAGTCCTACTGCCAGACTCCATGGATGGCAGGCTTTTGAGTGTCCTTGCAAAGAAAGGTGGCTATATTGGTCACTGATTTGTTTTTGTTTTGTTTTTGAATGTCAGAAATGTATATTTGTGAATGTTGAGATGTGATATTGGTTTCACTGGTGAAAATAAATAATTGAAATGGGTATATATTTGTTTTTTGTTAAGTTGCCTAATAATTCTGCACAGTAATAGTCACCTGCACACACAGATATCCTCCTAAAATAGCTAAAACTAAAAACTAACTAAAAACTACTTCCAAAAATATTCAGCTTTGATATTAATGAGTTTTTTGGGTTCATTGAGAACATGGTTGTTGTTCAATAATAAAATTAATCCTCAAAAATACAACTTGCCTAATAATTCTGCACTCCCTGTTTGTACTTATTTATTTATAATGCACAATGTGTATGTATTTTTTTCATTAAAATATCCAAAAGCCATTAGAACAGCTTTATATATTTTGCTGACTTATGTAATTTAATTATCCCAAATGAGAAACAAGCCATTTTAATTAGTGAGATGGAGTGTGTGCTATGAGACATTTATTATGGGTCTTTATTCATTGTTATAAACCTTACCAAGCATTTCTGTTTGTTTACTGTTTTGTTGTTCCTGTTCTTGCCCTGTCCATAAAGTGAAACAATACTGTGCACTGAGTGAATGGCTGCATTTGAAATTGCATACTTCCCTACTATATAGTATGTGAGATAAGTAGTATTTCTGAATTAAAATTATTTTAAAAACAGTAGACAAATAGTACCTGGATGACGTACTATTTCTGGCAAGATTGTGTAGTGTGCATCCAATGGGCGCTACGCTATCCCATGATACCATGTGAGAGAATTCATAAAAGGGAGTGAAGTCGGACCTTGGTAGGTCATGTGATAATGACAAATGGCAGATGTAGTACGTGCAAATTCCATTCATACTACTCGCATTCATACTGTACAGAATGTACTTTTGTAACGATCATGTAGTAAATTCAAATGTAGTACCTACTTTAGTAGTAAATGATTTCAGACGCTATATAGTATGTTAAAAACAGTATGTGAGCCGAGTAGTATGTCCAAATTTATAGTATTCGAAAAACAGTATGTGAGAAGTACCTGGATGACCTACTACTTTTGGCGAGATTCTGTAGTTTGCATCCAATGGGCGCTACGTTATTCCATGAAGCCACTTAGGATAATTCAGAAATGGGAGTAAAGACTGACGTTGATAGGTCAGGTGATAATGCAAATGGTAGATGCAAATTCCATTCATACTACTCACATTCATACTTTATAGAATGTACTATTCTAACAATAGTGTATTCAATTCAAGTGTAGTATCTACTCGAGTAGTAGGCGATTTCAGATGCAGTGAATAGCTGCGTCCGTAATCACATATGTCCATACTATATAGTATGTCAAAAACAGTATGCAAGTGAGTAGTATCTCCAAATTCATAGTATTGGGAAAAAAGTATATGAGAAATACCTGGATGATCTACTACTTCTGGTGAGATTCTGCAGTGCACAACCAAAGGACGCTACGCTATACCATGATGCCTTGCAAGAGAATTCATGAATGGGAGTGAAGCGACGCGACGGACGCGAGCAGGTCATTTGATTATGACAAATGGTGGATGTAGTATGTATCAATTCCTTTCAATCTACTCACATTCATTCTATATATGATGTACTTTTCTAACAGTCGTTTAGTAAATTCAAATGTAGTACTTACTCGAGTAGTAGATGACTTCAGACACTGCGAGTGTGTCTGAGCTGCTTATAAGTGTGTCTGTAAATGTCTTGCAGGTGAGAATCTAATCAGAGTGCAGTTAATCTGTATCAGGTGTGTGTGTGTAATGAATGCAAATGATTGTGGGGGCTGTAGTCCAGGTGGATGGTGGAATGTATGGATAGCTGGAGAGCCCTCTAGTGGATCTCATAGGCAGTCCAGCTGATAATCGTGAAGATATGTCATGTTTTGGTAATAATGTGGCTTGCTTGGATGCTCAGCTGAGGTGCTATTGAAAAAAGTACCACATACTAAATATGAAACACAGTGGAAAAGCCCCCAAAAGTGAGTCAAACCGAATCACGTCATACCATACAGTGAAAAAAAGCGGATTTATTTGCCTGCTTAGCACCTTTAAAAAAATCAACAAATCATAGCTAAAGCTAACAACAAGACATTGACTTCCATAATAATTGTTTTCCTTAGGGACGCACCTATATAGAATTTTTGGCCGATAACTCTTAATATCTGGATGGTGATAGTAGATATACACCAATAAATATATATACATTTTTCATTGTTTTCTGCATGAAAAAACAAAAGGCCAAACACATACAGAGAACAGAGAAGAGCTTTAAAACCTTAACTTCAGAACTATCTAAACCAGGGGTGCCCAAACTCGGTCCTGGTGGGTAGTTGTCTTGCATTGTTTAGCTCTAACTTGGCTCAACACACCTGCCAGGACATTTCTAGCAAGCCTACTAAGAGCTTGATTAGCTTGCCCAGGTGGGTCTGATTGGGGTTGGATCTAAACTATGCAGGACACCGGCCCTTCAGGACCGAGTTTGGGCACCCATGATCTAAACAGATCTCTGAACTTTATAAATTAGCTATTCATTTCTATGGCCAGTTTATTTTATATCAATAAAATATTTTTTAATGAAAGTTGCAGGACTTACCATGAGTTTTCTCCATGAAGATCACCTTGGAATCTGCGCTGAAGTTCTGGCCGGTGAGGATCATCTGCTGCCCTCCAAGAACCGAACAAGCGTCCATGTCCTGCTTTTCCACCATGGGCAGCTCATGGGCAGATCTCTGAGCTATAGAGTTAAATAATAGGAAACAGAGCATGTAAATGTTCGGACTGACTTTAAAATTGTGCCCTTGAGCAAATCACTTAACCCCTGGTTGCTCCATGAACTATTGATTCCTGAATCAGTAACTCATTTTGGATGAATAAATGACCAGTAAAATGCTCTCTAAAATGATTTACAACATTTATGTCAATACCCTTTAAACATTTGATGTTCTACCCAATTGTCAAGAAAACATTGCGTTATAGGAACTATACATACAATTTAATACTGTGTGTATATATATATATATACATATATAAAATTCTCTCCCTATTTGGAAAGATGACATTTGGAATCACCAGACATATTCTGACAAGAATATCAGAATATCTAATATATACAGAGATTAGATATTCATGTCAGAATAAGTCTGGTGATTCCAAATGTCATCTTTCCAAATAGGGAGAGAATTTTCCTACCACAATATTGGTATTATTAGTCTATCATTACCTAATACTACATGGTTTTAGGGGCATTTTTATCCACAGACTGTCATATGATCAGCTTTTCATGATTTCAATAAAGCTTTTGATCCTTTTACACTAAATGATGCTGAAAGTCCCCAGGTTATTTTAATACTTGAGAAAAACTATGAGACTTGGTTTTCTAATTAACTTGGTTTTAAATTTATTTTGTAAAGATATGTACAATCAAAATCTAGATCATTAGGCTAAATGACAAATGTGCACACTGGAATATTATTTCTCCCATATTTTGACATTTTATTTACAGAAATGTCTATTGAAAAATTCTATTATTCTATTCTATTAGTAAAATATATATTTATTAGCCCCCCTGTTTATTTTTTTCCCCCAATTTCGGTTTAACAAAGAGAAGATTTTGTCAACACATTTCTGAACACAATGGTTTTAATAACTCATTTCTAATAACTGATTTATTTTATGTTTGCCATGACGACAGTAAATAATATTTTACTAGATAGTTTTCAAGACACTTCTATACAGCTTAAAGTAACATTTAAAGGCTTAACTAGGTTAATTAGGTAGATTAGGGTAATTAGGCAAGTTATTGTTTAATGATGGTTTGTTACATTTTTCGCCGGAGGAAACAACTGTGCTGATGAGGTGAACGCCCGACTGCTCCTCCATGACATTGGGATATAGGTGATAAAAGTTATCTACATCAAAGAACTGCAAATAAGCAGATATTATAACAATTTATTAATAAACATACACCTTGTTCTCTTGCTGTCCATGGCTGTGGTTTGCTGATCAAAAGACGGGGAGGAGCCGAATTCTGCCGCCGTTTACTTATCAAATTTAAAGGGGTCTGAGGCAATAATTTAATGTACAGTTTATGAGCTAATCGCAAAAGTTTTAGGGGGTCTGAGTAGAAATATAGGGAGGCTACAGCCTAAAATAGGTCTAGCGACGCCCATGCTATCGAAGAAAAAAATTAGCTTAAAGGGGCTAATAATTTTGACCTTAAAATGGTTATTAAAAATTCAAAACTGCTTTTATTTTAGCCGAAATAAAACAAATAAGACTTTCTCCAGAATAATCTATCAATTTTACTCAAATATATTAAACACATTGGTGTTAATTGTTGCTTGGTTCAAGTTGCAGTTGAATGATGCATGAAATAACACAATGTACTTCTTACTATTATGCTAGTATGCATGTCATGCAGCAGATCATGAAGCATTCATAATTTAGCTCAGGAGATTCTTGTAATTTGGATGTGCATTGAAATGAAAAGGCTTTTAACTAGGAATATTAAATTAAATAATTTGCTTTCTTCAAACTCACCTTAAGCTGTATAAACAAATAGGCGGGATGATTCAGCATATTAAACACCATCTTTATTGACTTTTCAAGATGATGAAGTTTGTCGTCACGTTATTAAGGATGTGAACTCATATTATCTGTGATTTAATATCCGCTACGGCAGCTGTGATTGAGACAAATATGAGTGACCTTTGGACAGATGCACGGTGTTCTGTAATCTAAATTACCGAAAAGTAAGCTACACTCTTAGATAATACAAAATCTAATAACTTCTAACAACTATAACTTCCTTTTGGCGAATTGTTATTTATCTGGTTTATTGTAAATTCTTTCCTCTTTTTTTACAAACTGTTGACTCTAGTTTGCATCAAACAAAAACTAGACGAGGAGGAAGCAGAGCGAACAGACACAATGGCACAATTTCATGTAACACAAAATCACATGATATCTGATAAGAGCATGACAAATATTCAAATAAAGCGATCAAATACTCAAACCTGAACAGATATTACTAGATATTACACATATTACTATTCATCCGCAAAAACTGAGAAATTAAAGTCACAATGAAATCAACATTATTATTATTATCATTATTTTATTTGACTATAAGTAGAACTGGGCGATTTTGCAAAAAAAAAAAATCACAATATCATGTTACATATCATTTGATATCGATAATTATTGATTATTTTTGAACAATACATTTAGGAATATTAGGATTTATTATTTATTTAACCACTTTAATTTACCAACATTACTAAGGCAAATAGTTTTAATAGTCAAAAACAAAAATATTTAAACAAAATATCCCATCTCCCATAAATATCCCATAAAATAAACATAAGTGTTAAAGAAACTCTTAAACCTGATAATTAAAATGTTACAAAGTGTGTGCAATAGTAAAGCGTAAATGCTGAGCAATCAAAGCAATCTTTAAGGTGTCAATAATAATGATACAGTAAACCTCAAAAAAACACAAATTATGATAATCAAATCGGAACCAGCCATCATTATTCAAATACATACTGCAACATTACAAATTGTGAAGTTGAATGACTACATTACCCCCTTTGCTAAAAACTCTTTCAGATGGGGAGCTAGTGGCTGGGACGCACAAGAAAAGAAACCAAAAAGCCACTCTGGCGACATCCTTACATCCTTTTTTATTTACAATCTTTACTGCTGCTATACGGCACTCATTTTCATATGTGTTGTTATTCTGACCTGAAGTGCATGCACGTGGATTCCTTGACCATTTACAATGGACTTTGCGCTCTGCGCTACCCTGGCGTCTCTTGTAACTCGGCGACTATCAACCCTTTTGTCAGAGGATGACAAACGGACAAATCATTGCTGCAGCTCCGATGCAAGTTTATGGAGAAAATTTAAAACCGCTGCAGTGTTTGGGTGCGCTGTGTTTGTCTGAGGTAATTAGTCGTTTTACTGAAATGTGTGTATTCCATACAAAGTGTGAAGCAGATTGATTAGTTCTACTTAAAAGTTTAGATGTTTTTTAACTAGATGCGGCTGGAAAATGCGCGCATCGCTCCCATATGCACGTCGTGCAAGTCGCACGCCTCCATTGGAAATTACAAACTTATATCCTAAGCTTATTGTCACTGCTTCCAAGGCGCACGCTCAGCAGCCACATTTGATTAAAACTATAGCCTTCATACCGAAACTCCATACCAAATCTTTTTTTATCGATATTGACAATGGTGTTCAGTCAATAAATATCGATACCGATTTTATCGCCCAGACCTAAATGTTATTATCATTGTTTAATTAGTTGATTATTGATTATTTTACTATTATTTCATTATTGATTGTTGAAATTGATGATTAATTATTGAAATTATTTGATTTTTGATTTTTTTAATGAAATACTGCAGTGCATATCAATGATTTATCCATATACTGCATTCTTTAATTAATTTTCCCTCATACTTTGTCATCAAAATAACTTTCCATCTCTTTTTAATGACTTAATTTCCTCCATAAGCTGAATAATCAAATGAAACCTACTGATTCATTTATGAAATGCAATTAGTTAATAATCATTTGATTAATTGGTTATATACATACTTATTTATTACAACTGTAGTCAGAATAAGAAAAAAGCTGTTATGATCACCCGCGATCTAGCATTTGCAGATCGCTGGAGAACTACACATCTGCCACTACAAGTCCCAGAAGTCTTTGCACTTATCACTCCTACCACAGCTGACAATCACTCAGACACTGACATGCACACACACACAATCACAGCTGAGGCTCATGACTGACTGATTAGTTGGACTATTTATCCACCTCACATTCTCGCACACTTTGCAAAGTGTTGTTTTTCTTTGTGAGCACCAGGTAAGCGTTTCCCTAGTCTTGCCCTACCATGTTTTTTAGTGTTTGTTTTGTTTTGTTTAGTTATTTTGCCGCCTGTCCCGATTATTCACCTGTTACTTTAATTATGATCTGGACTACCTGCATGCTCCTGTCTGTCTGTTTCGACCTTTGCCTGCCTGACCATTCTCAATAAAGGTGCATTTGGATCCTCACCTCTGTTGCCGACCTGACTCATTACAAGCTGATTTAATGAAGACATTTCTGATTTCATGCTCATTTTAATCTGACTTTGACATTTTGGAATATAACTGTACTCACAGCATTCAATGGGATGTGAAGCAATTTGTAGAGACAAATATTGGCCGCTTTGCTGGGGAATATGAACACGGAATACCAGTCGAACACGTGTGTTTTTCCGGCCGATATCAGTCTCTCCTTTCCGCAGCTCGATGTCAGCATTGCGAAGCTTGAGAATCCCGGCACAGTCAATTCTGAGAAGCATTCCAACATGTTACTATTCACATTTAAAATGTAGAAACAATCATGTTGACCCCTTAAATGTCAACCCCACATTTTGAACATAGACGTGAAAATTACATATTAAATCAAATGATTAAGCTTGGTCTCATTTTAAAGAAGACAGATGTCAGATTGTAGCTCAAGTGAAAAAAGTTCAAAAAATTTAATAAAACAAAAGTTATGGCTTTACATAAACAAAAGTCTATGAAAATAATGTATATTTTGTTATATTACATAAAATGTGTTTTACAAATCCCATTTTTGTCTAAAATTTACAAAGATAAATAACTAAACAAATTATATTGCAAATTTGAAGTTGATATCTCAAAAATGGGTTTCAGTAAGATTTTTTGGGTGCAGTACCAGACATCACCACATCCAGTTTCCATTGGTGACCATATAAGAGCGCCCCCTATTCCTGTGTATGTTTTGAAGGAAATGAACCATATTTTCTCACATTTCTAACATTATTAGTAAAGTATACATCAAATTCTAATGTACAATGGGCAATTTGGTGGTATTTAACTTGAAATTAGCATTATAAAAACATCTAAAAATGTATTTATATGTAGACTGCTGTAGCAAAGTAATGCTTTTTCACGACTCTGATGAGTACCCTTGTTGCAAATTAATAAATAATTATTGCTCAGTAATATCTATCAAATCAGATATGGAAACTGGAAATCTTAAGCTTTCAAATGATATATAGTTTGTCATAACTGTTTCTTGTTTAAGGCTCGTACACACTGGGACGCTTTTCGTTTGCGTTTATCGTCAGTGTTTTGAGACATTTTTCTGCATTCAAACCCAAGTGATTTTCACTGCTTTTGAGCATAAGAGTATGCAAATTCACTCCTTGACGTTGGATGGCGCTACACAACTTTAAGCTTCTGACACCCACTTGTAACACAGAAGAAGAAGACAGAAAGATGACACGCTTGTTGTTAAAGTTACTGGCGATTCGAACAAGCATGAATGGTTCAAGTTGCAGCTCTAGCGATGAAGAAATGATTATTGTTCACCAGTGCAATAAGCAGCTCCACGTTCATAACGCTTCTGGGCATCTTCTTCAAAGTGCGCTCGCATTGACAGTTTTGCGATTGAGCGCCTACAAGTGCTGTTTACTGTAACTTCAGCAGCTCCGTGCACATGAACAAAAGTGCCAATCTGATTGGTGGAGAAGGTTTTGACGCGGTGTGTCAAAACAAAAAAAACGAGCATGAGGCGTTTCTTTAAAAATGACGCTTTTAAGCCTGCCATTTTGCGCGTTGGTATGCATGATCACATTGTTGCCCTTTATTTAGTCACGAGACATTAAACATCGACGTAAAACACAAGCAAAAAGCGTCCCGGTGTGAACTGGTCTTTATACTGCAATATTATGCTTTAATTAAAATTGTAATGTAACCACAAAGAGTACCACAGGTTGAAGGGTGACAAAAAAGGTTTTGATCTATTACTCATCCAACATAACAAAAAAAAAATGTAAATAAAGGTAAAATATGTATTCAGACCTTTCAAACAATATATAGCTTGTCATGATTAGATTAGGATTTAACTGCAATATAGCGGAGTAAACAAACTGTTAAGGGAAAGTTTACATACAGCTTTCAATTTGTTAACCCTTTTGTTTGTATTTCTTCAGAAGAACAATAAAGAAGATTTTTAGCTGAAATTATGGTCCTTGATGAACAGTTATGGCCACTTTAAGAGTAAAAAAACATATACAGGCAAAAGAAATAATAATACCCACAGCTTTTGATAATATACTGCAGTATTATCAAGTGAAATGATGGTTTTGTACAAGAAAGTCAGTATTATTTACAACATAATCACCACTGACACACATATTTGGCAAATATGCATTGTCAGAAGCCACGGATATTAATTTTGTTTTGCCTGTATGTTTTTTTTAACTCTCAAAGTGCCAGTAGCTGCTGATTTGCACTTTATGAATCACTGATATTTAAGAAATAAGTTTACCTATACATATAATGGCCTGAGGGTGAATAAATAGCAATTTTAAATTTATTTTTTGGTGAAGTGTGCCTTTAAATACTTATGTGTGCTTGCAGAATAATAATTTGTAAGGTTTACTTACATTGCTTTCATATTATTCTTTGGCTCGAGAGGCATTTCCAAGACTTTGGTGCCATTAACGATCTTCTCGTAGCTGGTGGTGGTGACGGTTTTACCAGTTATGCGATGAACTTGATAGAAAGCATGAGGTTTTAGGATTCGCTCGTCTGCCGTGCCAATGAAGATCTGTAAACCCAGTGGCTCCTTGCCTCTGTATCCACGTAACTGTACACAGAAAAGCATAAAGAAATAGTTGATTGCTAAACCTTATAGTACTGGTTCTGGCAGGGATTTCTCTAAATAATCAGTTACCAGTATAACCAAATATCACACTAAATAACTGGCATAAATTGTGAACTATAAATATCGGAACAATCACTCTTAATTTTCAGCTATTGGTTTTGGCAGATATCACTAAATGATCGGTTATCTGTTTCAGCTGATATCACTAAATAATCTGTTATCTGTTTCAGCCGATATTGCTCTAATAATCTGTTATCTGTTTGAGCAGATATCACTCTAAATAATCGGTTATCAGAGTCAGCTGATGTCACTCTAAATAATCGGTTATCGGTTTGAGCAGATATCCCTCTAAATATCGGTTATCAAATTCAGCTGATATCGCTCTAAATAATCGGTTATCTGTTTCAGCAGATATCACTCTAAATAATCGGTTATCAGAGTCAGCTGATATCACTCTAAATAATCGGTTATCAGAGTCAGCTGATATCACTCTAAATAATCGGTTATCAGTTTCAGCTGATATCGCTCTAAATAATCGGTTATCTGTTTCAGCAGATATCACTCTAAATAATCGGTTATCAGAGTCAGCTGATATCACTCTAAATAATCGGTTATTGGTTTGAGCAGATATCGCTCTAAATAATCGGTTATCAAATTCAGCTGATATCACTCTAAATAATCGGTTATCAGTTTCAGCTGATATCGCTCTAAATAATCGGTTATCAAATTCGGCTGATATCACTCTAAATAATCGGTTATCAGTTTCAGCTGATATCGCTCTAAATAATCGGTTATCTGTTTCAGCAGATATCACTCTAAATAATCGGTTATCAGAGTCAGCTGATATCACTCTAAATAATCGGTTATTGGTTTGAGCAGATATCGCTCTAAATAATCGGTTATCAAATTCAGCTGATATCACTCTAAATAATCGGTTATCAGTTTCAGCTGATATCGCTCTAAATAATCGGTTATCAAATTCGGCTGATATCACTCTAAATAATCGGTTATCAGTTTCAGCTGATATCGCTCTAAATAATCAGTTATCAGTTTCAGCAGATATCACTCTAAATAATCAGTTATCAGTTTCAGCTGATATCACTCTAAATAATCGGTTATCAGTTTCAGCAGATATCACTCTAAATAATCAGTTATCAGTTTCAGCTGATATCAATCTAAATAATCGGTTATCAGTTTCAGCTGATATCACTCTAAATAATCGGTTATCGGTTTGAGCAGATATCACTCTAAATAATCGGTTATCAGTTTCAGCTGATATCGCTCTAAATAATCGGTTATCAGTTTCAGCTGATATCACTCTATATAATCGGTTATCAGTTTCAGCTGATATCACTCTAAATAATCAGTTATCAGTTTCAGCTGATATCACTCTAAATAATCGGTTATCAAATTCAGCTGATATCACTCTAAATAATCAGTTATCAGTTTCAGCAGATATCACTCTAAATAATCAGTTATCAGTTTCAGCTGATATCACTCTAAATAATCGGTTATCGGTTTGAGCAGATATCACTCTAAATAATCGGTTATCAGTTTCAGCTGATATCGCTCTAAATAATCGGTTATCAGTTTCAGCTGATATCACTCTAAATAATCGGTTATCGATTTGAGCAGATATCACTTTAAATAATCGGTTATCAGTTTCAGCTGATATCACTCTAAATAATCGGTTATAGGTTTCAGCAGATATCACTAAATAATCGGTTATAGGTTTCAGCAGATATCACTCTAAATAATTGGTTATCGGTTTCAGCAGACGTCACTCAAAATAATCGGTTATCTGTTTCAGCGGATATAACTCTAAATAATTGGTTATCAGTTTCAGCAGATTTCACTAAATAATCTGTTATCTGTTTCAGCAGATTTCACTAAATAATCTGTTATCTGTTTCAGCAGATATCGCTCTAAATAATCGGTTATCTGTTTTAGCTGATATCACTCTAAATAATTAGTTATCTGTTTCAGCGGATATCACTAAATAATGGGTTATCTGTTTTAGCCGATATCAATCTAAACAATCGGTTATCGGTTTCATCAGATATCACTCTAAATAATTGGTTATCTGTTTCAGCGGCTATAACTCTAATTATAGGTTATGTGTTCCAGCAGATATCACTCTAAATAATCAGTTATGTTTTAACCGATATCAATCGAAATAATCGGTTATCAGTTTCATGAGATATTACTCTAAATAATTTGTTATCTGTTTCAGCCGATATAACTCTAATAATGGGTTGTTTGTTTCAGCCGATATCACTAAATAATCTGTTATCTGTTTCAGCCAATATCACTCTAAATAATCAGTCATCTGTTTTACCAGATATCACTTTAAATAACTGGTTATCGGTATCAGCAGATATCACCCTAAATAACCGATTATTGGAATAGGAAATGTTGCTCTAGATAGTGTTGGCAGATCCTATTGTGCTAAAGGTGTTGCTAACTTCAAACCATCAGTTATGAGTGTCTTACCAGCAAATATCATTCTAAATATTCAATTATCTGTATTGACTGTGAAATTTAGTATTGGTCCCTTGCTTTTGCTGACTGTAAAATATCTGCATCTGGGGAAAAAAGTCTTAACTGTCTTAACAGAATCTCAGATGCACATATTCCTTGTCTTTTTTATTTATTTATTTTTTTGTGCAAAGGTCTGCTCTTCTGCTTGGGAAGCACAGACCTGCTGGAAACATTAGCATCTCCAGAAACCTTGAACTCATGCCAGAAGGATGAAAACATCTCTTCGCTAATTCATCTCCTCAAACTCTGCAGGAAACTCATCAGTCACGTATAAGCTCAAACTGTAGCATGGTTTGTGGCCTATGGGTCCTTCCAGTGTCAATTGACTGATCGTGGAAGATAAATTACATGCTCAAACTCCAGACCTAATGAGTTTGCCTGTGTGCAAAAGTCTGTTTATTTGGCAATTTTAATGCAAAAATGAAACTACACATGTATTTTGATCTGCACTTCCTTTAAATATATAAAGCAACAAGTGATCATACTACATTTTAAATGATTAAAAATTCATGTTGACAAATAAGTAAAACCTGGTGGTTTAAAGGATAGCGGAAATTAAATATGACGATTTCAGATGACAATTAATTAGTATTGGTATACAGTATAGTATTTTGGTATAAATAATCAATATTGTGCTACATGAAGTACCATTACACTGATTGACATTTCACTGGGTGCCTTCTGTAAACCATATGGAGCAATCAATAATGTTTGCTCTGAAAGACTATAAAATAAAACTGAAAATATTCTAATGCACACTAATTTAGCATTTCTATTTTATTGTTTTGATTCTTGAAACCCCACTTCATCTTTGACATTTATGCAGATGAATGCAGGATTGTACAAATGTATCTTAGTTTTCCTGCACTGAAGGTTAATAATTCAGGGCTTTCAAATCATGCTAGACACAGAGGCAAATGTGGCAGATTTTCATATGCAAAACATGGCATGTCCAATGAGAAAAACAACTATGGCATTGCCATTTTGTTGAAGATGAACAAGATATGGTGCACAACAAAACAGCCTTTATTAAGCTAACCTCACAACTTCATCTATTTTGCAAAAACTGATTTTGAAAAAAAAAAAATAAAAATAAAATAAATATATATATATATATATATATATATATATATATATATATATATATATATATATATATATATATATATAATGCACTCATTTCCACTTTAAAAAAATTCAGGTTTCATAATTGGACTGTGTTTAAGTAATTATGAATTTTAAATATAAAAGAATTTATTTACTTTCAATGGGGTAGGGTTGATGCTGGTAATTCTCAAATGACAATCTAACAAATTTAATGCAAATTTATATTCAAATACAATTTCTATTACTAATAAATTCAGTTTTTTTTTTGTGTTTCTTGTCTCCTAAAACTTTTCCATTAAATCAACCAGCAGTCATCTAACTAAGGGCACAGCCCCTGCAATTAGAGATAAATGCATAGCTTAAGGGCTCTTTGATGACAGAGCAGCAATGATCTCTGAAATACACTTTACTTACATTACATTTAGCAGACGCTTTTGTCTAAAGCCACTTACAACTGAAGAGGCATTCAGCGATTCAACAAAAAGAGGCAGGCAATAGACACTAATTACAAATTATAGTTATAATTAGTACACTAAATACTAATTATACAATAAATAAATAAATAAATAAATATATATATATATATATATATATATATATATATATATATATATATATATATATATATATATATATATATATATATACAATATAATCATAATTGCTACAGTTGGGGGGTGGGGGTGTTGGAGACAAGAGCTATTCCACAGGAGGTTTGTCAAGCCCACTCATCAGTGAAGCCGACTTCATAAATGAACAAGTTTTTGTTTTTTTACTAGACCTGTGCAAAGTGGTCAACAAAATGACATTTTTACTAGCGTTTTATTACTTTTATTACACTTTTGTTTTTACGCATTTATGTTTTGCTTTATGTTTACAAAGACTATGCATTCAAAAACACAGTTGGTTGGCTTGCTAATGAACAACATCCAATTTACACAGACTGACTTATGTTCATTTAGTTTTATTTTAAGATTTGTGTTTAGAATATTACATTTGGGCTTGCATTTTGCATTTTTATTAATCTGGATATTAAATTCATGTAAATTTTTATGTAAAAAAAGAAATATAAATTTGTAGTTGCTGTAAGAAAATAAAAATAGATCTAATTTATTTTTTTAAATCTATATTTTAAATGCTTTACAAAAAAACACATTTTTTGTTTGTTTATAATCATTTTTTGGGAAATTGCACATTTCATGTAGGAGTCATTTTGGCTCATTTTGACTATTTTCAAATTTTCTTTTCTATTTTGTAATTTACTAATTTCCATCACCTCCAGTCCATCCCTTTATGTTCACAGTGTACGCATCTTCTGATGGCTACTTCCAGCAAGATAATGTGCCATGTCATAATGTGCGAATCATCTCAGACTGATTTCTCGAACATGACCATAAGTTCACTGTACTCAAATGGCCTCCACAGTCACCAGAACTCAATCCAATAGAGCACCTTTGGGATGTGGTGGAAGGGGAGACTCACATCATGGATGTGCAGCTGACAAATCTGCAGCAACTGCGTGAAAATCCGGGAGACCGTTGGGGTTAGGTTCGGGGGTGAGGTGTCTGAATAACACTGTTGAGAACCGGGTACTGTGTACTGTGGTGTTTGTAACTGTACTATGAAGCGTGTTTCAGGCAACAGCTGTGATCGGATACTATACCAATGTTGGCAACCTGGGGGTTTCACAGACCATACCAAAATGCTGAAGGGGAAGGGGGGCATGATGGTTGAAATTACGGAGGTTTCAGGGAGAAATAACAAAACTGGAGGGTGGCGGGAGATGGATCTGAAATACGGGAAACTCCCAGGAAACACATGAGTGTTGGAAGGTATGCATAAAACACTGTTGTTTAACAAAAAACAATGCTAAAACATGCTAAATATTGAGACAATTGATGAATACGAGAGGTTGTGGATCAGATACAACATGCATTTAGTTGATAAAACTGAAGTTATGACTGATTTATAAACGAACTATTCTTCAGGCCCAATGAATGCATCACGATGATTAATAACTAACAGTGTTCAGTTGATGTCAAAACCACACAAAAATGGATTATATGATAAACGAAAGTATGATGCTTTCAAAATGACACCTCATCTGCTTCCTCTGAAAGCAAAGAAAAAGACTTGCAATTTTTTCGTGAAAATATTCAAATGGTCCTGCACACCACTGCACAGGCAGAGCAGATGACACATAAAAACACAAGTAACATATTAGAGGTGTGCATAAAAAAAAAAAGTGTGTCTACATCGGAAGGAAGCATGCAGAAACCACAGAGCATGAAGCTGCAGCTAAATTTACTCTGGGGTTGAAAAGCAGTGACAGTGTGTCAACACAACACACATACATTTGATGGACAAAATTGAGTAAACAACAATGTTGCATCAAAGAGATGTGTTGAAATGTGTGCCATTTGGAGCACAATCATTACAAATGGAAGCAGGTTTAGTAACACATGCAGTTGAAGTCAGAATTATTAGCCCCCTCTTTTAATTTTTTTTCTTTTTAAAATAATTCACAAATGATGTTTGACAGAGAAAGGAAATTTTCACAGTATGTCTGATAATATTTTTTCTTCTGGAGAAAGTCTTATTTGTTTTATTTCGGCTAGAAAAAAAGCAGTTTTTAATTTTTTAAGAAGCGTTTTAAGGTCAACATTATTAGCCCCTTTAAGCTAATTTGTTTTTCAATAGTCTACAGAAGAAATCATCACTATGCATTAACTTGCCTAATTACCCTAACCTGCCTAGTTAACCTAATTAACCTAGTTAAGCCTTTAAATGTCACTTTAAGCTGTATAGAAGTGTCTAGAAAAATATCTAATCCTTTTTTTATGTATTTACCAAGCGGCAACCTCCCGCTCTCCCTCGGGAAGCCAATACGGAAGTAACTGAAACTGCAATTCATCAAAATTCCGCTAGTCCTGGCTCCATAATAGAGCAAATTTCTATTGAGCCCACTGTTAGAATGGCCAACTTTACAGCAGAAAAAAAGGTGTTTACAGCCTGGTACAAAGAACGATTTTGGTTCATATAGCTGATATTACCCTTCGTGACAACTGTGAGGGGGGTGAATTTTTTTATAACTCATCCGTTTCCTTTATATCAGGTTATATTACGTTTGCATAATTAAGGGCGTGGCCACTTGAGTGACAGCTAGGTCTCGCTGGTCGCCGTCACTTCACCTCAGCTGATTACGGCTGATTAGCCGCTGATCTCGGTATATTCATCGTATTTTTGTGTTGTTTTATGTGACTATACACAGTCAGTTGCATTTTGGAATTATTTCCTACAATTATCAGATGATATGGCATGCTGTGTGCACTTAATTGTGCTCACAAGCCATTCACGTGGCCTCCATTTCCCAGGTGAGTGAAATATATAATTATATACCATCTCTATGAATGTATTTGTTTTATTTAAGATCATTTATCATTTATAATGTTCTTTAGAGCTGTAATGCACTCCAGAATCTGACAGATTATTAGCTGTAGGCTCTAGAACAGTCATCTGAAGCGTTGTCATACAGTGTTCTGCCTGGACTTCATAATTAGCCTTGCATTTACTAACACAGACTATATCTGAAGTTTTTGGAAGTAATTCGCACTTTCCTCCTGTTGAAAAACGTCATAAGTGCAATGTTTATAGTGGCCAATGTGTAATGCATTGAGCCACTAAGCATTGCGCTTATGACGTTGCTTTTGAAACTGTTTTTAAAAGTCTAAACACTTTGTTGATAAAGTGTACAACCAAGCACATGTGGTCAGAACACAAACGACTCGCAGGTGATGAAGTATTAAGCATTTCTCCCTTAGGAAAGCCCGTCTAAGCAGGGTGTCTGTAGATCCGCTCACGCTCTGCCTCTTTGCCCTTGTATGGTATGCCCGGGGTTGGTACGATGACGCGCGAACAAAATGGCGACAGTCGGCCACGCCTTCTAGTAGCTTCTTTTGGGTTCTTCATTAACCTATGGGTGACGTCACGGATACTACGTCCATATCTTTTACAGTCTATGGTATTTACCTATTAATTTATGTTTATTCTTATTTATTTCATTTACTTCTATTAGTATTTACTAAAATATTTAAACCGACCAAATAAAAAAAAATATGTCTAAAAATAGATAGTGTTCTTATAATTATTCTTTTATTTATTCCATTTTTTTATCTATCTTTGTCATTTTAAATGAGATTCACTTGTTTTGTTGTTTCTGGAGTGTCAGAATAGTAAATAAAGTCTCCGCCCTCTTCTGGAAAACAGCAGCTCATTTGCATTTAAAGGGACACACACAAAAACAATGCTTTTGCTCACACCCAAACAGGAGAAATTTGTTAGCTAGAATATATATATATATATATATATATATATATATATATATATATATATATATATATATATATATATATATATATATATATATATATATATATATATATATATATATATATGTATATATATAAATTTCCCAGCCCCATTCAGAGGACACCAGAGATTTATTTAGCTTCTTCTGAAAAAGGATATAATGTGTCCCCTTTAAGGTTCAGGTGAATGAGTGCATCAGGTGCGCCTTGTGAAGTGTGTAAATAAGGCTGTTTCCATGGTTTCCATCTGAGAATGGGCTGCCATGTCAACCGGTGAGCGGTGAGTCAGCGGTGAGGAGGGAAAAGTAAAGGCGAAGCGTCCAGAAAAACTCCACACTGACCACAGCAAACGCCAGCAAATGGAAAGCATTAAACATTTGGGTTTTGCCAAGGCAATCTTTAGCAGAGCGCTGCTGACATCGGAAGGATGCTAACAAGACCATTAAAGATGGTTTATACTGAGAGTGCAGAAAGCAACAAGAGGGCTTTCACATAAACTGTTACCAGAGCAACATCAAACCTGCAGAGGTAAACAAACTGAGCAATGCATCAGAAAACAGCTGCCATTGCTGCGGCTGTACAAGAGCCGAGGAAACAGCACTTCCTGAAGAGCGGAAAGTATATATTATAGTATCTTTTAAACATTTTTTAACGTAAATATACATGTTTTAAATATTTCAGATAAAATATATTATTAAAAATGTATATTTACATTTAAAAAATGTTTAAAAGATACTACAATATATATATATATATGCACACACACACACAACCTGACAAAAGTCTTGTCGCCTATACAAGTTTTAGGAACAACAAATAATAACTTGATTTCTAGTTGATCATTTGCTATCAGAAGTGGCTTATATGAAAGACAAAGGCCTCTAGATTATACTTACTTGACCAAAATAAAATATGATCATGCCTTGATTTATAATTTTTAATTAGGACAGTAAGGTCTGACTTTGCTTAGACAAAAGTCTTGTCACTTAACAGAAATAATGTACAGTATAGAATATAAAGTCATGGTGCAGTGGAGAAAGAATGAATATTGTGCATGACTCCCATGAGCTTGGAGGACTGCATCCACACATCTCTGCAATGACTCAAATCACTAATTAATAAAGTCATCTGGAATGGCAAAGAAAGCGTTCTAGCAGGACTCCCAGAGTTCATCAAGATTCTTTAGATTCATCTTAAATGCCTCCTCCTCCATCTTACCTCAGACATACTCAATAATGTTCATGTCTGGTGACTGGGCTGGCCAATCCTGGAGCACCTTGACTTTCTTTGCTTTCAGGAACTTTGATGTGGAGGCTGAAGTATGAGAAGGAGTGCTATCCTGCTGGAGAATTTGCCCTCTCCTGTGGTTTGTAATGTAATGGGCAGCACAAACATCTTGATACCTCAGGCTGTTGATGTTGTCATCTACTCTGCAGATCTCTCGCATGCCCCCTATACTTAATGCAACCCCAAATCATAATTTTTCCTTCACCAAACTTGACTGATTGCTGCGAGAATCTTGAGTCCATGCTGGTTCCAATAGGTCTTCTGCAGTATTTGTGATGATTAGGATGCAGTTCAACAGAGGATTCATCAGAAAAATCTACCTTCTGCCACTTTTCCAAATGATCAACTAGAAGTCAAGCTATTTTTTATTGCTCTTACAACTGGGATAGATAACAAGACTTTTGTCAGTTAGTGTATATATAGTTGAAGTCAAAATGATTTGCCCTCCTGTGCCCTCCATTTCCCAAATGATGTTTAACAGAGTAAGTAATTTTTCACAGTTTTTCCTATTATATTTTTTCTTCTGGAGAAAGTCTTATTTGTTTTATTTCGGCTGGAATAAAAGCAGTTTTAAATATTTTAAAAGCATTTTAAGGTCAATATTATTATTATTTCTGCAAGCCACAAACAGTGTTACAATTCAAGATTTTACATAAAAGACAGATATCTAAAATAAACCTTCAGCAACCTTCAGCATGAATGACAATAGTCTCTCCTGAGCCACTAACGGACGAGTGTGTTCATTTGTGTAAAGGAGGATAAAGAAAACCATTTTCATAGCTCTGACCTGAGGCGAAATCACCTGCTGTTGCATAATGACTAGGAAATGACTTGACACGCACAGAGCACGAACACCCACCTGGACCACTGGGTGTCCTCCAGTCGGTGCTTTGACTGCCCCGCGGCTGCCCTCCGTCTCATAGTGAGCCCTGTGATGGGGTTTGGGCTGCACCTCGATGTGGAGCTCCAGCTGATCCGTGCGGCTCGGCAGAGGCCATTCCAAAGGCGGCAGAGATGACACCGGGATGCTGGAGGACAGGAAACATCAGACACATCATCATTTGGTTTACACGTCGCTGATTCAAAGCAGGAAAAAAAAGTGAGGATGATTGTAGACTGTGTTAAACAAAGGGCTGTTAATACTAGATGTGCACTGATTACAATTTTTTTTGCAATAAAAAGTGTGACTTGCTGATACCGAATTTCTTTCACATTTTAAGTGAAGTTTCACAAACTAATTTCGAGAGGAGCACGTGATATGATTGATCGCAGCTGGTCTCTCATCTGTAATCCTTAGTAAGCCAATCAGACAATTCCAAACTCACTATAAATAGCCCGACTAGCATTAAGCTGCGGTCACACTAGAGTTTGAGCTTGCGAAATTCTGTCATACGGCGCTGAGAAAAGGGGCGTGATTAAACAAGATGATTAGACATTAAAAAAGCGAGCGATTGGTCCATGTTTTAAATTTCTGTCCAGAAAGGTCATGTGTTGATCCTCGATTCGTCTCACGCAGTCAAGTGATGCGATTTTGCAGGTCAGAGTTCACCAAGCTTGAACTTTGCACCACAGCAACCTGCGAAACTCGACGCATGACCTTGTGTTTCCGGTCTGACGCATTCGCGTGCTGGGAGAAAAGTCCAGTGTGACCGCAGCTTCACTCCCTCATCATCGTTTTTTGAAGAAACCCCCCATCCACCCCATCTCCTCCTTTCCTACTTTACCAGGGGAAGCTCCCGAGAACTTCCTGATCTTGAATCTCCTCACATGCTCATTGACCAGACGGGAGGCCTGGGCTCAATTATCTCCGAGCACAGGGTTCTCTCCCGGGACAGCATGCCAAACCTGCTATCATTATCAAGCAATATCTAAGTGCAAACTCTTGAAAAAGTAATCGATTACACATGACTGATTACTACTCGAAAATTGTAATCTGATTACATTACTAATTACAAAATGTAAAAAGTAATCAGATTACTAATTACTTTACTTTAAAGTTACTTTTAAAACATATAAAATATACCTATAGAAATACAAAATATACTGCAGCTTTTTCAGTAATTTAATATTCACTGAAAAACATTACAATGGGTTGATCACAGTAGCTTGACATATTTAAAAGAGCTAGAGACTTTAAATTCTCTCATCATTCACTTGTTCCAAACCCTTTTGTCTTTTTTTTTTTTTACATAAAAGAAGGACATGAAGAAACATCCATAGTATGAAAAAGCACAGCAGTGTTTGGGTGTTCTGTGTTTGTCTGAGGTAATTAGTCTACCGAAATGTGTATATTCCTTACAAAGTATGAAACTGATCGGTCAGTGCTTGTCACGTGACACACGGTTTGTGGTGGTTTGTCACATGGGGCGCCTGGGAAATGCAAGCGCACGCAATATGCGCTCCCAATATGCCACGCACGCAAAAAACGTGATATCTGAACGGCCCCATAAGCAGCTACACATCTCTTCACATTCAGAAGATACCTTCACTCCCGATCCTGCACAAAAAACCAATTTAGCCTGTTTAGGCTGTGTTTTTGGGCGCCGGTGTCCTCCTTGGTGACGAGTATTGTCCTAGAAGGCTTTCTGTTCAAATGCTTGAACAAGTTGCTGATCGAGTTAAAAGCAGTCGAAAGTTCTTTAGAGACTGGACATAGACTGAATTTCACAACAATATTTTTGTTTTTGCGCTCAATGAAATCAAAGTAATGTCTGTATTTCCACTTGAAGAAGAAGCCGCTCTCGACAGCAGCTATTTCAGCTGGCATTCTCCAGCAATTTAAAAGCGCATGCTTATTAACTGATGTTGCAGCGGAAAACGTGATTTAATAGAAGCATTTTTTTCTTCTAGATATTATATTTGTAACGTAATGCAATTACATTGACTTTAGCAACTGTAATCAAATTACACAAATGTAAAATGTAATTCGTCACATTACTGCGTTCCTCAAAAATGTAATTAGAATACAGTAACGCATTACTGTGGAACTCGTTACACACAACTCTGACCATAACATATTACAGCATATGCAAACAAAAATATATACTTATACCTTTTTTTCTCTTTAATATTCATTAGAAAATTTCAACCCCAAATCCAAAAAAGTTGGGACAGTATAGAAAACAAAAATAAAAAATAAAGTAGTGATTTCTAAATTTGCTTTGACTTGTATTTTATTGCAGACAATACAACAAACATTATTTAATGTGTTCCTCATGATTTTTATTGTTGTTGTTTTCTTTTTTCAAAATAAACACGTATAGCAATTTTGGTTCTTGCAACAATATTCAAAAAGCTGTCACAGTAAAGCATTTACCACTTTTTAATGTTGCCATTCCTTTTCACACTTAAACACTTCAAAGACATTTAGTGACTGAAGACACCAAGTGATGAAGGGTTTTAGGTGTAATTTTGTCCCATTCTTCCTGCAAATAAGTCTTAAAGTGGGCAACAGTATTGGGTCTTCGTTGTTGCATTTTGCGATTCAAAATGTGCCACACCATCTCTATTGGAGACAGGCCAGTCAAGTACCTGTATCATCTTAGTCCACAGCCAGGATTTTGTAATGTGTGCATGGTTGTTGAAACATGCATGGGCGTCCCTGGAAAAGAAAGTAGCATACTGTGCTCCAAAATCTCTATGTACTTTTCAGCATTAATGGTGCCATCACAGAAGTGAAAGTTACCTTTACTAAGGCCACTGACACAACCCCATTCCATGACAGACCCCGGCTTCTGGACTTGTTGCTGGTAACAGTCTGGATGATCTTTTTCTTCTTTGGTCCGGAGCACACGGCATTCATTTTCCCCCCAAAATACCTGAAATACTGATTCATCTGACCACAGTACTTGTTTCCACTGTGTGATGGTTCATCCCAGATGCCTCCGAGCCCAGAGAAGTTAACGGCGCTTCTGGACACTGTTAACATAGGGCTTCCTTTTGGCACAATACAGTTTTCACCGGCATTTGTGGGTGTAATTATGTATTGTGGTACTTGACAAGAGTTTGCCAAAGTAGTCCTGAGACCATGTGGTGATATTGCTTATAGATGAATGAGGATTCTTGATGCAGTGCCGCCTGAGGGATCGGAGATCACAGTTGTTCATCTTAAACTTGCGTCCTTGTCTGTTACACACTGAAATTCCTCCAGATTCCTTGAATCTTCTAATTATGTTCTGCACTGTTGAAGGTGAAATATCCAAATGTCTTCCTATCTTTCCTTGAGGAACATTGCTTTTAAACATTTCAATAATTTTCTCACGGATTTGTTGGCAAACTGGCGATCCTCAGCCCATCTTTGCTCCTAAAGGACTAGACCTTTTTGGATGCTGCTTTTGTACCAAATCATAATTACAATCACCTGCTGACATCACTTGTTTCAAATCATTATTATTGATTACTTAACCAATTTACCTGATTACTAGCCCTAAACAGCTCCTGTCCCAACTTTTTTTGAAATGTGTTGCAAGAACCAAA
Organism: Danio kyathit; assembly: GCA_903798195.1. Taxonomy (NCBI): domain Eukaryota; kingdom Metazoa; phylum Chordata; class Actinopteri; order Cypriniformes; family Danionidae; genus Danio; species Danio kyathit. The sequence goes on along the minus strand of LR812541.1, from coordinate 44,729,122 downwards.
ATTAGGATACGTGTTTATTAAAAAAAAAGAAAAATCTTGAAGAACACATTAAATAACGTTTGTTGTATTGTCTGCAACAAAATACAAGTCAAAGTAAATTTAGAAATCACTACTTTCTTTTTCATTACCGTCTTCCATACTGTCCCAACTTTTTCTGAATTGGGATTGTATTTAAAACTAAATTTGAACACTTATTTTTTACAATTTTTTAATTATTCATTACTGAAATAAACATTAGTTTCCACAAACTGCAACAACACTAACAAAATGTGTAATTTTCTACCATTTATAACTGATTACTGGTGTTTTCTACTGGTTATAACAAACAAAAGTCCAAAGATTGCTTACACTTATTTTCCATATTTATCTTTTATTTTATTTTTTATTTATTTTTATATCTTGTTCTGGTAATGCATTTGCTGACAACGTAAACGTGTCTAAAGTTTTCTCTCTCTCTGAAAGCAGTAATGACTAATATGTGACCCTGGACCACAAAACCAATCTTATGTTGCATGGATATATTTATCGCAATAGCCAAATATACATTGTAGAGGTCAAAATTATATAATATTTTCTTTTATGCCAATAATCACTAGAATATCAAGTAAAGATCGTCTTCCATGAGGAGATTTTGTAAATTTCAGACTGTAAATATGTCCATTTTTAATTAGTAATGTACATTGCAAAGAATGAAATTTGGACAATTTTAAAGGCAATTTTCTCAGTATTCAGACTTCATTGAACCCTCAGAATTCAGATGTTCAAACATTGTCCTATTCTAACTAACCATACCATAATGTAAAGTATATTTATACAGCTTTCAGGTTATATAAACATCTCAATTAAAACAAAATGATACTTACAACTGGTTTTGTGGTCCATTGTCACATATATATGGCAGAAGTTTTTACTCACACAGCAAATGTTTTAAAAACTGCTTGAAAGAATTTTTTTTTACAATGACATAAATTACATTAAGGCGGCACGGTGGCTCAGTGGTAAGCACTGTCGCCTCACAGCAAGAAGGTTGCTAGTTCAAGTCCCAGCTTGGCCAATTGGCATTTCTGAGTGGAGTTTGCATGTTCTCCCTGTGTAGGTGTGGGTTTCCCCCGGGTGCTCCGGTTTCCCCCACAGTCCAAAGACATACAGAATAGGTGAATTAGATAAACTAAATTAGCCCAAAACATATGGCGGAGTAATTGTTGGTTCATTCCACTGTGGCGACTCCTGATAAATCAGGGATAAATCTAAAGGAAAGTGAGTGAGGGAGTTTAAAATCTATTCAAGTCCAAATCGATACAAAATTTAGCATTTTTACCAACAGTAGGCCTACATACTGTATTATAATGGTATTATTGTTCTTTTTTACCACATGTTTTAGAAATAACAGTAATAATACTAATATAAAATTTGTATTTTTATTTTAGTATATAATATTGAGATCATTCGTATCGTGAGTTCAGTATTGATATATGACTTGAATGTATTGTTATATTTTTTGCATACTTGAGCAGTTAGTTAGCTATCCATGTTATATACAGTATAATGTATACATAGCCCCGGGTCACTTAAGACCCAAATATGTAATAATGACTAGGGCTGTGCGATATGGGGAAAAAATCTAAATGCGATTTTTTTTGACACATATTGCGATTTCGATTTGATGTGTGATTTAATTTTGTAGTCAAGCGTCAGCTCAATAATCTGTATCATAGCTTCTTGCTGCTAAAATGCAGTGAGTGTTAGTTAAAAAAGGAACGCAAAAAGATATTAACTTACTTAAACATATATTCAAATTTGTTTTAAATATTCAGAAATGAAACACATTTTCCCCCAGAGCAAACAGTAAACACAAATAAAATGACCTGACCTTTCTGTAAACAAGTTGAACTCAAATTAGGGAGATAGTGTAGCTTATTATAAAAACAAAAAAAATTGTAATTACACAAATACAGAACACTCAGCAAACTAACATGGCTCAAACAACTCTGAAATGTTACGTTGCAGTTGCTTGCTACTAGATTGAGTGTCACTGGCAATACTTTCAGTTGACTTTTTAGCAAGAAACTTCTCATATAGCCGCCTGTGGTGCTTTTATTAAGTGCTGATTGTTGTATTTCCTTGTGCGGTGGCAACAGTTCTTACAAATGACCTGTTTTTGTTTGGTGTCTGTGACTTTGAAACCAAAATATTCCCATATTACTGATGTCCTGTTTTTCTTTGATATTAATTTGTCTATTAATGCTTCTGAAGCGGCAAATGCCATCATCCCACATGTCCGTCTGTTTGTTTGTTTTTTATTGTGGGCATTCCACATACAGTTCAAGTGAGAATTATTAGCCCCCCTGTTTATTTTTTTTCCTAATTTCTGTTTAACGGAGAGAAGATTTTTTTAACACATTTCTAAACATAATAGTTTTAATAACTCATTTCTAATAACTGATTTATTTTATCTTTGATGACAGTAAATAATATTTTACTAGATATTTTTCAAGACACTTCTATACAGCTTAAAGTGACATTTAAAGGCTTAGATTAAGGCTTAAATTATTAATTAGATTAACTAGGCAGGATAGGGCAATTAGGCAAGTTATTGTATAACGATGGTTTGTTCTGTAGACTATCGAAAAAAAATAGCTTAAAGGGGCTAATAATTTTAACCTTAAAATGGTTTCTAAAAAATTAAAAACTGCTTTTATTCTAGCCTAAATAAAACAAATAAGACGTTCTCCAGAAGAAAAAAATATTATCAGACATACTGTGAAAATTTCCTTGCTCTGTTAAACATCATTTGGGAAATTATAAAAAAAAAAAAAAAAAAAATCAAAGGGGGGCTAAAAAAAACCTGACTTCAACTGTAGTTCAGTTGCGCAATTCTGATTGGGCAGAACAAAAGTGCACTCACTCAATTGGCTAGTAAGGCCCAATCCCAATTCTACCCCTTAGCCCTTACCCCTACCCCTCGTTTCGCGCATTCATGTGAAGGGGTAGGGGTTTCCCAATTCTCTTAAGCTTGAAGGCATATGGCTAAGGGGAAGGGGTAGATAGCCCTTCGAACGAAGATTTTTCAGGACCACACTCGAAATCAAGGGGTAAGAAATTTTCCCAGAATACACTAGCCACAACGACAGCATAGCTGCACCCGGAAGTAATTAGTATTTTTTGTCATTATTACGAATTTTTACAACAAACAAGCACATGTTTTAATATATTCTTAATCACGTTGCTGTTTTACCGTCATGCTAAAAAAAATAAACGCTAAAATAAAAAAATGCTAAATTTCGCTATCTATAATCCATAATAATAACTCCTGTATAGTAGTCCCACAACATACTGACACTCGATGACACTGAAATACCCTGTCAGAAAGGTCTAGTGTCTGGGAATAACTACAGCAGTCGCGATCGTCTGATCTCATATGAAACATGAGATGGCGATGACACAATGCAATACTTTCTCCATTCGCATTGGTACACAGCACCTTATAACCTGTATATTTACAACAAATCTGTACATACAATTCAACATTCAGATATTTTTTACTTACTGCATCTCTGTTTAATGGCTAAATATTATCGCCTTTTTCTTTTCTCATATTTAATTTTGTGTTGTCACTTGTCACTTTATGTACACTGGAAGCTTCTGTTGCCAAAACAAATTCCTTGTGTGTGTGAAGCACACTTGGCAATAAAACTGATTCTGATTCTGATATGATGACGTGGGCAGGTGCTGTAGTGGTGTCCCATTTCTTAGGGGTAAATTTTGAAGCCCTTTCCCTTCACACTCCGTTTTATGGGCCAAGGGGAAGAGGAAGGGGTACAAAAATAGAATTGGGATTGGGCCTAAGGCTGTCACACACAGACGGGAGTCACTCATTTGTTCTAGGCGGGGGAAATTAAATAATACATATATATATATTTCATATCGCAGCATCTTGAGATTAGCTAATTCCAACTTTTCAAATCACAATTGCGATTTGATTTTGATTAATCGCACAGCCTTAATAATGACTAAGATGCACAAATTAGTATTTTTTGTCATTATTACGAATTTTTACAACAAACAAGCACATGTTTTAATACATTTATAACCGAGTTCGTGTTTAACCGTCATGCTTTTTTTTTTAAACGCTAAAAACCACTAAATTTTGCTATTTATAATCCATAATAATAACTCCTGTACAGCAGTCCCACAACATACTGTCACTTAATGACACTTGAATACCCTGTCAGAAAAGTCTAGTGGCTGGGAAATGAGTTTTTACAGTGTCTGCTATAATGTTAATGTTGTTTTCGTGTGTTTACATAGATGAATATGGCCACTGTGTAAATGCACAGTATAGTTACGTTCTTATTGCCACATTAGATCGTTATGATAACATAATATATGCCTTCAGTGATCTCTTGAAGATAAATACCAAGAAATAACACAACTGGAATAACTGCAGCAGTTCTGATCGTCAATCTCATATGAAGCAAGAGATCGCGATGACATATGATGACGTGTGCAGGTGTTGTAGCGCTGTCTCATTTCTTAGAACTTGAAGCCCTTCCCCTTCACACTCTGTTTCAAGGGCCAAGTGGAAGAGGTAGGGGTACAAAAATAAAATTGGGATTGGGCCTTACTTCCCCATCACTTGTTCAAAGTTTCAATCTTCTCTTGAGCACAAAAGAAGATATTTTGAAGAATGCTGGTTAAATGGATTTCTATAGTAATTACTACAATGAACGGAAGTCATTGGATGCCAGCACCCAGCATTCTTTAAAATAACTTGTGTTTAACAGTAGAAAAAAAAAAATCAAAGTTTTTAAACCACTTGAGAGTAAATGGTAGAGTAAATGGTGAGGTAATTATAAGTGATGTCCATATCCGATCACGTGATCGGAAATCGAGCCCAATCTCGCTCTTTCAGACTCGATTGGAGTCGGATGTTACCTCCCGATCAGGACTTGAATATATATTTATATATATATATGCTCATTATTTTTTTAATACATCTATAGTTATGCGGTGGCACAGAGTTAGACCTCTTTCTTGACTTCACACAGAAACAGCACCGCGTGCGGCATGACATCACGTTGTTGCAGAGATGCTATTAGTTATTTTTATAGTATAGTTTTATTAGTTATAGTAATGTCGGCAAAGTAGAACATGAAAGCAGCTTGAAGCGGAAAGCGTGAGTATGTCTGTGGTCTGGAGGTATTATAAAGTTGATGACGACAACATTGCCATAGCAAACTGAGATTTGTAAACTTGGGATTGCCTGCCGGGTATTTTAAGTTGAGGTGCTATTTGTTTTTATATTCGATTTTTTTCTACCTCACAGAAGTGTTCTGTTTGTTAACAGAGTTGTTGAATGTTAAAATAAGGTGAATTAAATAAAAAGGAACATCCTGGATCTGTTTCTTCGCTCTTCTTTATTTATTTATTTTTATGTATTATGAAAGTATCGGATTGGGTTTTGGTATCGGTAGATAGTCAAAATCAGATGCCTCGGACTCGAGGGCAAAAAAACCTGATCGGGACATCTCTAGTAATTATCATTTTTGGGGGAACTATACTTTTATGGGTGAAGAAACAAGAAAAAAAACTATCTTTATAATTAACACAGAAAAAAAGCAAATATTTACCTGCACATGCCAGGAACCAGCTGTTTGGGCCAGATTTGAGGGATGACGAAGAAAGGCTCGGGGCCAGGTTTGCCCTTTAAATCCTGCTCACAGGACAGCAGGTAACCCTCAGTGTGGTTGTCTGAATAAAGCTGGTAGCCCTGCTGGCTGGTCTTTACGATTTTAGTAGGAACAGAAGCCGCCTGGCTTACAGCGAAGCCATTCACGCCATTATTTGAGACAAAATGGTTGACGTGATGCTCCTTGTGGCCACCGTGGGGCGACGGGCTGCGAGAACGGGCCACTGGGATGAGGTTTGGGTTTGTGTACATCTCGTAGGTGCGTTTGCATAGAGGGGAGGTTGAACGTGATCCGGGTCGGGGGGAAGGAGAGCGCGGGCCAATGCAAGCGTCCTCAGCCAGGCTGGTGGTCTGTGGAGAAGTGCCCGGACTGGTTCTAGGAGACCCCGTATGGATGCCCTGCAGTCGTGGACAGAGGTCGCCAGAAAGCTGGCTGTTACTGGGTGAAACACAGGGCGATGCCCAGGGCGAGAGGTTTTCGGAGTGCCAAGAAGTGGATGAATTGCTACTGGCGGGACTCAAGCATTGTGGCTCCCGATAGGCTAGTGGATCTTGACCTGGCACGGTGAGTCCAGGACTGGGGCTGGTGTTTATGAGCTGGTTTTGACCATGATTGTAGAGCTCGCGCGAAGGTGTGATTTCGATTCTGGGGCTCAAGGCCTGGTTGTTGGGTCGGGCGTGCTCCAGGTAGCCCTTGGCCTCCAGTTGCTCGTATGCAGAGAAGCCTTCGGTGTGGACGTCTGCATAGGAGGACCCACACGGCTTGATGGCATACGGCGCAGCGCCCTCTGGAGGATAGGAGAGGCTGGGAGGAGAGCTGTGCGAGGAGATGCTTTGCTCATCTGTAAGAGAGAGAAAAAGAAATGACTTAGGTAAATCTGTGCAAAACAGTCAAGCATGCTGTTTGTTATTTTGATTAAGCGGCAGTAGGCTGTATGCTGATCACTAAAGGGATTTTTTGGGATCAGAAATACGCATGGGATGATAACCAGTTTCAAGGTTTACCGCGGTTTGGAAAAGTCAATGTTTTAAAATCGCTAAAATTTTCTCTCTCTCTCTCTCTCTCTCTCTCTCTCTCTCTCTCTCTATCTATCTGTCTGTCTGTCTGTCTGTCTATCTATTTCATCCATCCATCCACAAATCATCCATCCTTCTATCCTCCTTACTTGCTTTCTTTTGTTCATCCATCAATTCATTCATCTATCTATCTATCTATCTATCTATCTATCTATCTATCTGTCTTCCATCCATCCATCATTTATCCATCCATCCATCTATCTCTGTTTGTCTTCCATCCATCGATCTATCTTCTATCCGTTTGTCCGTCTGCCATCTATCTATCTATCTATCTATCTATCTATCTATCTATCTATCTATCTATCTATCTATCTATCTATCTATCTATCTATCTATCTATCTATCTATCTTTGCTTTTGAAACTAATGAAAACAGCAAATGTCAATGATTTATTTTAATTATTTAGCCTGACATGTTAACTACTCCAAAATATTTTAGACGTTTCTAAAAAAATAAAATATATTGTGTTCATTGATCTTTAAGCTGTATAGAAGTGTGAAAAATATCTAGTAAAATATTATTTACAGTCATCATGGCAAAGATAAAATAAATCATCCATCCATCCATCCATCCATCCATCCATCCATCCATCTATCTATCTATCTATCTATCTATCTATCTATCTATCTATCTATCTATCTATCTATCTATCTATCTATCTATCTATCTATCTGGCAGGAGAAGTAGCCAAAATAATTGAACAAATAATAAAAAAAGATTATTATTAGATCTTCTGTGAAATATTAAGACTTTCTCCAAATATTTTCCCAGTGATATTTAATGGAGCAAAGAAATTTTCACAGTATTTTCTTCCTATCATATTTTTTCTTCTGAAAAAAGTCTTGTTTCTTTTAGTTTTGATGGAACAAAAGCAGTTTCAATAATATAATTTGCACTGTTAAGACATCATTTTTCAGTTGTCTACAGAATAAACCACTGTTTTGTTCAATGACTTGCCTTATTAACTTCATTGCCTAGTTAACCTAATTAACCTAGGGAATACTAGTAACTTGTAACAGTTCTTAGATTAATAAAGTTTAATCAACTAAGAGTCTCGTTAATATTTGTTTCGAACACAAAATAAATGTTCAAGTAAAGCATATTTGCATTTTGATATTGATTATATACTACACTATACCATACTATACTATCAATTGTCTACAGAACAGACCACAGACGTTCAATGACTTGCCTTATTAACGTTACTTGCCTAGTTAACCTAATTAACAAGCCTTGCACTTTAAGCTCAATACTAGTAACTTGTAACACACTGTACATTAGTTATCACTTCTTTTCAGTTGTTTTAAACATTCACACCTTATTATTAGATACATACAGGCCTTCAGCAAATATTTCATACAGAAAGTTTAATGAAACAAACCTTGAAGTCCCGTTTGGTTTTCATACTCAAACAGGTAGTCAAACTCCAGCTCATCCTGACAGTTCACCTGACTGAGCTCCGCTGCCAGTCCTAACGCAGCTTTTTCGCCGTAAAAAGAGCTCATCTGTCTCTAAATTTGACTTATTTACACCACAGCAATTTCATAAACGCGTCGACGGCTGTTGTGCACGCGGCTCAGAGCGCCCAAACGCATGAATGAGACTCAGAAACAGACGGCAACTTTTACACTTCCGCTTTAAACTTCACTTTCACACCCCCGTTTATAACAACACCGGTTCCCAAATCAGCCAGCGAACACTATTATTAAAGAAAAAAGGTGACGAGGACGCGTTTAAAATAGACACGACGTGTTAAGAATAGGCTGGACGCGTTCACTGCGTCGCGTGAAATGTTGCCTACTGTACACAGAGTGACAGTTTGAGCAGGTTTGTCTGTGTGTTTGTTTCATAAAACGCGCTGTCAATCAGGAGAAGTGATAAAATGGATGACACGCGCCTCCTGTTGACAGATACTAGTTATAACCATGGTAATTATAACGGCCACATTAAAAGCAACTAGTTAGTTCTTTATGACAGTTCAACATGTGGGCGGGTGTGATTATCCAGGAGTTCATCCTGTAACAGCTGCTGCCCCCGGGTGTTCATCACTATACGATACATCCATCCAACTATTTATCTATCCATCATCCACAGATCATCTATCTTTCTATCTAACTTTTTATCCATCCATCCATCCATCCATCCTCCCCTCCATTCTTCTGTCCGTCCGTCCGTCCATCCATCCATCCGTCCATCCATCCATCCATCCATCCATCCATCCATCCATCCATCCATCCATCCATCCATCCATCCATCTATCTATCTATCTATCTATCTATCTATCTATCTATCTATATATCTATCTATCTATCTATCTATCTATCTATCTATCTATCTATCTATCTATATATATATTTATCTATCTATCTATCTATCTATCTATCTATCTATCTATCTATCTATCTATCTATCTATCTATCTATCTATCTATCTATCTATCTATCTATCTATCTATCTAACTATCTATCTGTATGTCTGTCTGTCTGTTTCATCCATCCACCCATCCCTAAATCATCCATCCATCTATCCTCCTTCTTTCATTCCTTCCCTTCCTTTCGTCCGTCCATCAATCCATCCATCCATCCATCTTTCTATTTATCTTTTAATCTATCCATCCATCCATCTTCCCTCCATTTTTCCGTCCTTCCGTTCGTCCATCCATCCATCCATCCATCCATCCATCCATCCATCCATCCATCGATCATCCATCCATCCATCCATCCATCCATCCATCCATCCATCCATCTATCTATCTATCTATCTATCTATCTATCTATCTATCTATCTATCTATCTATCTATCTATCTATCTATCTATCTATCTATCTGTATGTCTGTCTGTCTGTTTCATCCATCCACCCATCCCTAAATCATCCATCCATCCATCCTCCTTCTTTCATTCCTTCCCTTCCTTTCGTCTGTCCATCAATCCATCCATCTTTCTATCTATCTTTTTATCCATCCATCCATCCATCCATCTTCCCTCCATTCTTCCGTCCTTCTGTTCGTCCATCTGTCCATCCAGTTTTTATTTCTTCCATCCATCCATCGATTATAAAATAAAACATAATATATATCTTATGTTCACTGTAATAAACAAAAATGTTACACGATTCCCTAACTATACACCGAATCTTTTTCAGCTCACATCGCACGATTCAGACTTGTTACTGACCAGTGTATTTTTTTTCAGGAGCAAGTCTGGAAAATGACCTAGACACTCCGCGTTCTTAAAAAGCAAAATGACAGAATGTGATTATTTACATGGTGGCAGTATCTAGGGCTATTAAACATTACCTGGAGTTTCCATTGCAGCACGAACAGCCGAGGAGCCTGAATTTTATGTAACTAAAGATATTCAATGCTTGAGGTGAGCCATGAATTATAAGACATCAGATGTAGAAGCTGTAGAAACTCATTTTTGAGCTTTGTGAAAATTGAATTGTATGAAATTTAATGCACGCCATTAAAAATTAGGTGTGCATGAAATACTGAAACTTCTCTCTGATAGGTAGGTAGGTAGGTAGGTAGGTAGGTAGGTAGGTAGGTAGGTAGATAGATAGATAGATAGATAGATAGATAGATAGATAGATAGATAGATAGATAGATAGATAGATAGATAGATAGATAGATAGATAGATAGATAGATAGATAGATAGATAGATAGATAGATAGATAGATAGATAGATAGATAGATATCTGTATTTTGATGGTCCCTTTAATGCACTTTGTTATATTTAAGTTACATTGCATCTACATGCCAACATATTCTCATTAGATTATAAGTAGACTGTTAGGTTTGGGTTAGGGTAAGTTGACATGTACTTGCAAAGTTTCTTATAGTCAGTTAAATGTCTGTTGAAGGAGCAGTATCTGCAGATACAGAATTAAGCAGGCAGTCTACTAATACTCAAATGAAGTTATTGGCATGTAGCTGCAACACAACTTTTAGTGAACAAAATGTGCAACAGGGACCATCAAAATAAAGTCTTACCGATAGATGTAGAACTTTCAGACTCATTAGAATTATGATTAGGATTCTCATGCATGGTGTATGGTGTTAAACACGTGTGCATATTATATTAAGTTGCTTTTATTTTTCATGCATATTTTATTTATAAGTTGCTATGAATAATAGCAACTTTAGATAGATAGATAGATAGATAGATAGATAGATAGACAAAATAAATTATGCATGACAAATAAAAGCATCTATCTATCTATCTATCTATCTATCTATCTATCTATCTATCTATCTATCTATCTATCTATCTATCTATCTATCTATCTATCTATCTATCATGTATTGTAGCTTAAAATATAAACCAACTTGCACATGCACATGAAAATGTAAAGTTCTTAACAACAGTCTGTAAAAATGGTGAAATTAGAAACACAACTATAAATAATAAATAATAGCACATTAAGATAGATAGATAGATAGATAGATAGATAGATAGATAGATAGATAGATAGATAGATAGATAGATATCTGGTTTTGTAGCTAAATAAATCAACTTGCACATGCACAAGAAAATTTCAAGTTCTCAACAACAAATAGTCTGTGGAAATTAGAATCACAACTGCAATGAAACACAAATCTATAACACAAAACTATTAATAAAAGTAAACATTCATTCATTTAGCCCACATTATGGATGTTTAGTAAAGCACAAACGGTAACATTTTAACTCCGAATATCCCATTGATGTCATACGAGAGTTCCCTCGTGACGTCAGCGTCCTTTACTGTACATATAGCCAACTATAACTACAATATACAGTACAAAAACATTTTAAAATCCCCACAGCAATTACAAGCAAGTCAATGATAGCATCAAAAAAACTAAAACGAATAAAGCGTTAATAAAATCAAATCATTGATTACCAGAAATCACAACAGTTCAGCACGCGCCCATCCATACCTTGATCCATCGACCTCATGCTGTGGAAGTGCATCAGTCTCCAAGACTCTCTAAACATTTGGAAAAAAAAAATATGTATGTATGTATATACCAAAAATAAAAATTAATTTCCCTCAGAAAAAGTTCATAGCAGGAATAAACGAAAAGTATCTGCACGAAGAGGTTAAAACAAGTAATAACGAAGGCGTAAATACTCCGAAAAAAAGCGCTCGGCTGCTCTGAAGACTGACTGGAGTATCAAGAGCGGCTTCCTTCCCCGGCTCTGGGTGTTTATAATGGGCCAATGCTGTAAAATAACGGGATTCCCTCAGTGTTTCCTCCTGTTTATGTGCTCTGCCATGGAAACCTGGAGCGGCTCCATGTCGGAGACTCAGGGCTTTCCTGCGGAGCGCGCGCTCAGGAATCCATGACGTCTCCAGTGTGCGCGCCAAAGCATTTCTGCGGCTGCTCTCAGACAGAGGCGCACAACTGCTTCATTGTGGGACTCGGAGAAATTAGCGCTGAGGGCGAGAGAGGAGGGAGAAAAATGAAAACAGGAGCGATGTTGAAGCGAATGCATGAAAGGGGCTGAAGCACACAGAGACGGGGTTTGAAGAGACTGAGAGAGAAAGAGAGACCTGGTTCAGCTTTACGACACTCTCACAGACTTATTTACACTGGACACTTTATGTTGTAGAATAGAGGAGGAATGCTCAAACAAACTCCAATGCGCTGGAATATAAAATATATTGGAAGTTTTTATTTGACAGATGGTTAAAGTAAAAAGATGTTTTCTTAAGAGATTAAAAAAAAAAGTTGGATATTAATAATGATTAAAGTTAACAAAATTCACAAAACAGCACATACACTCAAAAAAATATTTGTTGCTGCTTTAAAATGAGAAACCACACAATTCTTGAGGCTTTTAGGACAACTTATTTGTTTTATGTTCAATCCTACATTTGATACGTTTATTTAAATGATTTTTGAGGGGACAACATGAAGGAATTGTGTAAAACCCTGCATTTTTTAGTGTATATACACTCACCGGCCACTTTATTAGGTACACCTGTCCAACTGCTCGTTAATGCACATTTCTAATCAGCCAATCATATGGCAGCAATTCAATGCATTTAGGCATGTAGACATGGCTAAGACGATCTGCTGCAGTTCAAACCAAGCAACAACATAATATGGCGTCAACAACATGAAAGCATGGCTCCATCCTGCCTTGCATCAATGGTTCAGGCTGGTGGTGGTGGTGTAATGGTGTGGGGGATATTTTCTTGGCCCAGTTTGGGCCCATTAGCACCAATTGAGCAATGTTTCAACACCACAGCCTACCTGAGTATTGTTGCTGACCATGTCCATCCATGACCACAGTGTACCCATCTTCTGATGGCTACTTCCAGCAGGATAACACACCATGTCATAAACAGTGGCGGAGCTAGAATTTTTTACATGGGGTGGCCAGGGGGTGGCCACTGCTATTTCAGGGGGTCCATACATACACACACACACACACACACACACACACACACACACACACACACACACACACACACTCAAATACAAATGCACACACAAACACACTGAAAGTGTTTAGAAAACCCAAATCTAATTCATTACCAGCATATAATTCAAAATACGAAAATATAATAATTTTCTCATCATCTACTCACTTTGTTGTGAGTTAATAAGTAATGACAGGATTTGATTTCTAACATTGGTTGAAACATGATTGCCTAGTAGATGCTCTGACCTGCTGGTGGACCTGAAGTCTGACCTAGTTTGGATATGCGCATAAAAAACAGTTGATGGAAACGCCAAGATGCACATACATTTTGAACATGCGCATAAAAACATATGCACATAACTGAGTAGAATAAACTTTTTTTAATCTATAAGAAAAGATGTGCATAAACTACAATGGAATTACAAAAGTCATGTGATTTTGTTATGAGAGATCATGTGATGATTAAAATGTGTGTAAATAGACAAATCAGCAGGCTGAGCACATTGTTAAACATCTGAAATGTTGTTTTGGTCATCGTTAAACGCCTTAACCATTTCAGTATTAGTGTTATTATATTATTAATTACCTCCAGAATCAAGAGCGTCTGTGCTCCGCATCTCACAAACTCCTTCAAACACCACCGCACGTTTACTGCGTGAGGATTGTCCTCTGAGGCGCAAATCATTTATTACATGAAGAAAAGATTGACGCAGCTTCTCTTATCGTAGCAAATTCCGTTTTACTGTTGATATTTGGCACCAGTTAATCAGGAAGTGACGATTTTGTTCTCTTTGACTTGTTAGATGGAAACGCAGCTTTATTCGCACATCTTTTATGCGATAATCCAGTTTTGTGCATAAAGTTCATTCGCATTTTTGGATGGAAACATAGGCTAGCTGGTATGTTTGAACCTGATCTGCCTGTTTGTGTTAATTTATAAAGAAGTCTGATATCTCGCTGTTTCTTTTTATGTTTAATTGACCCTGTGCAAAAATAACGTAACTGTCTGTTTACATCTGATCCAGTTAGAAACACATTTATCCTGATTAAAAATATCCATTATCATACCTGCACATTAAAATCAACAATCGATCTAAAAAACATTTTTCTGAAGAAAGTATATGAGCTGGCTATTCCATTTCAAATAAATTTAACTCACAAACAGCTAGCCTAACATTACTTTCCCATAGTAGCAAAATATTTGAGCATCGTAAATTAAATATAATAACTTACATACATTGAATGTGCATGTAATACTAGCACAGATGAAGTATAGCGTTAACTGTCTGCGAATTGATCTCTCTCTCTCATTAAGTTAACTGATGTCGTCGGCGCCTCGTTAACTTACGCAGCGGATAAACGTTCCTCAGCAAACAAACCTTATAATAAACTACAGTAAAAAGCGTATTTCAAATATTAGGTTATGGTGTATTATTATTATTCGTCTTACTTAAAACCACGTACTTGTCTTCGGCTTGTCATTGATTTGAAAATAGCTTGAGCGTTGCTGGCAAAATTCAAAAACTTCTTTAGACAAATGAGATGTCAATCAGCATCAGGAACTGCCAGTAGCAAATACAATTTTGGGGTGGCACCCGGGGTGGCCAGTCGGATGTCAGGGGTGTCCAGTGCCACCCCGGCCACCCCTCTGGCTCCGCCACTGGTCATAAAGCACAAATCATCTCAGACTGGTTTCTGGAATGAGTTCACTGTACTCAAATGGCCTCCACAGTCACCAGTTTTCAATCCAATAGAGCACCTTTGAGATGTGGTGGAATGGGAGATTCGCATCATGGCGACAAATCTGCAGCAACTTCGTGATGCTATCATGTCAATATGGACCAAAATCTCTGAGGAATATTTCCAGTAGCTTGTTGAATCTATGCTACAAAGGATTAAGGCAATTCTGAAGGCAAAAGCGGGTTCAACCCGGTATTCGTGAGCAGTACCTAATAAAGTGGCCGGTGAGTGTATGCACATTGTTAACGATTTTTGTAAATTATATAGTACTTAACTGTAATATGAACTGTATTTTACTGTAGGACAGTTATGCAGTATGTTACTGTATTTTAAAGTTGCATTGTGAAAATGACTATATTTTACAATTTGGGACAATACACTTGACATTGTTATACAAAGATAACTGATGTTGCGTACATAGGGCATATAGCATAAAGCTAACTTGCAGCCCTCGTCCCTGGTTAGGCTTTACATTAAAAAATAAACAAGAAACAAAAACACAATACAACACTCATGTACAGTATATACAGAGCAAGAAAGAAATGTAAGTCAAAGAAAACTAAACCTGACCAACCTGGAAGAATAATACTTAATGTTGACATTGCTGTAAAGATTTCAACCATTCTTTCAGCTTTACAGAAAAAAACTGGGACTTCTGATTGTAACTTTAAACCAACAGGCATGGCATTCCATAGATGTGAACAACACTGTAAGTGCATATGCAGCAAGATAAATAGTGCTGTAAATGTAAATACAGTATTTTGCTGTAATTGATTTATAGTAAGTTACTGGTGAACTGAACTGTAATATGAGCTGTATTTTACTGTAGGACAGTTAAGCAGTATGTTGCTCTATTTTAAAGTTGCATTGTGGAAATGACTGCTTATTTTGCAGTAAATATTTACAATACTGTAAATGCATATACAGCAAGATAAATAGTGCTGTAAATGTGAATACAGTATTTTTGCTGTAATTGATTTACAGTAAGTTGCTGGCAAACTTCTGCCAGTTAGTTACTGTAGATTCTAGAGGAAATTGTTGACAGTGTATTTATATCCTTTGAGTTTTTTTTATGCTTTTTTTAATATTTTCCAAGTGCTGTTTAATGGATATTTTTATATACAGTTGAAGTCAGAATTATTAGCCCCCCTTTGATTTTTTTTTCTTTTTTATTTAATATTTCCCAAATTATGTTTAACAGAGCAATGAAATTTTCACAGTATGTCTGATAATATTTTGTTTTATTTTGGCTAGAATAAAAGCAGTTTTGAATTTTTTAAAACCCATTTTAAGGTCAATATTATTAGCCCCTTTAAGCTAATTTTTTTTTCCCGATAGTCTACAGAACAAACCATCATTATACAATAACTTTCCTAATTACCCTAACCTGCCTAGTTACCCTAATTAACCTAGTTAAGCCTTTAAATGTCACTTTAAGCTGTATAGAAGTGTCTTGAAAAATATCTAGTAAAATATTATTTACTGTCATCATGGCAAAGATAAAATAAATCAGTTATTAGAAATGAGTTATTAAAACTATTATGTTTAGAAATGTGTTGAAAAAAATCTTCTCTCCGTTAAACAGAAATTGGAGAAAAAAATAAACAGGGGGGATAATAATTCTGACTTCAACTGTATGTTTATATATATTTATAATAACTAATATACTAATAATATATATTTTTAATAACTAATGATATTAATTATATGTTAAAATAATAATTCAATTTCAATTCATCTTAATTTCTATAGCGCTTTTACAATGTAGATTGTGTCAAAACAGCTTAACGTGTTACAGAATAATAAAAACTAATTTATTTTGTCTTTGCCACGATGCACACACATACATAATATTTTTTCAAGTTACTCGATAAATATTAAAGTGCAATTTAAAGGCTCAACTGTAGGTGTTTGTTCTGTAGCCAATAAATGTTATAATATTTTTTACATTTAAAAAAAGTAAAAAAAAAAAAAAAAAAAAAAAAGCAAACTAAAATAATTAACACTTTCTCCAGAAGAAAACTATATAATAAGCTTTATAATAATATAATTATTATATTTAATTAAGCTTTATAATATAACTATATAATAAATCTTGCTATGTTAAACATAATTTGGAAAATGATAAAAAAAACATTCACAGGAGTGCTAATAATTTTGTCTTTATCTGTATATTAATACTGCAACAAATAAATATAAAATAACTAATTAAACCAACAAAAATGACCTTCATTAAGGTTATACACAGTCAATTTGTACTCAGAAAATGTACCATGGAAAATGTGGCATGGTTTATTTATTTGAGTTTCCCCCTTCTAATCCCAAATACTGGCCTCTAGTTATTCTTCCAAAGGTTTCAATGTTTATTTGACTTGTTAAACTGTGGCCACATTTAAATGTTTCTGAAAAGCAAGTGTTTTTTAATTATTTTTAATGCAAAAAACTCATAACATAAGGGGTTTAATGTGGGCATTATAATGCAAAGATCATAATATTTCCCTATAGTGCTATCATTGTGCTTAAGAACTTGAATCATGTACGTTTACAGCTTAACAAAACTCAAAATCCTAAAAAGTAACATCAAATAAGTGGAATTGTGAAAAGCTATAAGCTGTAAATGCTTCACGAAAATCTGAAGTAGCACATTAACAGCTTCTACCGGTGCCCAGATGAAAAAGCTGCTGCATTCTGGGATGGCGGAGGATGCCAAAATAAACTGTCGGCTGAGACCATGAAGCGGCCTGTTTGGCTAAACTCTGTTGTAAAGTTTATCCCGGAAAATTCTGCGATATGATACACTGACTTGTTTAAACACTGGACTGAATGAAGTGCTGCTCTCACTGACTGAGTCCAACAGTACACACACACAGACACACACACACACACCTCATTATCAATTCATTGTGCAGCACTTATTTATTTTATTTTATTTTGTTTGCTTTCCAAAAACATTACTGATATTTAGGAATAATAATAATTCCTTACATTTATATAGCGCTTTTCTGGACACTCAAAGCACTTTACGCATTTTTTTGGTGGGGGAATCTCCTCATCCACCACCAGTGTGCCACATCCAACTGGATGACGTAACAACAGCCATATTGCGCCACACCACACACCAGCTGATTGGTGGAGAGGAGAGTAATGAAGCCATGTATGATATGAGGATGGTTAGGAGGCCATAGACTGATTTAACGCAGCCGCCATTTATAAAGCGAAATTGAGGCTGAGGTGGGAAGAAACCCGGAAGTATAGCCTGAGTCACACAGGAATTTTGTGTACCTGGCTGTATATCTTATTTCCGAATGGAAAGTGAAAATAAAAAGGGATAAGTTAAGGGAAATGTCACTAGTTAGCTAAAGTTTTCTTTCCCAAACGCATGTTTTAGATGCCATTTATCAAACTCAAGTTAATGAACTGATTCTTTATCTATATAAGACCTGTCACAATACTGAATTTCGCTACTGGAATAAAAAAAACTGCAATTTCCCGCTAACATTTAAGCGCTGTTGAACACAACACCGCTGATTGGCCACAGTATTCACCAGTGAATAACAGAAATGACTATGATTGGTCGTAAAGGTCATTAGTTCACCGCATTTCACCACTGTCTACCGAGTGCAAACACAGACGAGCAGTCGACTGATCTTTGCAGCTTTAAACGCTCCAGTGTCCATGTATCTGTGTTTGTCCCGGTTTGTACTCGGTGAAGAGCGGTGAACTGATGACCTTCATGGCCAATCACAGTCATTTCTGTTGAGCACTGGTGAATATTATGGCAAATCAGTGGTGTTTAAGAACGCGCCCAACAGTGTTTAAATGTTAGCGGGAAATGGACGTTTTTAAAACTTCAGTACCGGGACAACACTATTACAGACAACACGAGGGTGTGCTACAGAGGACTGCATTGCTTTATCACTCACCGGGTTACATAGGCTGAAGCAGGGAAGCCCCTACGTTGTTTACCTGGTATCCATGAACTGAAGCCTAGGAGGACACTCGTTAAGAGATTGTGATTTAGTTTGATGCCTAATATGCTTTTAATTGTTTAAATTAAACTTAACAGAATGATATTAAAGTGATCTTTACACCCAGGGCCGGCATGTCCATAGAGGCAACCTAGGCGGTCGACTAGGGTGGCAGAAATAGTGAGGACGGCGTCCGCGATAAACCCCCCACACCAATCCCAACTTTCATCCGCGACCGCCGCCCCCCGGTCTTCACTTCGCGTGACCATCGTTTGCCTTGAGCGCCAGTTCAGCTTGCTCCGGCCCTGTTTACAACACATCTGCACTTTGAAATCGCGGCAACAGCTGGAGGTTTGTAGTCCACAGCATGTTGTTGCAATGTTTACACTGCTGACCTATACTTCCGTTTTTTTTCCCACCGTAGCCTCGCTTTCAAGTTTTAAAATGGCGGCCGCATGAAATAAGTGTATGATGGACAGAGGCCAGTGAGCAAATTTGGGATTTTTAATGACCACAGAGTCAGGACCTCATTTTAACATCTCATCCGAAAGACGGCATTCACTAAACAGTCCCCATCAATATACTGGGGCGATAGGACCCACACAGAACGCAGGTTGAGCGCCCTCTGCTGGTCTCACTAACACTACTTTCGGCAGCAACCTAGTTTTCCCATGTGGTCTCCCATCCAGGTACTGACCGGGTGCAGCCCTGCTTAGCTTCAGTGGGCTAAGCAGGGCTGAGAGCTAGCTGCCGGTTAATTAACACAATTTACAAAAATAATAAACATAAAAAGAAAAATAGATGGTAACAAAATAAGTAGGGAAATCATTAGCATGGGACATTAGTCTCGTTTTAGAATCTGCCACTATGCTGACACACTGGCATTTGTAGCTCCGCCCTCTTTTGAAAAGAGCACAATCTCATTTGAATTTAAAGCGACAGTCACCAAAACGGCACATTTAGGTTCAAAGCCTAAAAGGGGCAGATTCAAAGAGTTATACATTATGTGTGTGCTTTTTTTGAGCTGAAACTTTACATACACACTCTAGGGACAACAGAGACTTATTCTACATCTTGTAAAAAGGGGCTTAATAGGTCCCCTTTAAACACTTACAGTTGAAGTCAGAATTATTAGCCCCCCTGTTTATTTTTTTTCCCCCAATTTCTAAGGGAAAGAAGGTTTTGTTCAACACATTTTTAATCATAATAGTTTTAATAACTGATTTATTTTATCTTTGTCATGATGACAGTAAATAATATTTACTAGATGTTTTTCAAGACACTTCTATACAGCTTAAAGTGACATTTAAAGGCTTAACTTGGTTAATTAAGCAAGTTAGGGTAATTAGACAAGTTTTTTCATAACGATGCTTTGTTCTGTAGACAATGGAAAAAACATATTGCATAAAGGGGCTAATAATTTTGACCTTAAAATGGTGTTTAAAAAATTAAAAAATGCTTTTATTCTAGTTGAAATAAAACAAAAAAGACTTTCTCCAGAAGAAAAAATATTATAGGAAATACTGTGAAAATTTCCATGCTCTGATAAACATCACATGAAATATATTTGAAAAATAAATTCACAAGAGGGCTAATCATTTTGACTTCAACTGTATATCTACAGATCTTGCAGAAACTCAAGAGCTTTTTCCTCCTTAATGGTTACTCAGTGTATTGGAACATATGAGCATCATGATAAAATGACTTTTGGAGGTGAATGTTTGTCCAGAAAGAGCGCCGTATTCATATTTCTGCTATGTTCCAGAACTCTTATGCAACACAAATCATCAAAGAGTAAATGAATACAGCACAACTCATCTTTGCAGACATTTGCAGTAAAATCTTCTGTCAAAGACACACTTTTTCCAGGTTTGCAGTAGAGTTTCCATCACCATTAAGCGGCGCTGTGCCGTCTGGGTTAAAGCGTTTTACTTTTCCAATAGCAGCGCTCATATTTAACGCTTTCATATGGAAATCTTTCATATGAAAATGCCACATTATTTCACATCCCATGGAGATCTTTTGGCTCGTTTCGGAAAGAGAAAAATCTTGGGCCATGTGCTTGTTCACTTCCAAAACTCTCTATTAAACATGTAATTTTGCCTTGTCACAATATGCAAGGGTCACTGAAACTATTAAAGGTGCTGTACATATGTTTTGGACTCTTCTACCGCATAAAAATACCATAATATGTTTGCAGCATAAAAATACCATAATATGTTTGCAGATGTTTAACAAACATGCTAAGTGAACATTTTGTTTATCTGAAAAACAATGCTGAAGTCAGTTATTCTGCTTTGAAAATGTGTTTTCTGTGCTAAAACGGCTGTCTTTGTTGTGATCATTTAACACGCCTAATGCTAGTTTAGCCAGTTATATTTCACCACACCGGGTAGCCTTGGTGGAAAACAGCGCATTTCATTCATTCAGTCAGAAAGGCTCTCAAAGTGTGTGTCTACAACTGAAATGCGACCTCCGGTGGAAAGTAGCAGACTTCGAAATGAGACGCAGAGTTCCACATGAGGTTATTAATTAGCAAACAATATAAATATACGAATGTAAACATTAGGTGAGCAGGTTACATTGTAACTGCGTATCCTAACAACACGCTTCATGAGGAGATACGCAGTGATAAGCAATTTGGTTGTTTGCACCAGAAGAAACACAACTGTATGTAAATACAGCCATTCAGAAGCACAGAATAGCGCACTCACTGCACTCCAACGAAATGGCAAGGTTAAAATCTAATTAATACATATTAAACCTCTTTAACATTATTAAATGTAGATGCTGAAATGTGTGGGTTTACACTGAGTCACATTTCTAATGTTAAATTTCAAAGGGTTTATTTTATTTTCAAGATCTGAGGTGAACTGTCTGCTTCTGCTTTCAGTAGTATGACAATAAATGTCATGTAAAATGGCCTTCACACTCACATTATTAGCATTTAACTCTGAATAAAACTCATGAGGTGTACCTGAGGTGATCACAGCTTTATCGTGTTGTTCAGCTGCAAGAAATAAAATATATATTTCAGGTGTTGGTTAGTTTTTAATATGAAAATATTCCTTCTATAACGTGTCGTTGATTTTATTTAGATCACAATTTAAATCTGGCTTTAGGCTTAATAGCCAGGCTCGCTATTATTGGTGTTGTCAATCTGGCAACCTGCGCTTGCGTGTGTTTTGAACCAGGCGTGCAATACCTAGTTCAACCACTGGGTGTCAAACTCATTCATTCATTCATTCATTTTCTTGTCGGCTTTGTCCCTTGCGGGGTCGCCACAGCGGAATGAACCGCCAACTTATCCAGCACGATTTTACGCAGCGGATGCCCTTCCAGCCGCAACCCATCTCTGGGAACTTCCACACACACATTTACACTCATACACTATGGACAATTTAGCTTACCCAATTCACCTGTACTGCATGTCTTTGGACTGTGGGGGAAACCGGAGCACCCGGAGGAAACCCACGCGAACCCAGGGAGAACATGCAAACTCCACACAGAAACGCCAACTGACCCAGCCCAGCCGAGGTTCGAACCTGCGACCCAGCGATGTTCTTGCTGTGAGGCAACAGCACTACCTACTGCGCCACTGGGTTGCCCCTGGGTGTCAAACTTACTGCTGTAAATCCTTTCTGTTTTTGCAAAGGTTTGTGTGTGTTAGCTGGTATGCTATTCAAAAAAATCAAATGACCCAGGTAGAAAATATATGCAAGTTAAATATATAAGATGCAAGTTCAAAATGTTCTACAAGATCCAAAATTGTTTGGATTTCATATATATGAAATATACGCCAAATAAACAACATATATTTCAAAATATTTTAAAAATGTCTGCTTAAATATATATATATTTTTCAACCACTGGAATTACAAAGATATATATCTAATTAAGTTTCCATATTTTGTGATTCACAAGTGTTTTCTGTTTATTTACAGTTGCATTATTTATTTACATAATTGCATTATCAGACCTTGATCTGCTTTTTAGTAGAATAAATATAAATATATAATTATTATTATTATATTATAAATCATTATATTCATTTAAATTATATATATATATGTATGTATATATATATATATATATATATATATATATATATATATATATATATATATATATATATATATATATATATATATATATATATATATATATATATATATTGACTTACATTAAGTTTGAAATTTTAAGGTATGATATTATTTTGCAATACTTCTGTTTTATTTCATTATTGAAAGAAATGCAATCCTCTTTTTGTATGTTTTGTTCAAATTCTGATTTTATCAGCCATTATAATCTTCATTGATTCTATTTATAACTATTTGGTAAAAATAAATAAGAGTGATAACGCTCACAATAACAGCAGAATGAATGTGTGTGCGGTTTTGCTCAAAATGGCCAGTGAAAACTCATGCAGAGAGGTGTGTTTTGTCAGTTGTGGTTGTGTGTGTGTGTATGTGTATATATAAATAGCTTTTCTGGGTGTTTCAGGCTTAACACGCGTCTCTAAAAGTCATTTATCATCATCTGAATGCTCGGTTTATTCACACAATGGAATAAAAAGGGGGCAAGTCTGGATCTGTGTCTTATGGAGGGTGGTTTTACATTTTGAACTGCAGATCTACATACATGCTGAGGAGGAAAACACAATGTTAAAGAGCCCCTATTTTGCATTAAAAAGCTCATATTTGGTTTTAGAGGTCTCCAACAACATGCTGATATGCATGCAAGGTCAAAAAACACTTTTCATAGTCTTATAGTATGCATGTATTTTTACCTAATTATCCCAGCGACTCCCATATGAATCGTTCAGCGATTCATTTGTTCCCAAACCCCTCTTTAGCGCGAAGCTAATCTGCGCTGATTGGACCGATGATCCAGTCTATTGCGATTGGTCGACTGCATTCAGCACGAGACAGAGAGAAATGCCCAGCATGGCTACAGTATGAAGTAGCAGAAAGAATGTGAGAGCCCAATGCAGTAAAGCAATGCAGTTAAACACCAGCATATTACTCTCCTCTTAAACCTAACCCCAAGTAATAACAACACATTCAGTATTAATCCACACAGTGGCAAAAGTTGAACTATTTTGAAAACTGACCGTGCTGCGCGTGTGAGGAACAGCTGATGGTGGCCATAGCAAAGGCAAACAGCAGAGGATCGCCAGTCCAGAAACGCATTTGAATCGGTAAAGGAAGAAGCATGCGTCATGTTTTTTAACATGGTTTTGGACGCGATATGTGAGCCGCCCCACACAGATTTAATCTGAGAGATACAGTACAAGCACTGATCTATAATAGATACGTGATTACAAGCCGCGCGGGGCGATTACAACTTATAACACACAATTGAACACATATTTTGCAAACTACACAATACAAGGCAACGATTTTAATGACACTTACATGTTATGATCCGGAGGAAGAAGAAACTGGTCCATATGAACTGTAAAAGTTACTGACAAAGTCCCTGTCAAAGTCTGACAAAGTCCCATAGTCTCTGCTGCTCCTTCAATAGCAAACGGCCAACGAATCCCGCGCTGCAGCATAGGTTATTGTATCAAAAATCAGAAAAGTGACAGAAACAAACACAGCACTAGGTTGGCTATACTGTGGTATTATTGTGAAAATGAACTTTAACCCTTTATTCCCCTCAGCCGAATCTCCATCTGTCAGTGATCTCATCTTCACGTCATGATCAGTCCCGTGATCCCCCGCGCCTCCGCTAGAGTCTGAAGTGAAAGCGCGTTCACATTTTACCGGAACTACATATTTGGTGATGTAGCGTATCGACGTTGATGCGATCAAACAAAAAATCCGAACCCAACTCGATTCATTTATTCGACTCTGAGTCGACTATTTCGCTAAAGAATCAACAGTTTTAAACATGCTGCACTTTTAGATTTAAACCTCAGCTGGATGTTCTCATTCACTTAGAGCTGTTACACACTGCATGGAAGCTCATTTTCAAAAACCCATAATAGGGGCTCTTTAACTCCTCAGCAATGCCTTTGACCTTAACACAAAACAATAATATTAAGAACAATATTATTTATATTCAATTTTTTCAACACCTTGAAAATAATAGCCACAACTTGTGCGTCGGCAGACTTGAGACGTAGAGAGGGGTTGACCGTGACGGCGGGGTTCGAGTCCAACAAAGAACGGTTCCAGAAAGCAGGTAAAACAAAAACAAAAGCCAAAAAGTAAAACAAACAAGTAATTCACAGGGTGAGAATGTGGTAAAATCTGAAAACATGGTAAAAATCAGGCGAGGGCTTTCTGGATTGCTTTTGAAAACACTGTCGGTTGAGTTTAGGGAAGGGGGTGGGTGAGGCGATCGATTGGTCGGTCAGTCAGTGAGTCAGTCAGTCAGTGAGTCAGTCAGTCAGTCAGTCAGTCAGTCAGTGAAGCTTGCTATAGACTGACATTGCAAAGTGGACTTAAATTATTTTAAGCCCTTTTAAAGGTTTAATTGCATGAAACTGTTCAACAGACTGGTTAAAAAGGCTAGCAGTTTACCACATTAAAATAAAGGGTTTGCTAAATAATTGCAAAGTTCTGCATTTTCAGTAGTCTACTGTTCTTGCCGACACATAATTTTACATATTACTTATTATGATATAAATAAACAATGCATATCTAATTTTTGGTCTTCAGTGGAAAACCTACATCCCATATTTTAATGAGACTGTTTTATTTAATTTTAGGTTAGAATATTTTGTATAAATAAATGTATACAATGTTGACTAAATCTCGAGCAGATTTAGTTGACTAAAATCTTATGAAATGTAGTCGACTAAAACTAAACTAAAATGGAATTCTAGTCTTAGTAGACTAAGACTAAAACTAAATCAAAATTTGCTGTCAACATTAAAGCTGTACAGCAGCCTCTAGTGGATTCGCGGAAAACCCCCCCTGCAAAAATACATACCTCCTGGGACGCATTTCGCAATCTCCAGCAATGTATATAGGGGTACATATCAATAATGAGTATGGGTTGCTAAATATTATGTACTGTCATCATGGCAAAGATAAAATAAATCAGATAATAGCAATTAGTTAATACAACTATTGTGTTTAAAAATGTGTTGAAAAAATCTTAGTTACATAAGATTTGCATGTGTCCAAAATCTAACAAAAGTGCTCAGGGGTAGCTTAAATGATGTGTCGGTGCTCTTTGGGTGAGGGATTCAACAGAATAAACAGCAATAATCAGTCCAAGTTACTCGAAAAAAGATTTGCATGTGTTTCTGGTGTTGTTGGTCTGGATCTCATAATAAAAGATCTCAGAACCCCTGCTTCACCGCAGCAAATGCCACATCACACACACACTGATCACATGCTTTAAAAACACTCTGCATTTTGGCTTTCAGCAACATGAAAAGCACTACAGTTTGGGCCCCAAAAATAAATAAATAAATAAATAAATAAATAAATAAATAAATAAATAAATAAATAAATAAATAAATAAATAAATAAATAAATAAACAAACAAATAAATAAATAAATAAATATACTGTTCCAAATGCACAAAAGTTAAAGGGATAGTTTGAACCCTCCAACACTCAAAAATGATTTTTGCTGCTTTTTCAAACTACTTATTTAAAATTAGCTGAATCAAAACAATTCTTAAGGTTTTTTTCTGACAACTTTTGCCGAGTTCGGACTGCATGATTTTAGCCCTGGTTTTGACTCGCCGACAGGTTTTGAGAAATCGCCGACAAATGCCTGAAATCACAGGCAAATCGGTGCTCGTTCACGTGAGTGACAATCACACAGTGTAAACTATCAAGGACGCAATCTGAGAGAATCGCCAATGAGTCTAAGACACCCCTAAGATATTTGCCATGCTAAATATCTGGAGCTGTCGGCGATTCAAATCATGCAGTGTGAAATGTGCTCTGACTGAAAATAACATCCGCGATCACCTACAGCCAATAAGAGGGCATCATTCACTAGTACGGGTACCTGCAGGCCAGCAGGAGGCTGGGGGAGAAGTTAAAAGCGCTCATTTTCAGTTTATTTGGACCCAAGAAATGGAGGAAAAACTAGTGTAAATTTGGCAGGAGCACTGTGTCTGTTTGACATGTCATCTAATCAATATCACAACCGGGTCAAAAAAAAAAAAAAAAAAAGGTGAGGAGAAATTGTTAATTCTCTTCAAAAGCTAAAGTCTTCTTTTTCCATTATGTAGTTAATAACGAAAGATATATTACGTGACTTCGCGTTGTTTCCATATCACTTCTTGCGTTTGTTTGGTTGTGAGACGTAGTTTGAACAAAGTTGTCTGTGATTCTTTCTGTCTTAAAGTCATGCAGTGTGAACTCTCCTGTCTCCGATCCATCCTACAGTGTGAACACAGCACCGACAGAACGCTAACCCAGATAGTCATGCAGTGTGAAAACATCCAGTGACACGACTACTTTGAAAATCATGCAGTCTGAACTCGGCATTAATTGTTTTATGTTCAATCCACTTAAATTTGTAAAAACAATTGAATTAATTTTATTTTTGTTGGGACAACATGAAGGAATTGTGTGGAAACCAGCACGTATTACAGTAAAGAAGCTAGTTTTAATAATGTTGAAAACCAGCAACCATTGACTTCCACAGTATTTGTTTCTCCCACTATACCCTGTAAAAACCCAACAGTCAGCTTTATCAAATGAAATGAGTGGAGTTAACTCAAAATTGACTGAAAGTTAATTCTACTCATTTGAAAAGAGTTTTGAACTCAGTGTTGAAGGTAATGAGTTAATTAAATACCTCTTTATTTCAGCTTAAATGTAGTAAGTTCACAGTACTCATATATAGATTAGTTTTTTTTTTACTTAAATGGTTTGTAGCAATCGGTTTCCTCAAACGGTTTGAGTTGCCTTAACTTATTGGGTTTTACAGTACTCAGTTGGTTTGAGTTCTCTTCATTTATTGGATTTTATTGTGCTTAAATTGCTTCGTTTACTCAAATGGATTAAGTTCACAGTACTCATTAGGATTAGTTTTTGAACTTAAATGGTTTGTAGCAATCGGTTTCCTCAAATGGTTTGAGTTACCTTAACTTTTTGGGTTTTACAGTGTAGAAGTCAGTGGTTACAGGTTTGCAACATTCTTCAAAATATCTGCTTTTATGTGAAACAAGAAACTCAAACAGATGAGTGAACTGTTTTTTTTTAAGATTGAAATTTTAACACCAGAACATGTACTCGTCTTCAGCTTATCTGTAAGAAACTAGCATTATTTAAGTAGAAATACTTAGTCAGTTTGTTATATTAATGTGGTCACATGATTGCATGCATGTATAGTATATTTTTGTAGGTTTACTATCAGTAGTATTGCATTCATTTTTAAAACTCCCTCTTCTGGTGAAACAGGATTTGTATAAAACAGAACTGTTCAGAAAAGCATACTAGTTTTACCATTTCAGGTTATATGCTGTGTGCGTGTTGTGTATAAATAATGACTACGTTTACATGGACACCAATAATTCGATTTTAATGCGATTAAGACAATACTCTGATTAAGAGTCTACCATGTAAACAGCGATTTTTGATTAATTTAATCAGATTAAGGTCATAATCAAACTAAAGAGAAATCGAATTAAGACAAGTGGAGTATGCCGATTTTAGTCGCATTATTAAAGTGCAGTACATACATGTAAACACCTTAATCGAACTATTACCCTCATGTAGGACTTTAAGCCGCTTTTTGCAACAGGGTAGTCCACACACACACACACACACACACACACACACACACACACACACACACACACACACACACACACACACGCACGGCTGATTGACACTTTACACCTACCGAGTGAGTGCAGACCACAGACAACTGCATCGTGAAATGCGGAGTTTTTTTTTTCTTCCATTCAGCATGCGGTATGAACTTACATTATAGCAACTCTTCCAGCAGTTGCGTCCAATATCTCGTTTGTCACGGTGGGCTTGCATGACATGTTCGTGAATGAAAGTTAAAGTGCCAAACTGCAGTTAAAGTCGACAAATTAAAAATGAAACACCCGAAATTACATGAAACGCCAGAGGAAATGCGGATAGCGCGGTGACGCAATGACGTTAATCGAATTATGTGCTGTAACATGTAAAACGCGATCATGAAAGGAACACTCAAAAAGCAACTCATGTAAACACCTTAATCATATTATTCTCTTAATTAGATTAAAGCAAATAATTCGATTACTGAAGTCCATGTAAACGTAGTCACTGTTACATTTTCGTTTTGTTTCGTTTATTGTTATAAAAAAATTTATATGTAAAATAGAGTATATACAGCGACCGGGATAAAAACAAAATGTTATAAAATGTATATAGAATTTGTGTTATATAAACATTTATGGTAACATGGTGGCACAGTGGGTAGCGCAGTCGCCTCACAGCAAGAAGGTCGCTGGTTCGAGCCCCGGCTGGGTCAGTTGGCATTTCTGTGTGGAGTTTGCATGCTCTCCCCATGTTCGCGTGGTTTTCCTCTAGGTGCTACAGTTTCCCCACAGTCCAAAGACATGCGCTATAGGTGAATTGGGTAAGCTAAATTGGCTGTAGTGTATGTGTGTATGTCCTGGTCCTCCAGGTTGGGGGTTGAGCGTTGTGCTAACAACCCACCTCATAAAAACTAGATGTTATGAAACACCAATATGGTGCGGCTTAATATCAACTTTGATATAAATGGCCCTGGGAGTAAGTAAGTAAGTATATACATTAATATTATAAAAATGTATTATGATAGGCGGCATAGTGGCTCAGTGGTTAGCACAGCAAGAAGGTCGCTGATTCGAGTCCCGGCTGGGCCAGTTATTAATCTGGGGTCCCCACAGCGGAATGAACCGCCAACTTATTCAGCATATGTTTTTTGCAGCGGATGCCCTTCCAGCTGCAACCCATCACTGGGAAACACCCACACACTCTCAATAATATTAATTTATAATAATAATAATTTCTTCTTGAGCACAAAATCATCATTTTAGAATGATTTATGTAGAAAGGATTATGTAGCTAGTGACCAGGGGTGGACTTACTGATTTATGGCCCTAAGCAATTCCAGGTATGGGGCCTAGAACTGAAACTCAAAACATTCTCTTTCTCTATAGATGTTCTTTTCTCTTTTGTTTATTAATTTTTTTTGTAAATAAACCGCATGTTAAAAATATATTTGAAGCACCATTTTTCATATGAATTAAATAATTGCAGCCGTTAATTTTCACTGTAAAATGTTATCTTATTTGAACAGGCCCTCTCTTAACAAGCTCACAACGTTCATCATCTGACCGGTGTTTCGGCCAGAACGCAGGATCACGGAGGTAGCTGCGTTTCATTGTTTGTCTTATTTCTACTTTCCCCCCCCACAAATTTTCTCAAAATTCTGACACTTGCACACTATACCTACCTCTACTCTGATCGCTGGCAGCAGACTGGCACTGGCAGTGTCTTAAACCGCTTAAACCTTGCGCATGTGCAGTTCGAAAGGAACGTTCCACTAATCATGGGGGTCCTTGGTTTTAAAAAGAATAAATATTCAAATATTAACAGTTATAGATTATCACGATCACCAGTGATCTAACCCTAACTGTACGTTCAGATCGAAAGTGGCGAGAGCGTCAAAGTAGCCGGAAGTCATTTATTTTCAATGAGAGCCGGCGGCGATAAGTGGTGAGTAGCAGCACAGCGCATCTTCGCTGGTGTGGGCGTCGAGGAGAATTGAAATCAAGTCAACTTTATGGTAATGAGCTATGACGCAATTCGGCGGCAAGCAAGCGGAATGTAAAAGTCCACCGCTTAAAAGGAGTCCAGAGAACAAAGTCACTGTGAACTTTGGTTCCGACCACAGTTGTTCCCAAGAGTTTGATTATTGCGGTCATCGGATTTCCATTTATTTGCAATGTTTTCTTACAGGAACATACATTTAAAAAAGTTACTGGCGAATTACTGATGTGCATCAATGTTATATATATTTTTTTTCTTTAAAAAATCGTGAATCTCATGCGACAACACAAAACAGTATTGCTGCTTCAGAATATTTCAGGCATATGGACGCGTTGGATAATTAAGTGGAGCAAAGCCTCACCACATGCAACTAGATCTTCCGTAGTTAAATGAATTTGATAAAAAGTGTGCAACATCTTCACGCTAGAAAGCATGTTTTATGTGGAAATGTAACTGATTTGCTGATATGCTGCAACGGCTCCTTTAAATTCGACATCAATGTAGCAAATTTTGACGCTCTCGCCGTCGGAGCTGAAGGCAGACAGCATTGTCACCAGGGCGGCCAGAGTGACCTTTGACGCTCTCGCTGCTTTCGGTGTGAACGTACAGTAATAGATCGCTGAAGAACATTAATTATCACTCAGACTACAATCCTGTCACCATATGGACTACAAATCCTGTCATGCACCACACACACACACCTGTTCCGTTTCTCCTTTGATTACACACACAGCTGGAAGCTGCTCAAGTACTGATTACACAAACTATATAAAGGGCTCACTTTGACACTCTCACGGCTGAGTCTTGTTAGTCGGTAACACCACAAAACAAAAGTCTTTGCATGTTTGATCCTTGTTTTACCATTTGATTCTTTGCCGCCTGTACTGACCACTCGCCTGTGACTTTGACTACGCTTCTGGATTTCCCTATATGTACCTGTTTGCTCCTGTGTTTGAACGTTGTCTGCCTGACCATTCTCTGTTCAATAAACTGCATGTGGATCCTCACCTCCATCGTCCAGCGTCCCTTCAAATACACAGATTTTACAACATATCATTTATAAGAGAGCTATATGTTTAATATAGGCTTCTTGGAATGGGTCGGGGCCCCTCGATTCCCCGGGGCCCTAAGCGGCTGCTTACCTCGCTTATTGGTTAAGTCCGCCCCTGCTAGTGATGATGCTGAAAATATGACAGGAATAAATGACATTTTATTATACAGTGTATTGCTATAGAAAACATTCATTTTAAATAATAATATTAATAATATTTCACAACATAACAGAAAATCTTCCTTTAAACTTTGAAACAACAATGCATATTACTACAAACATTAAAGGACACAAAAGACACAAGCAGAGATTTTGGTTAAGAAAACAGTTTTATTTCAAACACATTTTATCCCGAGACAAACTTGCCCCGTTTTCCTTTTCTTTTTGTTTGTTCTGCAAGTATTAGAGTGCAAATTCCAACACAAATAAGAAAATTAATAAATAAAAGCCATTTTACTTTTGTTATTTACAATTCAGCAGATTAAGTGTACATTACCAAACCAAAAAAACATACTTTCATATAAACGTAAAAACAGGTGAAGATCATGGCATTGGCTCTACTTCTAGATCCACGTCACAAACTGCTGATCCATGCAGAAGAAACACGACGAAAGTTCATCAGTTCCACACAATAAAGTGAAGGTGAAAGAGACAGATATGGCACAGATACGAAAAACACACACACACTAGGGAGTGATCACTGTTAAGTGCACATCACATTCGGGAGCATTACAGACGAGTGTTGAGAAGAAGACGTGCATGTTTTAGTGCGGACTGATGCATGATGGGATTTGGCCCTGTAAACCGCCATTTGAGAGTCAGGAAAGTGCTTGCAAGATAAAATGGAGATATTTTAAAGGTTTTATTTAATCAAAAAATCCTGCCACCATCATTGTTTTAATCCCCCGAGACCTTCATTCATCTTCAGAACACAAATTAAGGTATTTTAGATGGTATCCTGGAGCTCTCTCTACCTCTATAGACAGCAATGGTCACGAGAAAAGGAACTAAAATATTGTCAAAACATTCCATGTGACTTCAACTGTAATCACACCAAGCTTTAAGAACACTTTTGTGCACCAACAAACTGTAAAATTAGATTAGTTTGCTTATATCTACTCTTCCATGACAGATCATGTTATGCATTTACTACCATAGACTGTGAAAAATATGGACGTAGTATCGGTGACATCAACCATGAAGCTACAAGTGGGCGTGGCCAACTGTCACCATTTTGTTTGCGCATTATCACATCGACTGCGGGTAACCAAAATTGGGCAAAGAGGCGGGCTGTGGGCGGAGTTACAAAAGCCTGCTAGCTTAGACAAGTTTTTCTTTGGAAGAAACGCTAAACACTTCATTACCTGTGAGTCTTTTGTGTTCTGACCACATGTGCTTGGTTGTACACTATATCAATAAAGTGTTTAGTCTTTTAAAAAAACTACTGTAACACATTGAGCCACTAAGCATTGTTCTTATGACGTTTTTCTACAGGAGGAAAACACAAATTACTTCCAAATACTTAGTGAATGCAAGGCTATTTATGAAATCCAGGCATAACACTGTATGATAACCTTTCAGATGACTGCTCAAGAATTTTCAAGAATAAAACTTTCACTCACCTTGGAAATGGAGGCCACTTGAATGGTTTGTGAGCACAATTAAGTGCACATATTATCTGCTAATTGTAAAAAATAATCCCAAAAGGCAATAGACTGTAAAGCCACATAAAACAAAACAACAATACAATATATATGCCGAGTTCAGCGGCTAATCAGCCGGAATCAGCTGAGGTGATGTGACGGTGACCAGCATGACCTAGCTGTCACTCGCAAATGGCCACGCTCTTAATTATGCAGACTTAATATAAATGAAACGGATGAGTTATAAAAAAATTCACCCCCTCACAGTTGTCATGAAGGGTAATGTTAGCTATATGCACCAAAACCATCTCTTGTACCAGGTTGTAAACACGTTTTTATCAGCTGTAAAATTTACTAATTAAGCATTGCAGTCAGTGGACATCTGGAGTTTCTGGAGCCAGCCCTCAAAGGCCAGTCGATGAATTGCAGTTTCAGTTACTTCCGTATTAGCTTCACGAGGGAGAGCGGGATGTTGCTGCTTGTCCACTACGGGCAATACTCGCAAGTCACAAGTTTTTTGGAACACAAAAGTATTCTTCGAGCTTCATATGATTACAGTTAAACAATTAATGTTTTGACAATGTTTCTGGATCATTTTCATAGCGGTCTATGGAGCATACGAGAGCTCCAGGATTTCATCTAAAATATCATAATTTGCGTTCTCGAGATGAACAAAGGTCTCAAGGGGTTGAAAAGACATGAGGGTGAGTAATTAATAACAGAATTGTCATTTCTGAATTAACCTTTAATGTTTTTAAAAGAATCCTGCTCACCAAGTCTGCATTTATTTAATTTAAATACATTCAAATACATTTTTTCCCTATAATATACTGTGAACAGAGCAATGAGTGTCCTTTATAAATAAAAGTAAACACATTTTACAGTACAGTAAATACACAATGATATACATAAATACTGTAAATACAAAAACGGCACTTCTAAATGGTACCGCTTAACAGATTCGACAAAAAGAGGATTATTATTAATGATAATATATTATTATTATTAATAATAATAATGAATGTTTCTTGATTTCTGAAGGATCACATGACACTGAAGATCCTTTAAATCACAGGAATACATTATACTTGAAACCATATTCGATAATCGAACACAAATGTTTTAAACAATAATAATTGCAATAATAATTCACAATTTAAAATTTTTTACTTATTTTTTTTGTCAAATAAATGCAGTCTTAGTGAGCAGAAAAGGCTTATTTAAAACATTTAAACATCTTCTGATCTCAAACTTTTTACTGGTACTGTATGTATGTGTGTATGAGGGTCAGTTGGGGTCAGAAGTGGCCGCAAGAGTGGACAAGCACTGTGCTAAAATAGCTTTGTTTTTTATGGCACCGTTTCAGTCATGCTTTTCCAAAACCCTGCAGTGACCGCTGGAGGTCAGTTAGTTATGTTAAAAGAATAGCTGCATTGCTTCCAGTTAATCTAGTTAATGGATTCAGTGGCCGTTTACACACTCAAACTATAGCAGGCGAACGATCTGAATAACCTATCCAAAACCCGCAGACAGACAGTATTAATGTTACACTTTATAAACAGGTTTCACTTGTTAACATTAGTTACAAAAACAAACAATGAAAAATACTTTGAAAGCATTTATTTATTATATTTAAAGGTGCAGTATGTAAGTTTGACACCCAGTGGTTGAACTAGGTATTGCACTCCTGGATCATAATAAAAGTACGCTAGGATGCCAGATTGTGTACAGGAGTGAGTGATTTAAACTGTGTTCTAAATAAAAGCAACGACACGCGATAGAGGGAATATTTTCCATATTCAAAGGAGTTTTTGTCCTAACCAACACCTCGAATTGATATATTAGAAATGGCTTCTATTTCTCACAGCTGAACAACAGAAACCTATGACAGCTAGATCACCTCAGGTAAGCCTTGTGTGCTTTATTCTGTGCTAAATGCTAAAAATGCGAGTTTAAATGCATTTTACATGGCATTTGTTGCCATATACTGAAAGCAGAAAGTTCACCTCAGATCTTGAAAATACAATAAACCGTCTGAAATTGAACTTTAGAACTAAACACATATGAGTGATTCAGCATCTACATTGATGTTAAAGTGGGTTAACATGTATTAAATAGATTATAAACCTTACCGTTTCGTGAGCGAGTGCATATTCTGTGCTTCTGAATGGCTGTATTTACATTTCTGCCGTGTCTCGTCTGGTGCAAACAGCCAAATAGCTGATCACTGCCTCTCTCGTCACAGCGTGTTGTTAGGACACGCGGTTACAATGTAACCTGCTCACCTAATGTTTACGTTCATAATATTTATGTAATTTGCTAATTAATAACCTCATGTGGAACTGCATCTGTCTCCCATACTGTTCTTTTTGGTCACGGACGCATGCTTTCAGAGTCTTTCTGAATGAATGAATGAATGAAATACGCTGTTTTCCAACAAGGCAACCCAGGGTGCTGAAATATAATTGGCTAAACTGGCATCGTGCATATGAAATTTATCTAAACAAAGACAGCGTTCCGGCACGGAAAACCCATTTTCAAAGCAGAATATCTGACTTCAGCATTGTTTTTCAGTTAAACAAGTATGTTCACTTGGGATGTTTCTTAAATATCTGCACACATATTATGGTATTTTTATGCTTTAGAAGAGTCAAAAACTTACATACAGCACCTTTAATGTTAATTTACTAATACTAATTATATTTTAATGTAATAATATACTATGCAAAAAAAACATACAGTGCATCACGCACATGAATCAATATACTAAATTGACAGCAAACTAAATAAAATGACAATTCAGTCGCTACTTGAAATAAGATAATCATGTATAAAAATGTTTTATACATGTATAAAAATAATTACACAAATACACACAGATATAGATGTGTATATATTCTTAATTAATCTCTGATTGGTGTGTGTGAGGCATAATATTGCTTTTGAATAATACATTTATTATTATCTATATATTTGACTCAAAAAAATTCTGTTATGTTATTATATTAGTATTTTAGTTTGTATGCTGAAAAAAAACAAAACAAAAAAAAAAACAATTAAATTAAGTTAAATTAAATTAGGTTAAATCAAATTAAAATAAAATAAAATATACAAAAAATAAAAAAATAAAAAAATTAAATAAAATATAAATTCCATCAATTTTTTTTATTAAATTAGATAAAAATAAAATACACAAAATAAAATAATAAAATAGTATAAAATGAAATAAAATAAATCAAAATAAATAAAATGTATATGGTGATATTATGCAATGATCCCGAGCTAATAGAAAATCTTTTTGTTTTTAAATACTGAAATAAATGGTTGGCTCTTTGTTAGTTCAACTAATATTAACTAATGTAACCTTATTGTAAAGTGTAAACAATATTAGTGTTTTTTCTTTCTTTCTTGTTCTTTTTTGGTTGAACAACAGATCAAATGTCTGTTTTTAACCTCATCAAGTCCTTTCGAATCACATAAATCAGTACATTTGGAAAGTAAAACAAAAAGGTACCAAAATCACCCTGAAATAACTTCCCATATTCCCATTTCCCTTTTCCCCTTTGTGCAAATTCTTTCTTTTTTACATAAACTAGATAAACTGAGACACAGAATGACAACAGAATAATAAATCCATTAGAAAAAAGTATTTGTGGTCTTATGCAAACAAAACAAAACGAAACAAAACAAAAAAAATGTATGCATAATAACAACAGATTATTAAATCTCATTGGAAAAACTTTTTCTCGTAGATTTCTCAAAATAAATTGAGATATAACAACAACAGAATATTAAATTCTATTAGAAAAAAACATATTTGTTGTCTTATGGATGACACCCCCCTAAAAAAACAGCAAACAAACAAACAGACAAATCAAAACAAAACAAAAAATAAATAAATAAAGATGATTAAATCTCACTGGAAAAACTTCCCTGTTGTTTGGCGTAGGATTCTCAAAAAACAAAAAAAAGGAAAGAAAAATTATAAAATAAATTGAGACATAATAACAGAATATAAAATCTCTCTAGAAAAAACAAACATATTTGTTGTCCCATGAGTGAAAAAATTGTATATTGATATATTTGTGTGTGTGTGTGTGTGTGTGTGTGTGTGTGTGTGTGTGTGTGTGTGTGTGTATATATATATACAGTTGAAGTCAGAATTATTAGCCCCCTGGATTATTAACCCCCCTGTTTATCCCCCCCCCCCATTTCTGTTTACCGAAGAGAAGATTTTTTCAACACATTTCTAAACATAATAGTTTTAATAACTCATTCATAATGACCAATTTATTTTATCTTTGTCATGATGACAGTAAATAATATTTGACTAGATATTTTTCAAGACACTTCTATACAGCTTAAAGTGACATTTAATGGCTTAACTAGGTTAATTAGGTTAACTAGGCAGGTTAGGGTAATTAGGCAAGCTATTGTATAACGATGGTTTGTTCTGTAGACTATCGAAAAACAATATAGCTTAAAGGGGCTAATAATTTTGACCTTAAAATGGGTTTAAAAAAATTCAAAACTGCTTTTATTCTAGCCGAAATAAAACAAATAAGACTTTCTCTAGAAGAAAAAATATTATCAGACATACTGTGAAAATTTCCTTGCTCAGTTAAAAATAATTTGGGAAATATTTAAAAAAGAAAAGAAAATTCAAAGGGGGGCTAATAATTTTGTCTTCAAATATATATATATATATATATATATATATATATATATATATATATATATATATATATATATATATATATATATATATAAATATATATATATATATATATATATATATATATATATATATATATATATATATATATATATATATATATATATATAAATATATATATATATATAGATACATAATAACAACAGATTATTAAATCTCACTGGAAAAACATCCCTGTTGTCTCATGTAGGTATCTCAAAAAACAAAAAAATTAAAAGTAAAAAGGTCAAATCATATATATTAAGACATAATAACAACAGTATATTAAATCTTGTTTGAAAAAAAGCTCATGGATAAACTCCCCACCCCCAAAAAAGAGGGAAAAAAGAAAATATTTAAAATTTAGATATATTGGCAACTGATTATGAACTCTCATTGGAAAAACTTCCCTGCTTTCCCATGAATGAATAAAAAAAAGTTATAATAATAAATAAAAAATTTAAATCGAGTCACACAGCAGAAAAACTTCCCTATTGTCTCTTGAATGACTCTCAAAAAATAACAAATAAAATGTAAAACACATAATCTTCCCTATTGTCTCCTGGATGACTCTCAAGAAAAAAATAAATCAATAAAAAGCAAAAATAAATCATTTAAATCGAGACACAACAGAAAAATTTCTCAGTTGTCTCCTGTATACCTCTCAAACAAAAAAAAACTTTAAATCGAGACACACAGAAGAAAAACTTTCCTGTTATCTCATGTATGACTCTCAAAAAAATAACAACACAAAAAGTAAAAATAAAAACTATAAGTCAAGACACACAGCAGAAAAACATCCCTGTTGCCTCCTAGATATCTCTCAAAAAAACAAAAACAAATAAAAAGTAAAAATAAATACTTTTAATCAAGACACACATCCCTGTTGTCTCCAGTCTGCCCCTTAAAGTTAGCCAGTGTGTTTAGTCTTCCTTGGGGCCAGTGATTCACCCAAACTCAAACTCACTTCAGAAATGACATGATTCATAGCTAACAGCGTCTGGACTCCAACACAAAAGCGTCCAGTCTTCAAGCTAACGTTCACCTGCTTATTTCAGATGAAAAAAAAAACTGCCTGCCTTACCACATAAACTGACCTGTTACTTTAGTACGGTGGTGAACGGAGGTCTGGAGCTCCAGCAGTTTTTTTTGTTTTTTTGTTTTGTGAAGGTTTTAAGAGGTCAGTTTGGAGTAACTGGGAGGAGAGAAGCGTCTGCGCAGGTATTTGAGGATGTAGAGCGGCAAACAGCTGATCAGAGTGATGGCCGTCACCTTCCAGATGAAAGATAATGTGGCGATGAAGTAGACATCTGTCAGGGACACACAAGAACAGACTGTAAGTGCAACTGATCTTAATGCAAAAGCATCGTAACTTAAAGGTCCCGTGAAGTGCTTTGAAATGTGCATTTTTATTCCAAATTTGATCGTAATCTCAACCAAAACATGAAGAAGCATGCCTACAATAATTTACCACCAACAGTCAGACTATGTGTACACCTATTCATTGTCTTATATTACTTTCAACATTGCCAATTGTATATTGTCTTGTTTTTTGGGAGTATGTCTTTGTATTTTGCACTATCATTGTATTTTGCACTGTTTGTGTTTTGCATTGTCTGTGTTTTGCACTGTCTGAAGCCACAGTACACGTGCTGCTGATGATGTGACAATAAAAGTGATTTGATTTGAAGAGAGGGTGGGGCATACAGTAGCTCCTCCCCCTTTTGAAAAACAGTCAAAGGTGTTTGGTTTATACCACAGCTCTGCAGGTAAGAGTGGGTGAGCTCGAGCGCATCAAATGAAAAGCAAATGAGAAGACGAGGGCGGGGCATGGTAGATACTAGAGAGCATTTGGTTGGTCAAGAAACTGAAGTATGGGGTCATGTGAAAAAAAACTGCAAGCTTTGGGTGTTTATATCAGTTTTATATCTTCTAAATGCGGGTTTTGTCACTGTTTTGGAGCTTATAACACTATAACACAGGGGTTCTCAACCTTTTTCACTTCGGAGCCTACTTCTTTCTCCGATCAATTTTTAAAGGGCCACCTGTCTGATATTTTCTCTAAAATGCTTGTATGAAATGCTCATTTAAACCTTAATTTATTAACAAACATATATACACAAACATAAATATACAGCTGAAGTCAGAATTATTACCCCCTTTGAGTTGTTTCTTATTTTTTAAATATTTCCCAAATGATGTTTAACAGAGCAAGGAAATTTTCACAATATGTCTGATAATATTTTTTCTTCTGGAGAAAGTCTTAATTGTTTTATTTCGGCTAGAATAAAAGCAGTTTTTAATTTTTAAAAAATATTTTAAGGTCAAAATGATTAGCCCCTTTAAGCTATATATTTTTTCGATAGTCTACAGAACAACTCATAGTTATACAATAACTTGCCTAATTACCCTAACCTGCCTAGTTAACCTAATTAACCTAGTTAAGCCTTTAAATGTCACTTTAGGCTGTATAGAAGTGTCTTAAAAAATATCTAGTAAAATATTATTTACTGTCATCATGGCAAAGATAAAATAAATCAGTTATTAGAGATGAGTTATTAAAACTATTATGTTTAGAAATGTGTTGAAAAAATTCTTCCCTCTGTTAAACAGAAATTGGTGAAAAAAATAACCAGGGGGGCTAATAATTCAGGGGGGCAATAATTCTGACTTCAACTGTATATATTTCACATATATTTGGTCTGAAACAGAAACTAAAAGGGTTTTGAAAACTTGAATTGATACATTTATTATTATTATTATTTAATTTTTTTTGTAAACTTTCTTTATTGTTTTATTAAGACATTCAAACACAGCGACTTACAAATCTGGTCCATCCAGCATTCACACAACATTTGATAATAAAACAAGCAATATACAAATAAAACATACAGAAGTATAATGATAATAGATGAATACAGTGAAAAAAAAAAAAAAAAATACTGACCTTCTATTTTAATCTAAATTATTCCAATCCTCTTTAATTTAACTATCTCTTGCAGAATTTATGTATTTAAAATAATCCATGAAGGTTGCCAGATTTTATCAAATTTGTCTTCTTTCTTTTTTAGGGAAAATCTGATTTTCTCCAGTTCCAAATGTTTCATTACATCCCTCATTAGATATTACTATTATTATTACTAACAATGCTGAAAACAGTTAATATCAT
Organism: Danio kyathit; assembly: GCA_903798195.1. NCBI lineage: Eukaryota > Metazoa > Chordata > Actinopteri > Cypriniformes > Danionidae > Danio > Danio kyathit. The sequence goes on along the minus strand of LR812541.1, from coordinate 44,687,916 downwards.
ATGCTTAATATTTTCTTTAAAATGTTTTCAAGCATATATGTACAGTAGAAGACAATATTATTAGCCCTCCATTAAAAATATAATTTGTTTAATATTTTCCAAGTGATGTTTTATACAGCAAGAACATTTTTTACAGTATGTCCCATAATATTTTTCTTCGGGGGAAACTCTTATTTTCATTTAGTTTACCTAGTAACCTAGTTTACCTAGATAATCATTTAAATCATCTAAAAATGTCACACATTTTTCATGCTCGAGTTTGTTATTTTATATATAAATATGCAACAAGTGCACTCCTAATTTTAGCACCACCCCCACACCCAGACCAAAACATCTCCAGCCATCCAATCCCAATACAATCCAATTCCTTACAATATTTTCCATGACTCTACCTTCTCAGAAAGTCTTTTTTAATTCAGCCAAGCACAGATTTCACCCACGGGATGCCATTTAAATCTGCGTCAGACTAGCGTGAGTAGACAAAACAATCAATAAAACATCAAAATCCATGATTGTTCAGATCCAAAACTCTGGTCTGCTTCATGTCCTGAGTCATGTGCAAAACTCTTTCCCATCAAGCCATTTTCTTCTATTCCTGTTCACGCAACTTCAAATCCCCGCTGAACACGCCATTGGCTCATCATCAAACCTTTATTCCCAGAAATGTATGGAACGACACCAAAAAGAGTCACTTGAGAAAGGCTTTAAACCACAGTCGGGTCAGCAGAAGGAGAGGCTGGACGTCAGTGTGTGATTGCTGGAAACTGACCACTCTGTGTTTTAGGTGGTCTGGTGCCACACACTGATGGATCTGGGGGCGCAGCGGTGAACCAATGCCTCATCTGCACTAGTCAAAAGACACTTGTTCATGTGCTGTGAACGTGAGCCTGGGATGGACACAAGTCATCTGCGCCATCGTGGATCCATCATCCTCACTGGCAGGATTCAGGTCCAACGGTGGATTCTTTTAAGTGACGTAGGTGGGCAAGAATGAATGAGGCTGAAGGTCTTACTAATGGGACCAAAGTTGGTTTTGGTACAAAAATGTAGTAAATGACTGCAGGCAGTGGCTTCTTTTGAACAGTCCTGTAGAGTTTAGTATTTTGGACACACTGCAAAAAAGATTTTTTGTCTTGTTTCTAGTCCAAGTATCTAAAATTTCTTAAATCAAGAAGCATTTTCTAGATGAGCAAAAAATATTGTCTTGTTTTAAAAAAATATGTCAAAATTAAGTGAGTTTTTCCTTAAAAGAAGCAAAATAACAACAATCATTTTGGTAATAAAGATTATTTTGCTTACCCCGTTGGCTGATTATTTTGTTTGTTTTAAGGAAAAACTCAATTAATTTTGACATTATTTCTTTAAACAAGACAATATTTTTTGCTAATCTAGAAAATGTTTCAGGATTTAAGAATATGTTAGATATTTGGATTAGAAAAAAGACAAAAAAAAGCTAAGTAAGAAAAGCATTTTTGCTGTTTTTTTACTGCTTTGTTAAGTTAGCTATATATAGGTTTAAAAACTGCTTTTACGTCCAATGTTGTGTTCATATATTTTTTTTTATTTAGGCATATATATATATATATATATATATATATATATATATATATATATATATATATATATATATATATATATATATATATATATATATATACACACACACACACACACACACACACACACACACACATATATACACACACACACACACACACACACACATACACACACACACACACACACACACACACACACACACACACACACACACACACACACACACACATATATACACACACACACATACATACATACATACATACATATATATATATGTATGCCTAAATAAAATATATATATATGCCTAAATAAAAAATATATATCAACCAGTATAAATCTAACAATAAAGAATAATGCAAACTTTTAATGGAAGCAAAATTCTATGATATTAATTTAAAAATGTTTTATTATTTTTTTATTAGAATTATATATATCATATAATAAAAATATATATTTATAAAATATATATTTTCACAATTATCATTTTGAAAAGAGGTGATTCTAGGACTAATGCGTTTTTAAAGTGTACATTAAAATAACAAAAAAATAAATAAATAAATAAATAAATATATATATATCTACAGTTGAAGTCAGAATTATTAGCCCGCCTGTTTATTTTTTAACCAATTTCTGTTTAACGGAGAGAAGATTATTTCAACACATTTCTAATCATAATAGTTTTGATAACTCATTTCTAATAACTGATTTATTTTATCTTTGCCATGATGACAGTAAATAATATTTTACTAGATATTTTTCTAGACATTTCTATACAGCTTAAAGTGACATTTAAAGGCTTAACTAGGTTAATTAGGTTAACTAGGCAGGTTAGGGTAATTAGGCAAGTTATTGTATAACGATGGTTTGTTCTGTAGACTATCAAAAAATATATAGCTTTAAGGGGCTAATAATATTGACCTTAAAATGTTTTTTAAATTATGTAAAACTACTTTTATTCTAGCCGAAATAAAACAAATAAGACTTTCTCCAGAAGAAAAAATATTATCAGACATACTGTGAAAATTTCCTTGCTCTGTTCAACATCATTTGGGAAATATTTAAAAAAGAAAAAAAAATTCAAAGGGGGGCTAATAATTCTGACTTCAACTGTATATATATACATACACACACACACACACACACACGTATATATGTATGTATGTTTATATATAAAACATTTTGCGTGGAATGTGGAATGTGAGTAATATATAGTAAATATAATTTAATCTGGCAAAACTACCTCCAGTTCTTCTAAGCAAATATGACACAACACACATGCCACTACAAATAAGCATTAGCTCTTTTCCAGAGAACCAACTAATTTCTGAACTACTGGCAAATGTGCATTTAAAAATACCAAACGTGTGAATCCACGAATGCTTCTCCTCATAAGAAAGTTTCTCTGATAAACACAGAGACCTTGCGCTGCAGGAAATGAGAGCAGGAGAGTGGTATTTCCCTCTCACTGATGCACACACAGCACTGACTCAATTACAATCACAGCCACGCTCTCTCGGAGGACAACAGAAATGTGGACACATTCTTTCACCTGAAATCCTGACGTCAAAATCTCTCAATAACAAGAGGATTTAATGGAGATCAGAGGATATAAAGCAGTAGCGAAGCCTTGACCAGAGAGCACAGGTGAAGCGTGTACCACTAAAACGCACATTCAGCACATCATTTTATTGTTTATTGATTTCCTACTTATTTAAATGTCCTTTTTGTCTATCGAAAACAAAATATTGCTTAAGAGGGCTAATAATATTGACCTAAAATTGCTTTTAAAAAATTTAAAACTGCTTTTATTCTAGCTGAAATAAAACAAATAAGACTTTATCCAGAAGAAAAAATATTATAGGAAATACTGTGAAAAATTCCTTGCTCTGTTAAACAGCATTTGGAAAATATTTGAAAAAGAAAAAAAAATTCACAGGAGGGCAAATCATTCTGACTTTAACTGTAAGTGAAGGTAGTGTTTGTTAATGATTTGAGATTTCTGGTTGGATACTGACCAATGAACTCGTGCAAGAAAACGAGCGAGGCGATGTAGCAGGCCAGACTGAGGAGTTCAGCTACGATCATGAGCCAGTGCCAGGTCTGGATGGTCAGCGCCACCATCAGCAGCTCCGTCAGGATCAGAGAGGTGAAGGAGATGGCCACGATGTGCACAAACTCAGACTCAAAGAGCAGCAGAGCCCCGTACATGATGATGCTGCCTATGGAGAAACAGCACAACACAACACACACACATCAACACCATTATCTGTCAACACGCTGGAGAACACTACAAAACCTATAGAAACATGTAAATGTACTCATTATTTGCTTTACTTCAAGTGGATCTGAACATTTGGGAGTTTCTTTCGTCTGTTGAACACAAAAGAGGATGTTTTTGAAGAAAGCTGAAAACCTGTAACCATATATAATAAATACTATGGAAGTCAATCGTTCCCAAGTTTTCAGCATTTTTCAAAAGTTCCTCTTTTGTGTTCAACAGAAGAAAGAAACTCATAAAGGTTTTATTATGTAAAGGATAAATAAATGATATGTCAGAATTTTTATTTTTGGGTGAACTATCACTTTAATATGATTTGTCAAGGTTTCCGCTACATTCATTCATCAGTGGCGGGCCGCCACGCCAAAATTCATCCCGCCACAGCTACATTACAACTTCTCATTTAAAACATTTAGTCGTGTTTTTTTTATAGCGGGTTATAATTGCACCAAAACGTATTAAAAGGTAAGTGAATTATAACAGCGCAAACACTTCTGTAACCGTAGTAGTGCTGTGCGCTATTTGTTCAACCCTTTAAGGTGACATGCTGACTGACTGACTGACAGGTGCGTGATGCGTGGGGCGCCAGCAAACACGGCGTAGCTTTCAGTTAAGATGAACACAGTTTCCATAAGTATACTTATCTTTCTGGAGTTTATAGCCATTTCACTTTACTTCAGGATGCGTTAATGTCGGAAAACGCACAAAAACGCACTAAATCACATTTCAGCAGCGCTTACTGGAAAGCGCACGAGAAGATCTGCACTTGAGCATGTAAATTTGAGTCCGTGCAAGAAGTTTTGTGCACGAAGAGGAAATCGGCGCACAAGCAAAGAGATTCGCATGCTCATATTACATGAATGCATTCTCGACTTGTAATACTGCGTGTAATATTTGTCTTTGAAATATTTGGCAGATCTGTGTAAAAAAAAAACCCTGCCGCCACAGCTGGGACAAATCCTAGAGGAAACACTGTATGTCATATATTTGTTCAGTAAAAGACCTGGGTGAAAGAAAATTGTTTCATCAAAAGTATATGAAATAATTAAATACAGTCAGTATTTATTTATTTTTTAATTCTAAAATAATTTTAAAAACACACACACAAACACACACACACACACACACACACACACACACACACACACACACACACACACACACACATATATATATATATAAATAAACCAGAAGTTTCCATACACTGTATAAAAAGGCACATAACCATTTAAAAAAAGTCAGATGTTAATGTGACTAAACTTTTTTTTCTTTTAGGTAAGTTAGGATTATCAAATTTGTTTCTGTTATGCTTAATAAAGCAATTGTTATAACTTTTCTTGAAAGTCAAGTTTACATACAATAAGATTATTATGCCTCTGAAAAAGCTCAGATGATGGTGTCAAGGTTTTGGAAGTTTCTGATTGGCTAATTGACAACATCTGAGTTAATTGGAGGCACAACTGTAGAATAAGATTTAAGGAAAACCTCAAACACACTGCTTCCTTGTGTGACAACATGGGAAAATCAACAAGCCAGAATCAACAAAAAAGCCAGATTACAATTTGCTAAATTACACTGGAAAATAATAATGAAAATAATTGGGAATAATTTTTGGAGACATGTCCTGTGGTCTGATGGACAACAGGGTGAATGTTTTGGAGTGGCCATCACAAAGCCCTGACTTCAATCCTATAGAAAATTTGTGGGCAGAGTTGAAAAAGCTTGTGCGAGCAAGACAGCCTACAATTCTGACTCAGTTACACCAGTTCTGTCAGGAGGAATGGGCCAAAATTCCTGCAAACTATTGTGAGAAGCTTGTGGAAGGATACTCAAAACATTTGACCAAAGTTATACAGTTTAAAAGCAAAGCTAAAAAAATACCAAGGAAATGTATGTAAACTTTTGACTGTCTAGAAATTAATCAAAAATTCTCAAAAAAATTCTCTCATTATTCTGGCATTTAGCAAATGTAAATGATTTAGGTAATCCTAGCGGACCTAAAATAGTAAACGTTTAGTATGATTTACCATCAGACATTTTTTTAAAAATGGTTATGTTCCTTTTTTTAAACTTCTGGTTTCAAATGTATATATTTATTTATTAACAAATGCAAAAAGAGAATCAAAAAGTCAGTAATTTTATTTGCAACAATAACATGCATTATATGCTTTATATTTTCACAAGCATATGTAATATATTTCTATAACAGTATTTAGCAAATTATTAAATGAATAACATTTTACACTTGAAACTGCATTATAACATTTTGTGTAAGCATTTAGTAAGCTCAAAAGCATATCAAAGGATCAAATATAAGCCTGAGAGCAAAAAAGTCAGTATTTTATTCATTTCATCTTATTTTATTTTAATAAAAACTTACAATTATATATATTTTACAATTTATTTATTTATTACAAAATATTAATTTATTTATATTATTATATTATTTATTTAGTGCAAAACGGAAACAATAAGGTGTGAAATGATAAAATATGAGCCAAGTCAATAATTTTATTTGCAACTATAAAACACGTCATATATTATATGCATTATATTTTCATTAGCACATGTAATATATTTTATAACAGTATTTAGGAAATGATTAATATATTTTAATATTTTGTGAACCATATAGCATTTTATTTATTTTATCCTAAAAATATTAAGAACAAAAACATAGTAACGTTATTTATTTATTAATTCATTCAATAACAAGTGCAAAGAGAAAAAAGTTTAAAAATATCAAACATAATATCAAACATAAACCTAAGTCAATATTTTTATTTGCAACAATAAAATGTCATATATTATATGTGTTATATTTCAATTACCATATGTAATATATTTTTATAATAGTATTTAGCAAATTATTAACTGAATTACACTTGAGACTGCATTATAACATTTTGTGTAAGAATATAGTATGATCAAAAGCATATGAAAGGATCCAATGCAAGCCTGAGAGCAAAAAAAAGTCTGTATTTTATTTATTTTATCCTAAAATTATTTTAAAAGCAAAAATATATGAAAGTTTTTAATTTATTTATTTAGGGGCGACTTTCCCAGTGATGGTTTGCAGCTGGGAGGGCATCCGCTGCGTAAAAACATATGCTGGATAAGATGATGGTTCATTCCGCTGAGGCAACCCCGGATTAATAAAGGGACTGAGCCAAAAAGAAAATAAATGATATTAATTTATTTATTTTATTAAAAAAAAAAAAAAAGCATATGAAATGAACAAATGCAAGTCTGACAAAGAAAAAAGTCAGTATTTTATTTTTTTTTATCCTAAACTTATTTTAAGGACAAAAACATTATATATTAATAAATATATATAATAAATATATTTATTTTATTTATTTATTTATTTATTTAATACATTTTTGTATTTAATCACAAGTGCTAAATACAAGCCTTAAAGTGAAAAAAGTCAGTATTTTATTTATTCTATCCTAAAATTATTTTAAGAACGAAAATATATTACAGTTACTTCTTCATTTTATAAAAAAAAAAAACATATGAAATAAACAAAAGTCTGATAGAGAAAAAATAAGTATTTTATTTGATTTATCCTAAAATTATTTTAAGAACAAAAACATACGATTGTATATATTTTGTAGTTTTATTTATTTATTTACTAATTCATTGATTCATTCATTCATTTAATAACAAGACAAAAAGGAATTAATAAAGTGTGAAATGATCAAATAAAGTCAATAGTTTTATTTGACAGAATAAAATATGGTATGTATTATATTTTCATTACTATGCATTATATTTTTAGCAAATGAATAATTGAATAACCCTTTACACTTGAGACTGCATTCTAACATTTTTGACAATACACCATGTCCATAGTTTCACAATAAAATCTTCCACTGGTTTAATTAGGCTTCAGGGTAAAGGTTACAATTACAGTAGGACAGAAAAGTTCATTCTTTCAAGTTAAATAAAGCACATTATTGTACGCATTTTTAGCTGCAAATATATGACAGAGGTCAAGATAAAAAGAAAACGTTTGTCTCGGCAGTAAGGCTTCGTTTTATTAAAGCGAAATGAATTCCCGAGACTGTCCTATCAAAGATCTCAGGAAAAGGAAGAACACTTGCATGAATTTAGCTTTTTCTGAGCACTTCCTGTCCTCAAGTGTTATTGTGAACTTTGAGCTCAAAGGCAAACACCAGCGGGGCTGAAAAACTGCGATTGATATACAGTACAGTTGAAGTCAGAATTATTAGCCCTCCTGAATTATTAGCCCCTCTGTCTATTTTTTGCCCAATTTCTGTTTAACAGAAAGAAGATTTTTCAACAAATTCCTAAACATAATAGTTTTAATAACTCATTTCTAATAACTCATTTATTATATTTATTTAATATTTGTAAAAAATATTATGTAAATATTTATATAAAATATTTATTTTATATACAATATATTTACAAAATATATATTGCTTAAAGTGGCTAATAATATTGACCTTAAAATAGTTTTAATTTTTTTTTTTTAAGTTTTATTCAAGCCGAAAAGACTTTCTCCAGAAGAAAATATACTGGAAAATACTATGAAAAATTTCTTGCTCTGTTAAAAATAATTTGGGAAATATTTGAAAAAGAACAAAAAGTTCCCAGAAAGGCGAATAATTTTGACTTAAACTGTTATTAAAGAGAACATATGAAGAAAAATAAGACTTTCTTCATTTTTAAGTGATATAATTATACATCTGTTGCATCTGCCAACCCAGAAAATGTGACAAAAGCACAAGCCAGTATTTTTTTTTTCCTGATTTACAATGTCTGTTGCAGAAATGATACCACAAATGTTTTCTTTTTTTTTTTAAACCCTTGTGTATTGTTCAAATTTACTACCCTTCTATTATGTTTGCAATTTAAACATCCACTAAGTTAACCTGCTGTATAATGTAAAAGTATCACATAAATATTTTTTATTTGCATCCAAGCATTTTTATAGCACTTTATCAAAATGCATCAGATTTCAAATCTGTAATTTTAACCGACTTCACTTTAATGGTCAGAAATTGAAGTGTATATGAGCAATATCACACGAATAGCAGTACGATGTGACTGTATATTGGCACTGGTGGGAGGTGTGCGTTGCCTTAGTGTCCCACCAGTGATGATATACAGCCACATTGCACTGCTACGAGTGGGATATTGCGTTTATACAACAGTTTGACGGCATAATCGTGTATACAAAAAAGAAAATCAAACACAGCGAGTCTAAAAACCCTTTTGTAAGAGGAACTACTTTCTTCTGCCATTCATTCACATCTGCAGCTGACGTTAGAACAGCAGAAGCCATTACTAACTCACCAACGTCACTTTAAAGCTAGTGTTTGAATGATTCTCTAGCGTAATATCTAAAGTGATGACAAAACTGGTGATTTTGCTCACTTTTAAAAATGGCATGGATCAGTCTACAGAGATATCTCCCTAAAGTATTACAGTCTATTACAGTCTACCGTATCTCGCTATTGCAATCGGGATGTCACAATAATTAACCCCGAAAAAAGCAGCGCAATCACTACCAGATTGCTGTTGTGTTTGCGATAAGGAAAAACGCTAAACACATACGGGCATTTCTTCTTTCTTTCTGCCAACACAACACACATTCCTGATATGCGAGTCCTATCTCACACTCAATAAACTACAATTATATGGTATAAATTGGTATAAATACAGCACTACAACATACAAAAGAGAGATCGGCTTAGAATATTACTTACCTGTTTAATAATGATTTGATCAGCTGTAGTTAGAAATTACGCAGTTTTAGCGTCTAAGGGTCTATTATGCGGTCTCTGTCGTCATCTTGTGGATGGACAACGTCTTTGGTCTGCTCAATGACAGGCTAATGCATACCTGTCAAGCCTCCCGTTTTTCCCAGGATTCTCCCGTATTTTACAGTTCTATCCTGCTGTCATCCAGTAAAGGTATTTTCCCGTATTTCTCCCGTATTTTTTATCTTTCTGAGAAGAGCTGATCCTCCCTATATGCAACCCATACCGCCGAACCACCCGGGGCCGCCCTTGCTCTTAAATGTGAACCAGTTCGGTGCTTTCATTTTATTTAGGCATGGAAACCTGATGGAAACACTTGAAATAAAAATAAAAACGGCGCGATTCATTTCCTTTTCATTACAGGCGCAATTGCCCCTATGCAATCCTCAAAACAGTCAGTTCATATAAAGATGCATGACTGTCAGCTGATGCTCTCCATAGTGTTAATAGACGCTGTTTCCCAATCGGATTCTGTACATACATGATTTGATGCTGAGCTCAAGTGGACACTGGGTTTTGGGTGCGTGTTTGAACAGACATATACACATCATCATCATAATGATAATAATAATAGTAATAGCGGTTCATTCCGCTATGGCGACCCCAGATTAATAAAGGGACTAACCCGAAAAGAAAATAAATAAATGAATGAATAATTATAATAATAACAACATCATCTAGACATGTCAATCTTGTTGTGTTTTCTTTTAAACACAACAAATTTTGTCTTAAATGAGCATAAACAGCTAGGAAAACAATCAAATGCTTTCATTATAGATCTGTGCAGTTTTAAAGTGACAGCTCTGTTATTTAATGTAATCAAACCGAAAAAATCTAAATGAGTGATTCATTCGCTGCTCTAATCAGAATGTTTAAATTATACAGTGAAGAAAAGATGAGATTTGATAACTTGATTCTATTTCTTTATAATAGCTAATAGTTTTAATAAGTTGAACTGTTTGCAGCTTTTTCTAATGTATACTAATTATTATATCCTTTGTAAATAATAATAAGAACGTATTTCTGATCGTTTCAGAAGTTTATTTACAATGAATCAGCTTCAGATGAACATTTTTTTTTTTTTTTTGGGGTGGGTGGGTGTGGTTGGGGGGGGGGGGGGGGGGGGGGATGGGTATCCCTTATCTTTACATTTCAATGTTGACAGGTATGGGCTAATGGCCGCTGACGCGCCTTTCAGAAATTATAAATATTTTAAAATAGCCACTATTCTTATAATTAAACTGCATATTTGCAATCTAAACAACTACATTCTCAACACAAATAGCCTCAAAAGTACATTATGTTGTCCAACAGCTGCAATATTTGTCAAACTGTAGAGTATCCTCTGCTTGTCACTGTATGTGGGCGGAGTAATACACAAAAGTAAACGGTGAAGAGGCGGTACGAGTGTGAGTGCAGAATATCGCACGGCTATCAGCCAATCAGATTCAAGAACCAGACATACAGTATACGGTATACAGTAAATATAATTAAATAATACATAATTTTAATATTTAAACATGTTTAATTTTTTTTGGAATATTTAAGTTCCAACATAACTTGATAATATGCCATCTATATTGTATTGTACGATATATTGCACCAAAATATATTGCAATAAACGATATTATTGTCATTTTAAGGCCATTTTATGCTACTCATTATATAATGCCAGAATGACAATATAATATCATCACAATGCAAGAACATTCTTCAAAAGAACACATCATATTTTATTCTTAAGAATATTTTACTTTATTAAAAAAATTGTCATTTTTACATTTTAATAATCAGGCATTGGAATCAGAATGTGAAATATCCTAAATAAATATATAATAATAAATGTTAACAACAACAGAGGCTGCAATATCTGCTACCAGATCTATTTTCAGCTGTCAGACACCCACGTGGAAATATACTATAGTCAATTACATTAAATACTATATTGTTTGTTTAACCATACTGACACTGACACCATCAATAGAGATAAAGATGTTCCACAATCAGCTAAAATGTTGCTAGAATTGTGTTTTTACGTATGGGCGATATATATTGCATCACCAAAAATGATTGAGGTCATGTCCATGTGTTGTGTGATAAGTCGATATATTGACAGGCCTAATTAAAGCACAACTCTAAACATGCTATAATTAAACCCAACCTAAAGACCAGAATAACCAGCCTTTGAGTGAAAACAGAGATGAATAATGAGGGATGGAGGACGTCTCTTCTGAAAATAAGCTCTGAATGGACTGAGGAAATACCCAGAGCTGTCAAAAACAAACAGAATCTCCTGTGATGACAAAGATTCAGACACAAAGACAGCGGGCGGAGGCTCAAACTGCACTCGTGGAAAACCTTGACTATTGTAGACAGACACAAATAAACTATTGAGTGCAGGCGAGTGAAAACACGCGTGTGGCTTTAGTTTGGATGGATGAAACAGTGTTGTATACATGGTGCTGCTGTTTTCTTAAAGTGAGACACTACTGTTTTTCGTGCACCCGTCCAATTTTGTTTTTTGCATTTTTCTCAGTTCAGTGGAAAGACAGCATCCAAACATTTGCTTTGTATAGCATGTCTTTATTTGGTTTAACAAGGTTTTACAATAAATAAAAACCCCAATACCCAAAACTTACCCCAGACAGCTTTAGGGAATTAATAAAAATTTAATAATAATCATAAAAAAAAACACTTCACAACTTCAGACTACAAAAGCTTCTTCAACATCTCCATTTTTCACAAATAGTCTAAAAAACATGCACCTCCCAGATCAAAATATGCTTTAATTATTTTTTTCTTTTATAGCACTTTATCAAGTTGTATCTGCAGATTTCAGTTACAAATATTTGTAATTTGTGCAAATATTTTAAAGGTTGTTTTCTCAAAATCTGATTTTTCTTCTGTACTGAGTGATAAATGTCAGCTTCAGCAGCTCTACAGAGGTGCATTCATATCTATATTCTGAAGGTTTTTACAGTGGCATTTGTTCTTAATTAACCTAATTCCTAATATAACTTAATTATATGCAGCATTTAATTTTTTTAAATGATCCGGCTGTTTGTTTGCAGTCTTTTCTAAGTTATGAGGTGATAAAAAAAAAAAAAGGAATTTTACAAGATGTTCAGATATTTTTGATTTAAAACTCAATACAAATTAGTGTATATTTATTTAAATAATAGCTAATTTACCTTTTTTTCATATTGAAGTTCCTACATAACTTGATTATACGCTACATTTTATTCTACAAATATTTTTTCAAATGTTCTGGCTGTTTGTTTGCAGTCTTTTCTGAATTACTGTATGAGGTGAGAAAAATGTAAAAGAAAAAACAAAAAGACAGAAACAAGAATTTTATTTTTAACTTTACTCAATGTTCAGATGTGTTTGATTTAAAAATAAAATCAATGCAAATTATTGTACATTTAATAGCTCATTTAAACATATTTTAATTTTTTAGAATATTTAAGTACCTACATAACTTGATTATACGCAACATTTTATTCTACAAAAAAATGTTCAAATGCTTTGGCTGTTTGTTTGCAGTCTTTTCTGATTTATGAGGTGATAAAAGTGAATTTAATTAAATATATTTAGTTATATTTATTTATTATATTATTTATTATATCTATTTTATTATTTAAAATTATATAATATTTAAAATATATTTAATTTAATAATAGTTAATTTTTTTTAAATAATAAGAATATTTAACATTTTAGAAAAACTGTAATGTGCAATTTTTAATCAATAAACTGTTAGAGTACGGTGATAAATGTTTTTTTTACCCTATTCACCTGCAGTGTATTGCATTGGCAAGCATCTGAATGGACGTTATAAACATGGTTTTTCAAGGTCAATATTATTAGCTGCCTTAAGCAATATTTTTTGATTGTCTACAGAACAAACCGTCGTTATTCATTGATTTGTCTAATTACCCTAACCTGCCCATTTAAACTAGTTAAGCCTTTAAATGTCACTTTAAGCTGTATAGAAGTGTCTTAAAAAATATCTAGTAAAATATTATTTACTGTCATCATGACAAAGATAAAATAAATCAGTTATTAGAAATGAGTTATTAAAACTATTATGTTTAGAAATGTGTTGAAAAATATCTCTCCGTTAAACAGAAATTGGGGAAAAAATATATAGGGGGGGCTAAAAATTCAGGAGGGCTAATAACTGTATAAGAAGCAGATTGTTTGCTTACCTTGGTAGATACTGATCAAGACCCATATTAAGAATGTTTTGAAGGAGAGCGGCCGTCCCTAAAAGCAATTACAATTATTATTATGGTACATAAAATTACTAAATGGTTGTAGGTGATTGATTTGAGACTGAGGGTCACAAATACCTTTAAAAGATCCTTGTAAAGTTCAGGATATAACATGGCCACCTCTGACTTAACATCTTTATCCAAAACCAGAGAGAAAACAGGGAACATGGTGTAGATCGTGGAGTACCTGTATGACAGAACAGCATGGAATAAAGTTCATACAACCAAAAATAAAGTTAAAATATTGGTGCAATTTATAATAATGTTTAAATATATAATAAATAAAATACATAAAATAATATTGAAAAAATGTACAATGAAAATGTATCTTGTATAACAAAAGTCTAATACAATTTAAATTAAAATACCAATAATCAGTAATGCAAAAAGTACCACAAACTACCAGCATGTTTAATTCAGTCCTGGTGTTATAACTAAATAAAATTCACTTTACATAAATTTTGGTTTTGTATATTGGTTATCATGTACATAACATGCAAATAATCTGCATTGGTTATAAAAATCAATATCTGTCCATTTGTCTGTCAAATTTTAACTCATTCAACATCACCAGATTTCAAGAATGTCATTTTTTAAGACTGCACTTCTAGCAGAGTTAAAGATTTAAAGACTGCATTAAAAGACTTAAAAGGGTCCCACTTTATATTAAGTGTCGCTTATACCTGTGAACTTACATGGTAATTAGATGTGTAAGTAGTATGTAACTACAGTGTATGTACACACGTTTACATAGTATTTACTTTTGTATTACTGGTGTAACTACACTCATGTAACAACCCACTGAATAGTATGTGTAAGTACAAATGTGTAACAGGACATTGGTAACAACAGTAGGAAAGTACACATCTGTAACAAGAATTATGTAAGTGCATTGTGTAACAACAATATGTACTTGCAGATGTTTTCCCACTTCCACACCTGTTTGCAGATCATGCGCTTGTGAACACTGTATGGCAGAACTAATGCTGCATTAGAAGGTTTCACCTTGTGATACCAGTGTACTTACATGGTAACTCCACAGGAACTGTCCACTTAATATAAAGTGTAAAATGGTCACAAATTACTGTGTAACTTGTAGAAATATCTTCAATGCAACACTTTAATAACAGTGTAGTTACATGGTAACTCTGCAGGAACAGTCCACAATATAAAGTTTAAAATAAAATTCATTTTCGTTTCGGCCTAGTCCCTTTATTAATCTGGGGTCACCACAGCGGAATGAACCGCCAACTTATCCAGCATATGTTTTACACAGTGAATGCCCTTCCAGCTGCAACCCATCTAAGCCGAAAAGAAAATAAATGAATGTATGAACAGTAATTTGTGACCATTTTACACTTTATATTGAGTGGATCCTGTGGATTTACCATGCAAGTACACTTGTATCACTAGGTGAAACCTTCTAATGCAGCCATACAGTGTTCACAAGTACATGATCTGCAAACAGGTGTGGAAGTGGGAAAACATCTGCAAGTACATATTGTTGTTACTCAATGCACTTACATAATTCTTGTTACAGATGTGTACTTTCCTAGTGTTGTTACCAATGTCCTGTTACACATTTGTACTTACACATACTATTCAGTTGGTTGTTACATGAGTGTAGTTACACCAGTATACACAAGTAAATACTCTGTACCAGTGTGTACATACACTGTAGTTACATACTACTTACACATCTAATTACCATGTAAGTTCACAGGTATAAGCGACAGTTAATATAAAGTGGGACCCTTAAAGGTCATAAAAAGACTGCTTACAGACTGCATTTAAAGACTTAATAGACTTAAAAAGACTAAAGACTGCATAAAGACTGCATTTAAAGACTTAAAAAGACTAAAGACTGCATAAAGACTGCATTTAAAGACTTAAAAAGACTTAAAAGACTGTCCATGGACTGCTTTTAAAGACTTAAAGGACTTAAAAGACTGCTTAAAGACTGCATTTAAAGACTTAAAATACTGCTTAAAAACTTAAAGACTGTATTTTAAAGACTTAAAAAGACACAGAAGCTTCCTGTCATCTTAACTAGGTGCAGCTGGAAAGTGCAAGCGCGTTGCCTCACGTGCGCGTCCCTCCATTGGAAATAACGAACTAGCGACGCGCAGCGCCATGCATTTCGCGGATAAAAGTGAGTACCGGGACGGACGGGGTGGGTGCCACGGATGAAAGTGAGGACCGGGGGGTTCGCTCACTAATCTGCCGCCTAGGTCGCCTCTGCCGCGCCACAGAGCGTTATCTGAATAGTTTCATTTTAAATAACATGCAAATGTGCGCGTCTGGTGTGCCGTGTCGTGGCTCTGAGCAGCGCATCCAGTGTATGACGCCCTTTAGTTATAGCCTCAAGCAGGTCGTACACCAGAAGCGCCGCTCGGCAACACGCAGCGTTGCGCCACGCAGCGGCATGCATTTCTGAAATCTAAACATAAGTTTCAATCAGGTAACACACCGGTGCCGCAAGGGTGCGATACTTTCAACTGTCATGTGTGCGTCGTGTTGCGGCTCATCCGGTGTATGATGCCCTTCAGTCAAAGTTAATTCAGTGTGCTTGGTTATTAGTCTCGGTGTACAAGCTCGGAGCTTTAAACTAGCACACAGTTGGCTGTAAAACTATACAAAGACACAAATGATTTTGTAGTCTCTGCTTGGTCTGTGTCCGAGTCATACATGTACAGCTGAATGCTGGTCCTCTCACTCATGTTGCTTCTCTCTGTCTGCCTGTCTGTTGCCATACACAAAGCGGGGGAGCTCTTGGCTCCGCCCCCTTGTTGCGTTGGGCGGGAAGTCGAAACTACTTTTCATGTGAAGAACACGCCCCTAAAACACGAACTGTGTACACGCCCCCAAAATGACACTTTTTAACACATCATAATAAAAAAATCTGAATTGTGTTTTGAACTGAACCTAAACTGGCACACTCAGAAGAACCATAATATTAATATTACATCTTAAAAAAGGGGTAAAATAGGTGCCCTTTAAAAGACTTAAGACTGCATTTAAAGACTTAAAGACTGCTTACAGTCTCCATTTAAAGACTTAAAAGACTGCTTAAAAACTTAATGACAGCATTTGAAGACTTAAAAGACTTAAAAATACTTAAAAGACTTAAGAAAAAAAGAAAAAAAAATACTAAAAAAAGACTGCATTTAAAAACTTAAAAAGACTCTGCATTTAAAGACTCAAAAGACTTAAAAGATTGTTTAAGACTGCATTTCTAGCCACTGAAATACACTGTAAAAAAAAACCCTAATTTTACAGAAAATATCTCTAAATTTTTTACAGTAATTTTTTGTAATTTCAAATTATATTCAAAACTTAGTAAAATGACAAACAATCTCTCTAAATTAACAGTTTGACTTTCATTTTAGGTACTTTATCATTAAAGACAAATTACTGACATTTTTGTTTTTTATACAGGGAAATTACACTATTATTTATACAGTATTTTTTCTGTTATTTTAAATTATATTCAAAAGTCCGTAAAAATTACAAACAATATCTGTAAATTAACAACTTGACTGTTATTTTATGTACTATACAATTAATGACAAATTACAGCAATTTGTCTGTTTTATACAATTAAATTGCCGTATTATTTACACACTGTTTTTTTCCTGTTTTTTTGAAGTACATTTAAAATTACGTAAAATTAAAGTAATAAATTGTAATTGTAAAAAAAAAAAAAATCGTAAAAAAAAGGTAAATGACTGGCAGCTACGGCTGCCAAACAAAAACCATAAAATTACGGTAAAATTTCTTTTGTTGAAATAAAGTGCAAAAATAATAAATCTACAGATATTTTCATTAAAATGTTTACAGAGAAACACTGTTATTTTACAAACTTCTCCTAGATTATTATGATCAAATACGTTCAATAAAGTTACAAAATAAGAGTTTTACAGAGAAACACTGTTATTTTACAAACTTTTCCTAGATTATTACAATCAAATCCATTTAATAAAGTTACACAATAAAAGTTTTACAAAGAAACACTGTTATTTTAGACTTTTCCTAGATTATTATGATCAAATCCATTTAATAAAGTTACACAATAAAAGTTTTACAGAGAAACACTGTTATTTTACAAACTTTTCATAGATTATTATGATCAAATCCATTTAATAAAGTTACACAATAAGAGTTTTACAGAGAAACACTATTATTTTACAAACTTTTCATAGATTATTATGATCGAACACCATCAATAAAGTGACTGCACTAAAAGTTTAAGAGAAAACAATGTTATTTAAAAGAATTTTCCCTAAATCATTACGATTAAACACCTTTAATAAAATGCCAAGACATGCTCAAGGTCGTAAATTAACAGTTTTATTTTGGATCAAAAAAGTCTGGAAAAAACAAGATACAAGATACAACTGGTTAAAATTCTCACAACTTTAAAATTACAGTGGTTACATTTTATTGAATAGTATTTATGTAAAACATGTTGAGGTTTAAGTTATATGGAATGTCTCCATTCCAAATCTTAAATGAAACTGTAATGTGAATGGGACACTGACAAAGGAGTGCGGATCCAAATGCAAGTTTATTACACAGAGATGGTCAGGCAAGCAACAGTCAACAGAGGAGCAAACAGATGTATGCAGGGAATCCAGAGTCATGGTCAAATAACAGGCAAATGGTCAGTCCCAGCAGCAACAACATAAACAATTAACAAACAAAGCAAAGCAAGATAAACGCGTCATAATGTTCACAGTAACAGTATAACAAGCCTTAGCAATTGCGTGTGTCTGTGCTGCTTTTAAAGTCCATGTAATCAGTTCATAACGATCCTCCGACTGTGTGTGTGTGTGTGTGTGTGTGTGTGTGCAAATAGTGGGTGTGAAACAGTGAAAATCAAGTAGCTGTATACGTCTTCAGTATATCTTAAGTTTATCATAATCCTATAGTCTGAGAATTTCATGAAACTGTTGTGCTGTTTACTGTAGTAGTATAAATGTTCCTGTCACAATCATCAGAAATTTAATCCTTGTAGATCGCTGGTAAACACGCAGATCGCCATAGAACCACAAATCCGCCATTATATGGACTACAGATCCAGTCATGCAATGCTCACATGCACCTGTTCCAGATTCCACTGATTGCGCACACACACACAGTCGGAGGATCGTTATGAACTGATTACATGGACTTTAAAAGCAGCACAGACGCACGCACTAATTGCTAAGGCTTGTTATACTGTTACTGTGAACATTATGACGCGTTTCTCTTGCTTTGCTTGTTAATTGTTTATGTTGTTGCTGCTGGGACTGACCATTTGCTTGTTTTTTGACCATGACTCTGGATTCCCTGCATACATCTGTTTGCTCCTCTGTTGACTGTTGCTTGCCTGACCATCTCTGTGTAATAAACTTGAATTTGGATCCGCACTCCTTTGTCAGTGTCCCATTCACATTACAGTTTCATTTAAGATTTGGAACGGAGTCATTCCATATAACTTAAACCTCAACATGTTTTACATAAATACTATTCAATAAAATGTAACCACTGTAATTTTAAAGTTGTGAGAATTTTAACCAGTTGTATCTTGTATCTTGTTTTTTCCAGACTTTTTTGATCCAAAATAAAACTGTTAATTTACGATATTGCGCATGTCTTGGCATTTTATTAAAGGTGTTTAATCGTAATGATTTAGGGAAAATTCTTTTAAATAACATTGTTTTCTCTTAAACTTTTAGTGCAGTCACTTTATTGATGGTGTTTGATCATAATAATCTAGGAAAAGTCTGTAAAATAATAGTGTTTCTCTGTAAAACTCTTATTGTGTAACTTTATTAAATGGATTTGATTGTAATAATCTAGGAAAAGTCTGTAAAATAACAGTGTTTCTCTGTAAAACTCTTATTGTGTAACTTTATTAAATGGATTTGATTGTAATAATCTAGGAAAAGTCTGTAAAATAACAGTGTTTCTCTGTAAAACTTTTATTGTGTAACTTTATTAAATGGATTTGATTGTAATAATCTAGGAAAAGTTTGTAAAATAACAGTGTTTCTCTGTAAAACTCTTATTTTGTAACTTTATTGAACGTATTTGATCATAATAATCTAGGAGAAGTTTGTAAAATAACAGTGTTTCTCTGTAAACATTTTAATGAAAATATCTGTAGATTTATTATTTTTGCACTTTATTTCAACAAAAGAAATTTTACCGTAATTTTATGGTTTTTGTTTGGCAGCCGTAGCTGCCAGTCATTTACCTTTTTTTTACGATTTTTTTTTTTACAGTGTATTGTACAGCAAAGAACAACATTTTTTTTTATTATTGATTTTCCTAATATTTCAAAACTTTTCAAGACCAGGAAAAATGTAGTTGATATACAAACTGAATCAGAAGAGCCCTAAAGCCTGTTCATCTTTAACCCGTTGTTCATTTGAGGAGCACAAAAGCTTTTTTGATGTACATCTTCTTGATGGAAAAAAGGCTGAGTGCTCCTCAAATGTCAGAGCTTTCTGAAATACATGGCTGAAATGCCAGAGAGATTCACCCAGTGCAAATGAGTCATCAATGCTCACCCGATAATGAGGAAGCCTTGATACAGAGGAACAGATGCAAAGTAGAAGACAGAGGAAAACACAGCCTGAAACATACATAAGCATACATAAGATATCTTTCACTTGTGTTGGCGAACAATTAAAAAAACTATGATTAATTACTAAACTACAGAACACATATATAATTACATATATGCAATCCATATGATTTTTATTTTAACTATATGATAATTATTTTTAATAGTAGTCCATCGGCCTTTAATGTCATGTCATAATGTCACAATGTCATAATTGCATGAGTATATAAACATGGTCTATATAATGTATATATCTACATATAATTTTCTAATATCACTACAAAAATCAGAAAATACTGTGAAAAGCCAGAATGAAAAAAAAATCTAATTAAAATTGAATTAAATTATATAGATGTAATATTTTAGACATGCAAAAATACTTTTATATTATATTCAAACTTTGTATTTTATGCATGCAAAATTATTAGTATTACACTTAAACATTTTTGCATATATACATTAACCTTTGTGTATTGTTCAAATTTATTACCCTTTCGTTATGTACGATGCTGTTTTTGCCACATTGACTTTTATTATAACGCTTTTAACCATTATATATATCTATCAACCTCGCCTGGACGTATCAAGCCTGTGGCACAACAGCAATCATGTTAGAGACAATTAACATACAGTTGAAGACAGAATTATTAGCCCCCCCTGAATGATTAGCCTGCCTGTTTATTTTTTTTCCCCAATTTCTGTTTAACGGAGAGAAGATTTTTTCAACACGTTTCTAAACATAATAGTTTTAATAACTCATTCATAATGACTAATTTATTTTATCTTTGCCATGATGACAGCACATAATATTTTACTAGATATTTTTCAAGACACTTCTATACAGCTTAAAGTGACATTTAAAGGCTTAAATAGGCTAATTGGGTTAACTAGGCAGGTTAGGGTAATTAGGCAAGTTATTGTATAACGATGGTTTGTTCTGTAGACTATCAAAAAATATATAGCTTAAAAAGGAAAATAATTTTGACATTAAAATGGTTTTAAAAAAAAATAAAAACTGCTTTTATTCTAGCCTAAATAAAACAAATAAGACTTTCTCCAGAAGAAAAAATATTATCAGACATACTGTGAAAATTTCCTTGCTCTGTGAAACATAATTTAAAAAAAAAAAAAAATCTAAGGGGGGCTAATAAATCTGACTCCAACTGTATCTTTTAATTTTTTTGAACCATTTTAAGGTCAATATTATTAGCCCCTTTAAGCTATATTGTTTATCTATAGTCTACAGAACAAACCATTGTTATACAATAACTTGCCTAATTACCCTAACCTGCCTAGTTTACCCAATTAGCCTATTTAAGCCTTTAAATGTCACTTTAATATGTATAGAAGTGTCTTGAAAAATATCTAGTCAAATATTATTACTATCATCATGGCAAAGATAAAAGAAATCAGTTGTTAGAAATGAGTTATTAACATGAGTACATTTACATATATGTACATCTAATTTATAGATTTACATATTTGCATATATATTAATGAAACCATAAAGTTTGGAATAACCACTGCTGAATTGGAAATCATTGCCTCATTTTAAAATAAAGGTCTTTAAAGCTATATATTATAAATAAACTCTACAAATGCAAACATATAAAGCTAAAAATAGTTTGCAACAAAATTAAGGTCTATTTTGCTTTTTCTACGACTCTAAACCGACATGGATCGAAAAACCAAACATCACAAAACCCCAAAACTGGCCCTTGCATGAACAAGCAGTGTGTTTTGTGTGTATGTGCAGCTGGTGTGTTGATGAATGGAGCAGATGTACAGTACCTGCATGGTGCTGATGCACAGGCTGCGGTGAATGACGAACTGACTGAGCGCCGCTGAGCGTTTATAGCTGTTCCTGCCGTGGACCATCAGCAGGCGACCCAAGTGCTTAAACTGAGTGATGGAGAAATCAGCGGCCAGAGACGCCTGCTTACCCTCCTGTAATACACACACAAACAGACATCAGCCGGAGTGTTTACTCTTTTCTCTACAAGATAAACTGCTTTGCAACACTTTATAATAACTACACACTATGAATCACTTATTAAGCATTAGCAAATAGATAATTCATTTTCTGTTAAGCATTAACTCTACATTAATAGATGTTAGTAAGCAGTTTATAAATGCAGCTACAAATGCTGTATTCTTGACTTATGAGGACCTGTCTTGACTTATAAGAATTGTCCAACTACTTGTTATCGCAAATTTCTAATCAGCCAATCACATGGCAGCAACTCAATGCATTTAGGCATGTAGACATGGTCAAGACGATCTGCTGCAGTTCAAACTGAGCATCTGAATGGGGAAGAAAGGTGATTTAAGTGACTTTGAATGTGACATGGTTGTTGGTGCCAGATGGGCTGGTCTGAGTATTTCAGAAACTGCTGATCTACTGGGATTTTCACGCACAACCATTTCTAGGGTTTACAGATAATGATCCAAAAAAGAGAAAATATCCAGTGAGCGGCAGTTCTGTGAGCCAAATGCCTTGTTGATGGCAGAGGTCAGAAGAGAATGGCCAGACTGGTTCCAGCTGATAGAAAGACAACAGTAACCCAAATAACCACTCGTTACAACCGAGGTGTGCAGAAGTGCATCTCTGAATGAACAACACGTCCAACCTTGAGGCGGATGGGCTACAGCAGCAGAAGACCACACCGGGTGCCACTCCTGTCAGCTAAGAACAGGAAACTGAGGATACAATTCGCAGAGGCTCACCAAAATTGAACAGTGGAATATTAGAGAAATGTTGCCTGGTCTGATGAGTCTCGATTTCTGCTGCGACATTCGGATGGTCGGGTCAGAATTTGGCATCAACAACATGAAAGGATGGATCCATCCTGCCTAGTATCAACGGTTCAGGCTGGTGGTGGTGGTTTAATGGTGTTGGGGATATTTTCTTGGCACACTTTGGGCCCATTAGTACCAATTGAGCATAGTGTCATTGCCACAGTCTACCTGAGTATTGTTGCTGACCATGTCCATCCCTTTAGTACCACAGTGTACCCATCTTCTGATGGCTTCTTCCAGCAGGATAACGCGCCATGTCACAAAGCGCGAATCATCTCAGACTGGTTTCTTGAACATGACAATGAGTTCACTGTACTCAAATGGCCTCCACTAAAGCACCTTTGGGATGTGGTGGAAAGGGAGATTCGCAGCATGGATGTGCAGCCAACAAATCTGCAGCAACTGCGTGATGCTATCATGTCAATATGGACCAAATTCCCTGAGGAATATTTCCAGTACCTTGTTGAATCTATGCTACAAAGGATTAAGGCAGTTCTGAAGGCAAAAGGGGTCCAACCCGGTACTAGTAAGGTGTACCTAATAAAGTGGCCGGTGAGTGTATGCCTGAATAATAAGATATATACATTTACTTACACATTCTGAATGATCTTAAAAAACACCAACTGTTCTTAAATGACTGATTTGTAAATAACGCAATACTTTATTTAGTAATGAAAAATTAATCATCAACAAAGTACAGTATGAAAACACAATCATAAAACACATTATATATGTGCATACGAGGCAAGAATGTAGCATTTGTAGCTGTATTTATAAACTGCTTACTAACATCTATTAATTCAGAGTTAATGCCTAATAAATAATAAATGAAATATTTGCTAATGGTTAATAAATGATTCATTGTGAGTAGTTATATTAAAGTTTTACCAACTGTTGGAACACATTCATACTGAATTGCTGATTTTAAAAATGTTTTGGGCTTGATTTGTCAATACTGCTAAAAATATGAAAAACTAGTAATCATTATGATTGAAAGATTACCACCATAGCATGCTAAAATGAGATAAATAAATCAAATAATGGGGAAATGATTTAGATCTTAGGTTTCAAACTCAATTCCTGGAGGGCCGCAGCTCCACACAGTTTTGCTTCAGCCCTAACCAGACTACTCTGGAACATCTTGATTATTTGGATCAGCTGTGTTAGAATAGGGTTGGAGCAAAACTGTGCAGAGCTGCAGCCCTCCAGTAATTGAGTTTGAGACCTATGATTTAGATAAATGAGCTGAACGCATTATTATTTCTGAATATATTAAAGAATCCTCAGAAAAAAGTAAATAAATTAAGAATAAGGGACAAAACTGAATCTGAAAATGATGGAGATATTAATACTTAACAGAATCACCGCCTAAAAATGATAGAAAATAAGACAAACAAACAAAAACTTTATATAAAACAGCAAAATATTTATTTAACATACTTAGCTTTTCTGAAATACAAATAAACTAAATTGTAGATGTAACAAAAAAAGGCAATATAAAATGTAATTGTTTCGTTAGGACAAAGCTGATAGCAAAAAATAGAAAAAGAAAACTGCTAAACTTAAATGCAAAAAAATTAAATGTAAGCTGTTTCTTCATGGCTAAAAAATAAATAAATAAAAGAAAAAACAAACTAAAATAAAAGTAAACAAACTAGACTTAAAAAAATGAAAGGTTGCAATAAAAATACATTAACACAAAACCAAAATAATTTCTTAATGAGACAAAATAAATCCCAAACAAGATAAAACTATGAAAAGGATCAAATGTAAGCTAATGAATTAACCAACAATAACAAACGGGACTATTATCCTACTATTATCTTTTAAAGGGGGCCTATTATGCCCCTTTTTATAAGATGTAAAATAAGTCTCTGATGTACCTAAAGTGTGTATGTGAAGTTTCAGCTCTAAATCTACACAAATAATGTTTTATAACTCTTTGAAACTAATTGTGTCATTTTGGTGACTGTGGCTTTAAATTCAAATGAGATTGTGCTCTTTTCAAAAGAGGGCAGAGCTACAAATGCCTATGTGTCAGCATAGTGGCAGATAAAAAAAAACGAGATTAACTTCCCAGAGATGGGTTGCGGCTGGAAGGGCATCCGCTGCGTAAAAATCGTGCTGGATAAGTTGGCGGTTCATTCCGCTGTGGCGACCCCGCAAGGGACAAAGCCGACAAGAAAATGAATGAATGAATGAGATTAACTTCATATGCTAATGAGGGAGAGATTGTCACTAGTGAGCGGGGCTTTCCCCCTCTGATGACACGTACAAACGGAGAATGTCAATCAAAGTGTTTCTGCAGACTTTTAATTAAATATGATTACAAAAAATAAAATTAATTAACTTTTACCAGTAGAACCTGGTTATATTCACAGACTATTGCCACATAACTATATTTAAACCCCTTATAAAAGTGATTTTTGCATAAAAGGTCCACTTTAAATTCAGTGATGGAAACCCTTTAGGTCAGGTACCTTTTTTCAGCAGAGCCATTTCTGATTAATTTTAGCAAATGCATTTTTGTAAAGAGCGATTCGGATGTGTATATATATATATATATATATATATATATATATATATATATATATATTGTATATTCTCTCTTTATCTATCTATCTATCTATCTATCTATCTATCTATCTATCTATCTCTATCTATCTATCTCTATCTATCTATCTATCTATCTATCTATCTATCTATCTATCTATCTATCTATCTATCTATCTATATATATATATATATATATATATATATATATATATATATATATATATATATATTAGGGCTGTCAATTGATTAAAAAAATTAACCAATTAATCACACTTTTTTGTGATTAATCTTGATTAATCACGAAAGTAATTAATCATGATTAATCAAGAATAAAAAAAAAAAAATCCAAAATACAGGCATTGCAAGTATGGAAATTAGAAAATTACAATAATAATAAAGTATTGAATACAAACAATTCATCACCTTAGAATTATAAGGTTCTATCTGACATTTTTGTCAAAATTGAGTTATTGACATATTCTTATTAAATGACAACATTATTATTTACATTATGGGATGTTTTTTATAAGTTGTTTACATTTTAAGACATTTTATTAAAAAAAACTAAACAAAAAAACTAATGTTACAGACATACTGTTTGCTATGCAAAAACTTTGAAGCTCAATAGAACGCGCAGCACAGCGCACTCCCTTCAGATCATCAACACGCACGATCGCGTTGATCAAATTTTGCCTAAACTAAGCGTTCTTAAAGTATGGCTGTATTTCTCAAGCAAGGATTCTGACACAGCAAAGCAGACGCTTTACAAAAGTTGTGTGTAGGGGGGAAACACGTCAAACTTATTGAAACATTTGAGGGCGCTTGGAGTCAACTTAGAGAGGAATGGGCTGTCTTTGACAGCTTGCGACATCATCTGCCACTTTCACTGAGTACATTTACATGGATCCATATTATCCTTTATCCATATTTCTTTACACATTAAACACACGCAGGGCCGGAGCAAACTGAACTGGCACACTCAACCCGAAAGTGAAATAGAAAGTTACTGGTTTGCGGATGAAAGTGAGAACCGGGAGGGAGCAGGTGGGAGTCGAAATGAGATGAACCTGAGGACAGGCCAGGGGGGTTCGCTCACTATCCTGCCGCCCAAGGCCCTGAACACACGTCGGCCACAACAGGAAATAAAAAAAAACCTGCAACTGCGTTAAATGCGTTAATTGTTTTTAACGCGTTAAATAGTTCAAATTAATCACGTGCGTTAACGCGCTAATTTTGACAGCTCTAATATATATATATATATATATATATATATATATATATATATATATATATATATATATATATATATATATATATATATATATATATATATATATATATATATATACACAGACATCCAAATGGCTCTTTACAAAAAATCTCAAAATGCCTTTTTAAAAATGCATTTGGTACTGTATTACTATAAATTACTAAAAATTATTATAGTATTACTACTAATACTATATTATTATTTGTAATATTACTATAAATAATACAGGTTTAAACAAAACCTCAATTTATGTGCATGCACATCTCAAAAATAAAAAAATATGAAGCATCACATGTTAAGCATGTCCATGAATGAAGAAAGAACAATTTATTATTTATAATATTGAAGGAAGACAGCTGGAGAGCCACATATTTTTGGTCAAAGAGTCACATGTGGCTTAAGAGCCATAGGTTCCCTACCACTGCTTTAGAGAGTGATGGAGAAATCGCACATAAATATACTAATAGTCAAGAGTGTAAGGAAGAGTGTTTTCTAGATTAAGCTGGACTATATTAAGCATCTTCGGATCACTGAGTGACTGAATGAACCGAAGAGAGGAAAATAACTACGACCCACAGACCACGCCGAGCCAATCAAGGTTTAGGCAGAGTTAGTCATGAATGACTCAGTATCAATTAACCTTCCCATGGCGTCTCATTTTGATGAGCTGGAAAGTGGGCTCGGTGCACCACAACTGGGTCAAACTCGGCTGTGTAGTATTTTAGGTACGTTTAGACTCATAAAACGTCTACAGTGTGTTTTTAAATTATCCGTTCACCTAGTTCAGTTTAGTTTCTTAATTTTTATCAATTTCTAGTCAAAAGTTGACATACATTTCCTTGGTATTTTTTTTAGCTTTGCTTTTAAACTGTATAACTTTGGTCAAATGTTTTGGGTATCCTTCCACAAGCTTCTCACAATAGTTTGCGGGAATTTTGGCCCATTCCTCCTGACAGAATTGGTGTAACTGAGTCAGATTTGTTGGCTGTCTTGCTCGCACAAGCTTCTACAACTCTGCCCACAAATTTTCTATAGGATGGAAATCAGGGCTTTGTGATGGCCACTCCAAAACATTCACTCTGTTGTCCTTAAAGCACATTTTAACTAATTTGGCAGTATGCTTGGGGTCATGGTCTGTTTGGAATACCCATTTGTGGCCAAGTTTTAAATTCTTGGCTGATGTCTTGATATGTTGCTTCAGTATTTCTACATAATGTTCTTTCTTCATGATGCCATCTATGCTGTGAAGTGGACCAGTCCCTCCTTCAGCGAAACAGCCCCATAACATGATGCTGCCACCCCCATACTTCAAAGTTGGGATGGTGTTCCAAAGCTTGAAAGTTTCCCCTTTGTCCTCCAAATGTAACACTGGTCATTATGGCCAAACAGTTCAATCTTAGTTCCATCAGACCACAAGACATGTCTCCAAAAATTATTCTTTTTCCCAGTGTAATTTAGCAAATTGTAATCTGGCTTTTTTGTTGATTCTGGCTTGTTGATTTTCCCATGTTGTCACACAAGGAAGCAGTGTGTTTGAGGTTTTCCTTAAATACTATTCTACAGTTGTGCCTCCAATTAACTCAAATGTTGTCAATTAGCCAATCAGAAACTTCCAAAACCTTGACACCATCATCTGAGCTTAATAATCTTATTGTATGTAAACTTGACTTTCAAGAAAAGTTAAAAACATTTCTCAAAAAATATCTCTCTTATTATTCTGCTATTAAGCATAACTGAAAAAAATGTGATAATCCTAACTTGCAAAAAAAAAAAAGTTTAGACACATTAACATCTGACTTTTTTTAATGGTTATGTGTCTTTTTATACAGTGTATGTAAACTTCTGGTTTCAACTGTATATATGAGCAAGTGCGATATGGCTGTATATCAGCACTGGTGGGAGGCGTGCGTTGACTCGAGGCCGAAGGCCAAGTGCCTTAGTGCCCCCCACCAGTGCCAATATACATTCATATCGCAATGCTCCGAGTGTGATATTGCATTTATACTGTTAACTGTTAATCTTATTTCAAGTAAAAAAACAAATATTTTATGTCTATTAAGTAATATGATACAGAGCAGTCGATACAGCTAAGAATGCTGAGCACATTAATATGCTAGTTAGCTGTTGGACACGAATACATTTAATGCATAGCATAGTGTCAAAAAATGGCCCATAAATTTCTTCAGAATCTGATAATGTTTTTTTAAAATTGAATGGAAGATCATAAAACATTAATTAACCAACATTAACCAGAGCAGGAAACTGTATCTAGAGAATAAATAGCCTGAATTATGAGGGTAACACACTGTCAGTCAATCATGGAAAGTTGCAGCATGTTAATGCTAGTGTCAAATGTTAGCTTTCAGTGTGGTGTAATGCAAGAAATGTGAGAATGTGTGTGCAAAGTGTATGTGTTTGGTGTTTGACGCAGTGAGCGCAGATGGAAGGAAGTGTCCGGAAGCAGCAGTTTTGTGTGTATGTGTGTGTGTGTTTGCAACTTTGAAACTGCTGGGTCTTACTTTGCCCTCCACTCCCACGCCACAGTCTGCTTCCTGGATCATGCTGACATCATTTCCTCCATCCCCTGAGAGAGAGTGAGAGAAGACAGTCAGTGATGAGCCAGAGACAGATGGTGCCGTGACCCGAACTGAGTCCATAACACATACTGTATGTAAACGTATGTACACATGTCAGCCAGGATTCAAGACTAAACCTGCAAATGAAACTGATGAGATATGCTAATGTTAGCAGATATTAGCAAACGGTCAGAAACTGATGATAAGGGAAGCACACACACACACACACACACACACACAACAAATGCAACTTAAAAATTAAATGAAAACATTTAAAAATATAATAACACATAGTGAAAAACAAAAACGGTCAAAAAATCATTTAAATTAAAAGTAAACAAAAAATAAAAATAAAATTGAATCAAAAAATAAACAATAAAAAAATTATAATGAAATACATAAAAATAAAACAAAATAAATAAATAAAATAAAACTAAAAAAAAAAAAATAAAAAAAAAAATTAATTAATTAAAAATTAAAAAATAAAACAAAATAAAAATAAAATATAATAAAAAATAAAACAAAATAAAATAAAATAAAATAAAACAAAATAAAAAATTAAATAAAACAAGCCTTGTAAAACCCCTCACTACACACTTTATTCACTTTTCTCAGACAGGCATTAACATTTTCACACTTTTCTCTCTTGTTTAAACACTCTCAAAGTTCAAACCTTTATAGAAAAATAAGTCCAGTATTATAGACTGAAACCAAAGATCAAAACCATTTGATCCTTATTTATTTATTCTGTAATGATGCCTTACAGCCGCGTAACTTCTACCTTCCTTTAACATTTCCAGAAGTCCAACTTTTTGTGCAATGGTTAGCATCTATTTCTGCCTTTTATGTGCTACCGCATGTGACTTTGACGGTTCAGAACGTTTCATCGACATTATGGGGAGAAAACATGCTAACATACAGTACAGCACTTCAGAGTCACACTGTTAACGATTAAAGATTTATCTAAACTTGGCAAGATGAATGCATTCTGTACTGTACAGCAGACACGGCACGCATGACATTTATTGACAATGGTCTACAGCCAATCAGGACGCAGAACACAATGCGGTATAGAAAAAAAATAAGCGAAATTGTGAGGCAGCGAAAAGTGAACCACGTTATAGCGAGGGACCACCGTAATAGCATTATTTTTGATATTAACTAATAATAAATAACTATTTTTCCAAACTGTAAATTTTTCCACCCGATACATTTCATACGCACTTCTTCATGAGCAAATATAAACATATAAACCAGATGAAACAGAACATAACACAGTAAGTGCACTGGACTAAGAGTAAGTTGTTCACTGACCGACGGCGCAGGTAAGTTTGCCTGTTCGTTCCTGCAGCAGACGAACAATCTGAGCTTTCTGTGTTGGTGCGCAGCGACAGCAGACCACAGCCGGACACTGACACGCCAGCTCCATAAACTCATACTCATAATACTTCAGACACACCTGCAACAATATCAGAGAGAAAAAAAAACATTCAATCTTTACGTTTAGGAGAAATACAACTTAATATACAGTTGAAGTCACATTATTAACCCCCATGTATATATTTTTCTCCAAATTCAGTTTAAAACAGAGGGGGAGGGTTGGCAAAGGACCTCGAGCCCGCAATCGAACTCAGGTCGCAGTGAGTACATGTCGGCGCACTGAACCACTAGGCCATTGGCGCCGTCACACACAATAGTTTTAATAACTAATTTCTAATAACTGATTTCTTTTATCTTTGCCATGATGACAGTCCATAATACTAGGGATGCACTGGTCCGATACTTGAATTGGAGATCGGTTTGATACCGCATATTTTTGCATCACAAACCTGTCATATATTTGCTGCATGTTTAATATAAGTCATAATTTTAAAAATTATGTCATGAGCATCGGATTTTTCCCCAGTACTGATGTGCTTTCATTTTCTTCATCTCACTCATGGCGAGAAAACTGGCCTCAGACAGTTTAGTTTAGTCTGCGTCAAACCTGCAGGGAAATATCAAGCTTTGCTAAAAGGCTGGTTATTTTACCAGCAACTAGGGTCAATAGTAGTAGCCTATTACAGATTTCAAAGACAAATCTTAATATTAAAAAGGAAACATAAGCCAGACCATAACAGATCATATCAATGTCGTAAGGAATGCTCAAATAATGTAGCCTAGTTTACAGCAAGCATCGCGTTTTTAGTTAGATTGTGCTGTCTGCCATATACAGTAGGCCTATAGGTCTGTTATTTTTTTACTAAAGAAGATATATTATTTAAGTTTATCATCAGAACCATAGAAACTGTAGAATGTTAAAAAAAAAGGCACGATATCGGGATCGAATCTGTATCGGTTGATACTTAGAATTTTAGTATCGGGATCGAATCGGTTTTTCAAAAAATGGTATCAGTGCATCTCTACATAATATTTGACTAGATATTTTTCAAGACATTAGTATTCACCTTAAAGTGATATTTAAAGGCTTAACTAGATTAATTAGGCGAGTCATTGTATAAAAATGGTTTGTTCTGTAAAAAAATAAATAAATAAATAATAATAATATTGCTTAAGGGGGTTAATTATTTTGACCTTAAAAGGGTTTAAAAAATGAAAAACTGCTTTTATTCTAGTCGAAATAAAAACAAATAAGACTTTCTCCAGAAGAAAAAAATGCTATAGAAAATACTGTGAAAAATTTCTTGCTCTGTAAACATCATTTTGGAAATATTTAAAAAAGAACAAGAAATTCACAGGAGGACTAATAATTTTGACTTCTTCACAAAAAAAGTACCTATTCTTAGGACGAATTGGGACGCAGCATCAGTACAAACATTACTGCCACTCACTAATGGCATCTGCCATTGCTGCTAGGTGACGAGATCAGTCTTCTGTAGGCTCTTTTCACAATGCTCAGTACAGCCTGTGTGGACTTCGGAGAACTCACCTTTGAAGTAAGCTTCCTTCAAAAAATGCAACCTCTGAATTGAGACACAGCTATTGTGTACAGTGCATCCGGAAACTATTCATAGCGCTTCACTTTTTCCACATTTTTTTTATGTTACAGCCTTATTCCAAAAAGGAATACATTTATTTCTTTCCTCAAAATACACACAATACCCCATAATGACAATGTGAAAAAAAGATTTTTTTTTAATTGTTGCAAATTAATTAAAAATAAAAAAGCTAAAAAATTCCATGTACATCAGTATTCACAGCCTTTAGCGTGAAGCTCTAAATTGAGCTCAGGTACATTTTGTTTCACTGATTATTCTTGAGATGTTTCAGCAGCTTAATCAGAGTTCACCTGTGGTAAATTCAGTTGATTGGACATGATTTGAAAAGGCATACACCTGTCTATATAAGGTCCCAGGGTTGACATTGCATGTCAAAGCACAAATCAAGCATGAAGACAAAGGAATTGTCTGTAGACCTCCGAGGCAGGATTGTCTCGTGGCACAAGGCTGGGGAAAGTTACAGAACAATTTTTGCTGCTCTGAAAGTTCCAGTGAGCACAGTGGCCTTCATCATCCGTAAGTGGAAGATGTTTAGAACCACCAGGACTCTTCCTAGAGCTGGCCGGCCATCTAAGCTGAGTGATCGGGGGAGAAGGGCCTTAGTCAGGGATGTGATCAATAACCCGATGGTCACTCTGTCTGAGCTCCAGCGTTCTTCTGTGGAGAGAAGAGAACCTTACAGAAGGACAACCATCTGTGCAGCAATCCACCAATCAGCCCTGTATGGTAGAGTGGCCAGACGGAAGCCTCTCCCCGCCTGGAATTTGCCAAAAGGCATCTGAAGGACTCTCAGACTATAAGAAACTAAATTCTCTGGTCTGATGAGACTAAAATTGAACTCTTTGGAGTGAATGCCAGGCGTTACGTTTGGAGAAAACCAGGCACCGCACATCACCAGGCTACTACCATCCCTACAGTGAAGCATGGTGGTGGCAGCATCATGCTGTGGGGATGTTTTTCAGCAGCAGGAACTGGAAGACTAGTCAGGATAGAGGGAAAGATGAATGCAGCAATGTACAGAGACATCCTGAATGAAAACCTGCTTCAGAGTGCTCTTGACCTCAGACTGGGGCAATGGTTTATCTTCCAGCAGGACAATGACCCAAAGCACACTGCCAAAATATCAATAGAGTGGCTTCACAACAACTCAGTGAATGTCCCTGAGTGGCCCAGACCTAAATCCTATTAAACAACTGTGGAGAGATCTGAAAATAGCTGTACACCGTCGTTTCCCATCCAACCTGATAGAGCTTGAGAGGTACTGCAAAGAGGAATGGGCAAAAATTCCCAAAGACAGATGTGCCAAGCTTGTGGCATCATATTCAAAAAGACTTGAGGCTGTAATTGCTGCCAAAGGTGCATCAACAAAGTATTGAGCAAAGGCTGTGAATACTTATGCACATGTGATTTTTCAAGCTTTTTATTTGTAATAAATTTGCAACAATTTCAAAAAAATTTTTCACATTGTCATTATGGGCTATTGTGTGTAGAATTTTGAGCAAATAAATGAATTTAATCCATTTTGGAATAAGGCTGTAATATAAAGAAATGTGGAAAAAGTGAAGCGCTATGAATACTTTTCGGATGCACTGTATGCTTTAATATCTGTTATACAGTTGAAGTCAGAATGATTAGCCCTCTTTTGAATTTTTTTTCTTTTTAAGTTTTTCCCAAATGTTTAACAGAGCAAGGAATTTTTCACAGTATTTTCTATAACATTTTTCCTTTTTGAGAAAGTCTTATCTGTTTTATTTTGGCTAGAATAAAATCATTTTTTTTTTACAATATTAAGGTCAACATCATTAGGTCCCTTAAGCAATATTTGTTTTGGATTGCTTTTGTTACAGAACAAACCACTGTTATACAACGACTTGCCTAATTACCCTAACTTGCCTAATTTACCCACCTTTAAATGTCACTTTAAGCTGAATACCAATATCTTGAAAAATATCTAGTCAAATATTATGTAGTGTCATCATGGCAAGATTTTAAATAAAATTAGCTATTAAAACTATTATGTTTAGAAATGTGTTGGAAAAAAAATATTTTCTCCATTCAACAGAATAATACAGGGGGGCTAATAATTATGACTTCATCTGTACATCAATGTGTTTTTTCTTAATTCTTTCTTCAAGTATACACGCAGCTCATTTCACCTCTAAAGAGTCTCCCGATATCACCAGCGCGCAGTCGTGTTTCCTCCTGAAGGCGTTGAGCTCAAGGTGAGCTTCGCTTCGAGTGGTTACCTGCAAGACAGCGGAGAGTTTAGCAGCATTAGTGTTTTTCCCCCTCACACAAACACACAAGCAGCCTGTCAGATAAAGATCTCAGAGACACCGGCGGTGAACCACAGCCTGAGATATTAACTTCAGCTGGCAGATTCAACCAGCTCTCTGCTCAACCGTCTAAAACTGTGAGGTTTACACGGCCTGCTGCTTTCACACAGGAAGCTCACCATTAGTAACTGTTGTTTTAGAGTTTACAGATGGCTTTGAGCAGATATCGACGTTAGATTGAAAAGGTTTGAGAGTAAACAAATTCACTGTCATGTCATTTATAAAAGCTGGCTTTCTTTTTGCGGTCGACCACTGAAGGAGATGTTTGTAAGAATGTTCACACTGCTCATTTCCTTCTCAGTGATCTACAGTACATCTCTGTGTTAATGCTGATCTGAAAGCACCACATTTAATAACGTGTTTTACACCAATCTCACTTCATCATTTCAGATGAATGTTTGAGTCGAATTTATAAAGACTGGAGATAGTATGCAAAAAATTTGACTTTGCATTACAGGATTAAATCATGCATTATTTTACTTCAGAAAGAGTGACCATTGCATTATTGAGAGAAGACTAGTGGCTTTGAGCAGATATTGAGGTTAGACTGAAAGGTTTGAGAGTAAACAGATTCACTGTCATGTCATTTATAAAACCTGGCTTTCTTTTTGTGGTCGACCACTGAAGGAGATGTTTGTCAGAATGTTCACACTGCTCGTTTCCTTATTAAAAACATCATATGAGGTTAGAACAAGATGAGAGATTATGCTGTGTTTACACTGAGGAAACTGTACAGGATAATACAGTATGATTTGATACAAGTCACCCTGATCAGGCCTGCGTTTGCAATGCCAACAATACTCTTACTTGGTAGTAAGACTTAACTAACAGAAGTAAATCGATGCAATGCTGAAATCGAAGAGAATTGTTCTGCGATGACAGCTTTTTCGTCACTTCTCAGTGATCTACAGCTTTGTGGTAATGCTGATCTGAAAGCACGTGTACACCACATTTAATAAAGTGTTTTACCCCAATCTCACCTTATCCTTTTGTTTTAATGTTTGAATATAAGCACTGGAGATATTATGCTAAAAATTCGACGTTGCATTACAGGATCAAGTCTTGCATTATTTTACTTTAAAAGAAAGTCACTATTGCATTATTGAGAGAAGACTAGTGGCTTTGAGCAGATATTGATGTTAGACAGAAAGGTTTGAGAGAGTAAACCGATTCGCTGTCATGTCATTTATAAAACCTGGCTTTCTTTTTGTGGTCGACCACTGAAGGAGATGTTTGTAAGAATGTTCACACTGCTCATTTTCTTATTAAAAACATCATATGAGGTTAGAACAACATGAGGGATCATGCTTTGAATTGTGAAATTATGCTATGAAACTGTAGAGTATAGTACAGTATGATTTGGTACAGGTCACCCTGATCAGGCTTGCGTTTGCAATGTCAACAATACCCTTACTTGGTAGTAGAGCTTAATTAAAGGAAGTTATTAATCATCTTGGAAGTAAAATTAAGTAAAACCGGCTATATAATAATCTGTAAATCGATGCAATCCTGAAATCAAAGAGAATTGTTCTGCGATTTGACAGCTCTGTGTTAATGCTGATCTGAAAGCACCACATTTAATAATGTGTTTTTACTCCAATCTCACTTCATCATTTCAGTTGAATGCTTGAGTCGAATGTATAAAGACTGGAGATAGTATGCAAAAAATTTGACTTTGCACTACAGGAGTAAATCATGCATTATTTTACTTCAGAAAGAGTGACCATTGCATTATTGAGAGAAGACTAGTGGCTTTAAACAGATATTGACGTTAGTCTGAAAGGTTTGAGAGTAAACCGATTCACTCTTATGTCATTTATAAAACCTGGCTTTCTTTTTGTGGTCGACCACTGAAGGAGTTGATAGTAAGCATGTTCACACTGATCATTTTCTTATTTAAAACATCATATGAGGTTAGAACAAGATGAGGGATTATTCTTTGCTTACACTGAGGAATCTGTAGAGTATAGTACAGTACGATTTGTCACGGGTCACCCTCATAAGGCTTGCGTTTGCAATTTCCAACAGTAGGCATAATTATATGGTATTTTCTTATGGTATGATACCCTGTATAAAATATCTTGGTTTTTCAGATGTTTGCTAAATTGAGGGCTGACCAATAGCTTTTAATGCGGAGGGTCCTTTTCTGCTGGAGATACTGTTGCCCTAAAATAAAATGACAACAGTTAAATTTTTTTTTTTAGAAAATTATATATGCCCAGGAACGGTATAAAAGAAAATTCTTGTGGTTTTAAAACTGTTACTTTTACAAACCATGGTAAACTTTGAAACCTGTTATCATCGTATGCCTAGCCAAAGGTACTCTTACTTGGTAGTAGAGCTTAATTAAAGGCGATCTTCGTGTTAATTTTGGAAGTAAAATCGGCTCTGTAATCAGCTGTAAATCTCCAGCAACTGCTTTTAGAGGAAGCAGAATTTACTACACAGAGCCATAGTTCACATACAAGCTACGCAAAAGATTGTGAACGATTTAATCGACGCAATCTTGAAATCAAAAAGAATTCTTCCGTGATTCGACAGCTTTTTGGTCGCTTCTCAGTGATCTACAGCTCTGTGTTAATGCTGATCTGAAAGCATGTGTACACCACATTTAATAACGTGTTCTACCCCAGTCTCACCTCATCGTTTCAGTTGAATGTTTAGGTCTGGAAATAGTGTGCAAAAAATTCGACGTTGCATTACAGGATTAAATCATGCATGATTTTATTTTAAAAGAAAGTCACAATTGCATTACTGAGAGAAGACTAGTGGCTTTGAGCAGATATTGACATAAGACAGGAAGGTTTGAGAGTAAACAGATTCACTGCCATGGAGATGTTTGTAAGAATGTTCACACTGCTCGTTTCCTTATTAAAAACATCATATGTGGTTAAAACAACATGAGGGATTATTCTTTGTTTACCCTGAGGAAACTGTAGAGTATAGTACAGTACGATTTGGTACAGGTCACCCTGATCAGGCTTGCGTTTGCAATGCCAACAATACCCTTACTTAGTAGTAAAGCTTAATTAAAGGAAGTGTTTTACTCCAATCTCACCTCATCATTTCATTTGAATGTTTGAATATAAGAATTTGAGATATTATGCTAAATATTCGACGTTGCATTAGAGCAGTGGTTCTTAACTCCAGTCCTCGGGCCCCCCTCCTCTGCACATTTTGTATGTCTTCCTTACTTAACACACCTGATTCAGATCATCAGCTCATTAACAGCGAGATCCATGAACTGATTCTTGTGTGTCAGATAAGAGAGACACAAAATGTGCAGGGCGGGGGGGCCCGAGGACTGGAGTTGAGAACCACTGCATTAGAGGATTAAATCATGTGTTTTTACTAGTCTATACTGTAACTCACATTTGGAAGCAGTGTAAAAGACAGGTGGATACACTAAAAACATCACTAAGCAGATTCAACTCAATTTTATTTAGTAACTAGTTTCAGAGATTTTCTAAAGCAGCACTACTGATAATTAATATTTTGTAGGGATCAAATTGTAATATTAGACCCACATAACATATGGGTTTGGAAAGACTAAGCAAATAATTATTTATTTTAAGATGAAACTTTCCTTCACAAAGCCTCCAAAACAATGTAAATAAATAAATTGGATGTGTAAATTATTCTAAAACTCCTCACTAGAAAAAGAGGATGGGTAACTCTTTAGTTTAAGTAACAATTCACACCATTTACTACTGGCTTATTATTAAGATATCAACTGTTTATTAACACTTACAAAGAACACTACCTGACAAAAGTCTGATTGCCTATGCAAATTTTAGGAACAACAAATCATAACTTGACTTCTAGTTGAACATTTACTATCAGAAGTGGCTTACATAAAAAGTCAAAGGCCTCTAGATTACGCTTAATTTACCAAAATAAAATATGACCATGCCTTGATTTTGAATTATTTAATTAGGACAGTAAGGTCTGACTTTGCTTAGATGAAAATATTGTCACTGAACAGAAATAATGTACAGTATAGAATATAAAGTCATGGTGCAGTGGAAAAAAATGAATATTGTGTATGACTCCCATGAGCTTGGAGGACTGCATCCATACATCTCTGCAATGACTCAAATCACTTATTAATAAAGTCATCTGGAACGGCAAAGAAAATGTTCTTGCAGGACTCCCAGAGTTCATCAAGATTCATCTTCAATACCTCCTCCTTCATCTTACCCCAAACATGCTCAATAACCGTCATATCTGGGGACTGGGCTGTCCAATCACAGAGCACCTTGACCTTCTTTGCTTTCAGGAACTTTGATGTGGAGGCTAAAGTATGAGAAGGAGCGCTATCCTGCTGAAGAATTTGCCCTCTCCTGTGGTTTGTACTGTAATGGGCAGCACAAATGTCTTGATACCTCAGGCAGTTGATGTTACCATCCACTCTGCAGATCTCTCGCACACCTTCATGCTGAACGTAACCCCAAACCATGATTTTTCCTTTAGCAAACTTGACTGATTTCTGTGAGAATCTTGGGTCCATGTGGGTACCAATAGGTCTTCTGCAGCATTTGTGATGATTGGGATGCAGTTCAACAGATGATTTATCGGGAAAATCTACCTTCGGCCACTTTTCCAAAGGATCAACTAGAAGTCAAGTTATTATTTGTTGCTCTTACAACTGGGATCGACGACAAGACTTTTGTCAGGCAGTGTATGTTCTTATTCTACATCCCTAATCCTACCCACATCCTAAACCCGACCACTAAACCAAACTATTATCAAGCAACTAATTAGCAGTTTATTGAGCTAAAAGTCTTAGTTATTGATTTGTAAATAGCATAAATTGTACATTAAAATAAAGTGTGACCAGAGGATGTTTCCTAATTGATAAACATTTGAGCAGTTCATCTGTCAATTTTAGTTTCAATCTGGATGCCCTTTTTTTTGGTCCAGCAGGAAATCAATCCAGATGCTGCTGGGATCCGCAGGGAACGAGGTGCCTGTTTTTCATGTGGTGCCAGCCATTGTCTTCGGTTTCCAGGAACTGCTGCTGTGGGGAAGATTCAACCTTCCTCGGAGCGTCTATCTTTCACTGGCAGTCCCCCACATGGGAGATCCACAGCAGCTCGCCGAGTCATAAAGTTTCACATAGAAAGGGGCTTCAGGAAACTGCTCTCCCGGCATGCTTCTCTATGTGCTACTAAACTCAATCAAGCTTTTGAGTGTGAGGCGAGATTAACTGAGCTGACACGAACACCGCGGTTCAAAAAAAGCTTGGGGTCGATTTAATCTAGCAACGAAATAATAGTTATTTTATTCATCATGGATGCATTCAGCTGATCAAAAGAGGCATTCATAAATTTTCCTTCATCTTAATCTCATATTTATCAGAGGTCACCACAGCAAAATGAACTTCCAACTATTCCAGCACATGTTTTAAGCAGCTGATGCCCTTCCAGCCGCAACCCAGTACTGGGAAACACCCATACACTCTCACATTCACACACACTCACACATTACAGCCAATTTTATTTTTACCCAATTCACCTAGCGCATGTCTTTGGACTGTGGGGAAAACCGGAGCACCCGGAGGAAACCGACGCCAACACGGGGAGAACATGCAAACTCCATACAGAAATGCCAACTGGCCCAGCTGGGACTCAAACCTGTGACTTTCTTGCTAAAACAGGCAATTATGATGTTTCTAATTTTAAAGCAATATTGTTTGACTTTCAATCAATCAAACAAAATCCTGAAAAAATTTAAATAAAATGAAAATAGTTGTGTTTAACTTTAATAATAGTAAGTAATGAGCCATTGATGTGTCCTCATATTTAATAATAGTAAGTAATGAGCCTTTGATTTGTCCCGGCATATGATAGAAGTGTACAGCACTTTGGGCAATGCTCTGTTGTTTTAAATGTGCTATATATTCATTCATTCATTTTCCTTCGGCTTAGTCCCTTATTTATCAGGGGTCTCCACAGCGGAATGAACCACCAACTATTCCGGCATATGTTTTATGCAGCGGATGCCCTTCCAGCTGCAACCCAGTACTGGAAAACACCCATACACTCTTACATTCACACTCATATGGTCAATTTTGTTTAACCAATTCACCTATAATGCATGTCTTTGGATTGTGGGGGAAACTGGAGCACCCGAAGGGAAAACCCACGCCACCACGAGGAGAACATGCAAACTCCACACAGAAATGCCTCCTGGTCGAATCAGCGACCTTCTTGCTGTGAGGCAACCACTGAGCCAATGTGGCACCCATGTGCTATATAAATGAAATAAAATGAAATTAAATAATGTTTCTTGATCAATCACATTAAATCAGTTTTGCATCACAAAAAAAGAATGAATTACATTTACTGATAGAATTACAGTTTATAATATAAACTGTTTATAATAATTTTGCCGGCAGCTAGCTCTCTGCAACTCTCACATGGTCGCCCAATGAAGCTAAGCAGGGCTGCGCCCGGTCAGTACCTGGATGGGAGACCACATGGGAAAGCTAGGTTGCTGCCGGAAGTGGTGTTAGTGAGGCCAGCAGGGGGCGCCCAACCTGCGGTCTGTGTGGGTCCTAATGCCCCAGTATAGTGACGGGGACTCTATACTGCTCAGTGAGCGCCGTCTTTCGGATGAGACGTTAAACCGAGGTCCTGACTCTCTGTGGTCATTAAAAATCCCAGGATGTCCTTCGATAAAGAG
This sequence comes from Danio kyathit, assembly GCA_903798195.1. Lineage (NCBI taxonomy): Eukaryota > Metazoa > Chordata > Actinopteri > Cypriniformes > Danionidae > Danio > Danio kyathit. The sequence continues at coordinate 44,646,168 of LR812541.1, read as the reverse complement.
TAGGGGTATAACCCCGGCATCCTGGCCAAATCTGCCCACTGGCCTCTGTCCATCATGGCCTCCTAACCCTCCCCATATCATAATTGGATTAATCACTCTGTCTCCTCTCCACCAATCAGCTGGTGTGTGGTGTGCGGTCTGGCGCAAAATGGCTGCCGTCGCGTCATCCAGGTGGATGCTGCACACTGGTGGTGGATGAGGAGATTCCCCCCTATGTGTAAAGCGCTTTGAGTGCCCAGAAAAGCGCTATATAAATGTAAGGAATTATTATTATTATTATTATTATTATTATTAATAGAAAACAGTTGAAATAGTCAAAATATTAATACTTATTACTTATACAAATAAATATTTACAGCCGCATTATGTAAAGAATAAATTTCATAATACGCATTTTAATATAAATCGCTTGGTGGACTTGATAGATTAGCGTTTGTAACAACTTTAACAAGGATTAATCTACATTTAACTTGTAAATATGCAGTGTTATTTTGCTTTAGATTATCCAATTTCTGTAATTTAAAAAAATTTAAGCACTCTTTAATTTATTTGTATCGTTGTTCTTTTGTATTTCTTATCCATCCAACTGCTTGCAATGTTAATTTAGGCCCAATCCCAATTCTATTTTTGTAGCCCTACCTCTTCCCCTTCTCCATGTCCCTTAAAACCGAGTGTTCAGGGGAAGAGCTTCAAAATTTACCCCTAAGAAATGGGACACCACTACAGCACCTGCACACATCATCATATGTCATCGTGATCTCTTGCTTCATATGAGATCAGATGATCGTGACTGCTGTAGTTATTCCAGTTGTGTTATTTGTTTGGTATTTATCTTCAAGAAATCACTGAAGACGAAATAATGCAGCAATAAGATCGTAACGATACTGTGAATTTACACAGTGGCCATATTCATCTATGTAAACACACCAAAAACAATACTAACATTATAGCAGACACTGTAAAAAGCTCATTCCCAACTACTAGACTTTTCTGACAGGTGATTCCAGTGTCATTGAGTGACAGAATGTTGTGGGACTGCTGAACAGGAGTTATTATTATGGATTATAGATAGGGAAATTTTGCGATTTTTTTATTTTAGCGTTTTTGCATGACGGTAAAACACGAACGCGGTTATGAGTATATTAAAACATGTGCCTGTTTGTTGTAAAAATTTGTAATAATGACAAAAAATTCGTGAATCTCCTTACTTCCGGGTGCAGCTATCCTGCCATTGTGGCTGGTGTATTCTGGGAAATTTTCTTACCCCTTGGTTTTGAGTGTGGTCCTAAAAAGTCTTTGTTCGAAGCAGTATCTAGCCCAGGGGTGTCCAAACTCGGTCCTGGAGGGCTGGTGTCCTGTTGAGTTTAGCTCCAACTTGCTTCAACACACCTGCCAGGAAGTTTCTAGTATATCCAGTAAGAGCTTGATTAGCTGGTGAAGTGTGTTTGATTAGGGTTGAAGCTAAACTCTCCTGGACACTGGCCCTCAAGGACCGAGTTTGGACACCCCTGATTTAGCCCTTCCCCTTAGCCCTACACCTTCAAGCTGAAGAGAATTGGGACAAGGGGTAAGGGGAAGGACTAAGGGGTAGAATTGGGATTGGGCCTTAGTCTTGCTCAATTAAACCCAAGAACGAATAATTCAAATATAAATATTTTTTATGTAAAACTGCGTCAAAAAGATAAATAAATCTCACTCAAAAAAAAAAAAATTATTTACATTTTTATGCAGCTGCGTCCAATTGAAACATATATTACTTAAAAAAATACATTTAAATAAATGTAATTAAATAAATGTCAATAAATAATAAACAATATACATGTAGGGGCAGCACGGTGGCTCAGTGGTTAGCACTGTCGCCTTACAGCAAGAAAGTCGCTGGTTCGAGCTCCGGTTGAGCCAGTTGGCATTTTTTGCATGTTTGCATGTTAGCATGGGTTTCCTCCAGGTCCTTCGGTTTCCCCCACAGCTCAAAGACATGTGCTACAGGTGAATTGGATAAACTAAATTGGGCGTAGTGTATGAGAGTGGGAGAATGCGAACGTGTATGGGTGTTTTACAGTACTGGGTTCCGGCTGGAAGGCCGTAAAACATATGCTGGAGTAGCTTGCGGTTCATTCCGCTGTGGCGACCTCTGAAATAGAGACTAAGCTGAAGGAAAATGAATAAATGAAAGAATATACATGTCCCACAAATGAAGCAGGGGGTGAGTGATGTGATTTGAGCCAATGACATGGCACGAATTGAGAGTTTTGAACGTATGATGCCCTTAACGTGTGATTCAAACGAATAGCTTCAGTTTAAAAATTGGAACTTTGGTGAAAATTTTCACCGCATTAACTAATCAGGAGCTTGCTCTTGTAGGAACCGTTATCCAGTCAGGAGCCTGCTCTGATATCGGTCCTGGAGGAGTTGGTGAACACTGCACCTCTGAAGGATCTGATAGACCGACCCAGAAACGCTGAACGAGTCCACGGCGCTTTCCTACCTTCCATATCACATAAAGCACAGCTACCCCATCAACAAGTCCATGGAAGTCGTTTTTGCAATGAATCTGGAGAGACTTCACATCTACAGGGAGTGCAGAATTATTAGGCAAGTTGTATTTTTGAGGATTAATTTTATTATTGAACAACAACCATGTTCTCAATGAACCCAAAAACTCATTAATATCAAAGATTTTGGAAGTAGTTTTTAGTTTGTTTTTAGTTTTAGCTATTTAAAGAGGATATCTGTGTGTGCAGGTGACTATTACTGTGCATAATTTTTAGGCAACTTAACAAAAAACAAATATATACCCATTTCAATTATTTATTTTCACCAGTGAAACCAATATAACATCTCAACATTCACAAATATACATTTCTGACATTCAAAAACAAAACAAAAACAAATCAGTGACCAATATAGCCACCTTTCTTTGCAAGGACACTTAAAAGCCTGCCATCCATGGATTCTGTCAGTGTTTTGATCTGTTCACCATCAACATTGCGTGCAGCAGCAACCACAGCCTCCCAGACACTGTTCAGAGAGGTGTACTGTTTTCCCTCCTTGTAAATCTCACATTTGATGATGGACCACAGGTTCTATATGGGGTTCAGTTCAGGTGAACAAGGAAGCCATGTCAATTGTTTTTCTTCTTTTAGACCCTTTCTTGCCAGCCACGCTGTGGAGTACTTGGACGCGTGTGATGGAGCATTGTCCTGCATGAAAATCATGTTTTTCTTGAAGGATGGAGACTTCTTCCTGTACCACTGCTTGAAGGTGTCTTCCAGAAACTGGCAGTAGGACTGGGAGTTGAGCTTGACTCCATCCTCAACCCGAAAAGGCCCCACAAGCTCATCTTTGATGATACCAGCCCAAACCAGTACTCCACCTCCACCTTGCTGGCGTCTGAGTCGGACTGGAGCTCTCTGCCCTTTACCGATCCAGCCACGGGCCCATCCATCTGGCCCATCAAGACTCACTTTCATTTCATCAGTCCATAAAACCTTAGAAAAATCAGTCTTGAGATATTTCTTGGCCCAGTCTTGACGTTTCAGCTTGTGTGTCTTGTTCAGTGGTGGTCGTTTTTCAGCCTTTCTTACCTTGGCCATGTCTCTGAGTATTGCACACCTTGTGCTTTTGGGCACTCCAGTGATGTTGCAGCTCTGAAATAGGGCAAAACTGGTGGCAAGTGGCATCTTGGCAGTTGCACGCTTGACTTTTCTCAGTTCATGGGCAGTTATTTTGCGCCTTGGTTTTTCCACACGCTTTTTGCAACCCTGTTGACTATTTTGAATGAAATGCTTGATTGTTCGATGATCACGCTTCAGAAGCTTGGCAATTTTAAGAGTGCTGCATCCCTCTGCAAGATATCTCACTATTCTTGACTTTTCGGAGCCTGTCAAGTCCTTCTTTTGACCCATTTTGCCAAAGGATAGGAAGTTGCCTAATAATTATGCACACCTGATATAAGGTGTTGATGTCATTAGACCACACCCCTTCTCATTACAGAGATGCACATCACCTAATATGCTTAATTGGTAGTAGGCTTTCGAGCCTATACAGCTTGGAGTAAGACAACATGCATAAAGAGGATGATGTGGTCAAAATACTCATTTGCCTAATAATTCTGCACTGCCTGTATTGTGAAGTGAATTTCACGTGCGAATGAAGCGAACTACATGCGCGAATGAAGGGAGTAAACTCAAAATGTTTAAGTGTCTAATTACACACGATTAATGTGATTTACTCGCCCAAGGTATATCCAGTGTGAACGCCTCATAAAAATTGAAAAAACAATTAACTTTTAAACAGCAGCGTATATTTTATGACCAGAAAGTCTATAACACTGGTTTGCATTCCCTTTCATCTCAAGGCAAATGCTGAACTGCTGACTTTTCTCTTGGTCTTTAATATACCTTTTTCTCTTAAATACGACCCCTTAAAAATTTGATTGCACTAAAATAGCAACAACAACCAAACACTTTACCACAGCTTGTCCTCTGTCTCCAGAAAAAAAAAACATTAAAATATATGTCATGTGTAGTATAACATAATGAAAGATTTGCAACCCATAATACGCGATACTCATTTCTCATTAAGGATCAAGAAGCTGTTTTTACAGGTCAGGTACATTTTCTTCAGTTCACTTCAAATGAAAAACAAACCCTTCTAGAAGCGTAAGATTTGGCCCATTTAAAAATAATGATGGAAATAAGAGGTCTATGAAGGACTTACAGGTCTGAAGACGTGGATGTCCTGATTGCGGGTCACTAGATGGGCGTTTTTGGCTGTGCAGGTTGCAGTCTCTAATTTGTCCCCGGTCAGCATCCAAACCTAGACAAAGAACAGGTTTAAGTTCAATTAAGCTTGACATTTGACGTGTCTAACCACTCACAGTCAATATTTTAGAGGTGCACAACAATTCAACGTGGCACACTGCAGAAATACAACACTGGTTTGTTAGGGGTTTTTTTTGTCAGGTTAGGTTCAAAATTGAGATTTCTTGATTTTAATTTGTTCTTTTTTTCCTATCACTGTTTTTTGGTCTCACAATTCTGACTTTTCCTCCCAATTTCAAGCTTTACATAAAAAAAATTCTGACTTTTCCTTACAAGTTTTAGAAAGTTTTTTATCTCAAAATGCTCTGATATTTTCCAGACAATTTTGAGTTGTGTTTCCTCACAATTCTGACTTTTTCCTTACAATTCTGAGTATTCCTCCCCTACTGTATATCAAAACCCCGACTCCCCCCCCCCCCTCTATTTTTAAGTTATCATCTTATAAATCTGACATTTTCCTCACAATTTACAATTTTTAGCATAAAATTCTAGTGCCATTCCTGCCTAAAACAGTGGTGCATGCACATCCTGTAGCTTTGCCATGTAATGCATGCATCAAGTAAGCTGAATGTGTACTGCTGTGTTCACGCCAGACGTGACACGCACGAATAAATCACACTATTCGCGAGTAAATAGACGCATGAACATTTTGAGTTTACTTGTGCATCAAATTCACTTCAAAATAGATGCGGATTCCAGTCATGGGCGGGACTTCTGTCTGCCCGGAGACTCTAGTTTCGTTGCTAAATGGTTAACAAGGAATTTTTTGAGAGAGTAGCTATGCTTTATGTGCTTTAGAAAGACTGATAAACAGCATAGATTCTGACATTTTTATCATAATTTTGTGTTTTTAATCTCACAATTCTGACATTTTTCTCATAATTTCGTGTTTTTAATCCCACAATTTTAACATTTTCTCATTATTTTGTATTTTTAATCTCACAATTCTGACATTTTTCTCATAATTTTGTGTTTTTAATCTCACAATTCTGACATTTTTCTCATAATTTAGACTTTTTAAATCTCACAATTTTGACATTTTTCTCATAATTTTGAGTTTTTATTCTTACAATTCTGACATTTTTCTCAAAATTTCGTGTTTTTAATCTCACAATTCTGACATTTTTCTCATAATTTCGAATTTTTAATCTCACAATTCTGACATTTTTTCATAATTTTTCGTTTTTAATCTCACAATTCTGACATTTTTCTCATAATTTCGAGTTTTTAATCTCACAATTCTGACATTTTTTCATAAATTCGAGTTTTTAATCTCACAATTCTGACATTTTTCTCATAATTTCGTGTTTTTAATCTCACAATTCTGACGTTTTTCTCATAATTTCGTGTTTTTAATCTCACAATTCTGACATTCATTCATTCATTTTCTTGTCGGCTTTGTCCCTTGCGGGGTCGCCACAGCGGAATGAACCGCCAACTTATCCAGCACGATTTTACGCAGCGGATGCCCTTCCAGCCGCAACCCATCTCTGGGAACTTCCACACACACATTCACACTCATACACTATGGACAATTTAGCTTACCCAATTCACCTGTACTGCATGTCTTTGGACTGTGGGGGAAACCGGAGCACCCGGAGGAAACCCACGCGAACCCAGGGAGAACATGCAAACTCCACACAGAAACGCCAACTGACCCAGCCCAGCCGAGGTTACAATTCTGACATTTTTATCATAATTTTGTGTTTTTAATCTCACAATTCTGACATTTTTCTCATAATTTAGACTTGTTAAATCTCACAATTTTGACATTTTTCTCATAATTTTGAGTTTTTAATCTTACAATTCTGACATTTTTTCATAATTTCGTGTTTTTAATCTCACAATTCTGACATTTTTCTTATAATTTTGTCTTTTTAATTTCACAATTCTGACATTTTTCTCATAATATTGTTTTTAATCTCACAATTCTGACATTTTTCTCACAAGTTCAAGTTAATATTACACATTTTTTGATGTTTGTCACCACAATTTCCAGTTTTAAACCTCAAAATTATGAGGTTTTTCCTTTATTCATACTTTTATTCCTCAAAAATGTAAGTATATATCTCACAACTTGACTTTTTCTCTCAGAAATTTAAGTTTACCACCTCGCAATTGTGAGTCGACATTTTCTCAGAATTGTGAGAAGAACAAAAAAGTACCCAGTCCAACATCTCTTTCATGTTAATTTTAGTTCTTTTCCAAACCAGATTCAACCAGCCAATAGCTTTGCATGTCGTGTCAGTTTTGATGAGCTCTATTTTTGCTGCATTGTGCTGGCAATGAAATCTCATTGTCTGAGTGTGTATGTGTGTGCGTGCGTGCAGACACTGACTTTGATGCCGGCGTTGCGCAGGATCTCCAGAGTCGGTCTGACATCGGCCTGAAGTTGATCCTCCACTCCTGTAAGACACAGGAGCTCCATCTCCATCTCCAGACTCTCGATGACTGTGGCCACTTTCAGAGAGCGATCGTGAACACTCAACTTCGCCTGGACGTATCGAGCCTGTGGCACAAAAGACAATTTACATACAGCTGAAGTCAGAATTATTAGCCCTCCTGAATTATTAGCCCCCCTGTATATTTTCCCCCGCCAATTTCTGTTTAATGGAAAGAAGATTTTTTTCAACGTATTTCTAAACATAATTGTTTTAATAACTAATTTCTAATAACTGATTTCTTTTATCTTTGCCATGATGACAATAAATAATATTTTACTAGATATTTTATTATATTTATATATAATATAATATATATATTATATACATATGATATGTTTTTTTAAAGATACTAGTATTCAGCTTAAAGTGACATTTAAAGGCTTAACTAGGCTAATTAGGTTAATTAGGCAAGTTAGAGTAATTGTATAACAGTGGTTTGTTCTGTAGACAATCGAAAAAAAATATTGCTTAAAAAGGCTAATAATATTGACCTTTAAATGGTTTTAAAAAATTAAAAACTGCTTTTATTCTAGCCGAAATAAAACAAATAAGACTTTCTCCAGAAGAAAAAATATTATAGGTAATACTGTGAAAAATTCCTTGCTCTGCTAAATTCACAGAAGGGCGAATAATCTTGAATTGAAATGTATAACGCATTTATTTTATTTATGTTCCCTGATGTTTACAACTGCAGGAGACAAAATACAGAATATATTACAAATAATTCACATGATAACAATTAACATTATAAATAAAGAATATAATTTATTCAATTCAGCAATCATTATTGCTTACTTAGGTCATTACATTGAATAAACACCACCATTTTCTAAAATGTGTAAATAAAGTATTAGAACTGTTGACAAATAAAATCAATGTTTTAATCTTTTTTTAATAAAGTTAGCACATTTAAAGACATAATTCAATCCAAATCTATATATTTATTTGGATTTATTGCTATTGCTATTGATTTTTATTTGTTTTTACAATTCAATAACTATTTTTTATTATTTGGTATAAAACAGCGATAATAATGTTATTTAATAGTATTATTATGATTTACATTGTATGTTATTATTATTACTCACATTTCTATTATTTTTAATAATAAAATATTAATAATAATAATAATAATAATTACTATTATTATCTTTATTATTATTATTATTATGTAGATATTTTAATGATAAATGTATTAAATATAATAATAATAATAATTGTAATATTTCTTTAGCTGTTTTATTATTATTATTATTATTACTACTACTACTACTCCCATTTTTGTGTAAAATATAATAATAATAATAATAATAATAATAATAATAATAATAACAATAATAATAAAAAATAAAAAATAAAAACAACAATGATAACAATAATAATAATAATGATAATTATTATTATTATTATTATTATTATTATTAGAATAATAATAAATCTGATATAATTAGGAAATAGTAAAATTATTATAATATTTAATACATTATTAAAATATATTCATTATTATAGTTATAATTATTATAAAAATTCACAGGAAAAATATGAATTATTATATTTTTGATGAAAAATATATTCATTATTATAATATGGTGATTTCCCAGTGTTGGGTTGCAGATGGAAGGGCATCCGCTGTGTAAAACATATGCTTGATAAGTTGGCAGTTTATTCCACTGTGGTGACCCCTGATTAATAAAGGGACCAAGCCGAAAAGAAAATGAATGAATGAATATTATGGCAATGATAAATATTATGGGGTGACACGGTGTCTCAGTGGTTAGCAGTGTCGCCTCATCAAGAAGGTCGCTGACTTGAGCCTCAGCTGGGTCAGTTGGCACTTCTGTGTGGAGTTTGCATGTTCTCCCTGTGTTGGCGTGAATTTCCTCCTGGTGTTTCTGGTTTCCCCCACAAGTCCACAGACATGCGGTACAGGTGAATTGGATAAGCTAAATTGTCCGTAGTTCATGTGTGTGACTGAGACTGTATGGGTGTTTCCCAGTGATGGGTTGCAGCTGGAAGGGCATTCGCTAAGTAAAACTGTTGTGGTGACCCCTGATTAATAAAGGAACTAAGCCGAAAAAAAACTGAATGAATGATTATTATTATTATTATTATTATTATTATTATTGTAATATTATTTTTATTATCCATAGTAGCAATATAAATATTTTGTGTAAACATATATAATAAAAACTGCATCCTTAAAACTTAACCCTATTTTTAAACCCCTGATTTACAGTCATTTTCATTCTACAAATTCCAAATATCTACCAACAGCTGCAACAACACTTGTTACTTAATCTATTACACTGCAATCTATCATGCTATATAATCTATTATTCTATTATAATCTATAATCTATTCTGCTAAAACGCATGCACCACAAATCTCTGAACATCTCAGCTTTGTTTTGAAATTAAAGGAAACCTATCAGACATGTCAAACCGAGACGTCTCAGACCCCTAACGCTCATCTGCAGTCAAATAATCACAACTAAAAATCACACACCCTTGCAGTGACCCCTGAAAGCGGCGTGCCACTGCGCTGAGTGAAGCCAGAGCGACTCGGCCCACAATCACACTGAGATAAAGAGCAAACAATGTGCGCGCGAGTCACACAGGAACACACTCTCACTGGTGACTCACACACACTCTGAGTCACCGCCGCCCACTCGCTCACACACACACAATCACACACTTCAGCTCGGACACAAGAAACCAGTCTTTTCTCTGCGCTCGCGATCGTTTTGGGGGTGGTTCCCTCTGGAAAACATGTTGCATTTCTTTTTTGACAATTACTGTTGACGATGGATGGATGGTTGCCTGGCAACTGCTTAATCCGGGCTAAATATAAATCAGCACCTGGATATTGTAGCTATAAACATGAAAAGGTCACAGTCTATAGCAAGGGTTTACACTGGATACTAGAGTTTTTTCAGGACTGTCTGTTGAATAATAATAAAAAACAAAAGAATAGTTATAGTAATATTTAACATAATTTTAGCACTAATTTATGATATCATATATGATATGACAAAAGATACAATATGGTATATGATATGAGATATGATATATGTGATATATGATATTATATATTGGATATATGATATGGGATATGAGATACATGATACATGAGATATACTGTATGATATGAGATATAATATAGGAGATATATGAGATATGTTATACATGATTTGAAAAGAGATATGAGATATATGATATTACATATGAGATGATAGATGTGATACATAATATGATATATATATATATATATATATATATATATATATATATATATATATATATATATATATATATATATATATATATATATATATATATATATAGGCGACGCAGTGGCGCAGTAGGTAGTGCTGTCGCCTCACAGCAAGAAGGTCACTGGTTTGAGCCTCGGCTGGGTCAGTTGGCGTTTCTGTGTGAAGTTTGCATGTTCTCCCTGCGTTCACGTGGGTTTCCTCCGGGTGCTCCAGTTTCCCCCACAGTCCAAAGACATGCGGTACAGGTCAATTGGGTAGGCTAAATTGTCCGTAGTGTATGAGTGTGAATGAGTGTGAATGGATGTTTCCCAGAGATGGGTTGTGGCTGGAGGGGCATCCACTGCATAAAACATGTTCTGGATAAGTTGGCGGTTCATTCCGCTGTGGCGACCCCGGATTAATAAAGGGACTAAGCCGAAAAGAAAATGAATGAATGAATATATGTATGTATGTATGTATGTATGTATGTATGTATGTATGTATGTATGTATGTATGTATGTATGTATGTATGTATGTATGTATGTATATATATATATATATATATATATATATATATATATATATATATATATATATATATATATACACAGTTGAAGTCAGAATTATAAGCCCCCATGAATTATTAGCACCCCTGCTTATTTTTTGTTTAACCCCCAATTTAGCACCCCAATTTCTGTTTAACAGAGAGAAGATTTTCTCAACACATTTCTAAACATAATAGTTTTAATAACTCATTTCTAATAGCTGATTTATTTTATCTTTGCCATGATGACAGTAAATAATATTTTACTAGATATTTTTCAAGACACTTCTATACAGCTTAAAGTGACATTTAAAGGCTTAACTAGGTTAATTAGGTTAACTAGGCAGGTTAGGGTAATTAGGCAAGTTATTGTATAATGATGGTTTGTTCTGTAGACTATGGAAAAAAAATTTACTTAAAGGGGCTAATAATTTTGTCCTTAAAATGGCTTTTAAAAAATTAAAAACTGCTTCTATTCTAGTCGAAATAAAAAAAAATAAGACTTTCTTCAGAAGAAAAAACATTATCAGACATACTGTGAAAATTTCCCTGCTCTGTTACACATCATTTAGGAAATATTTAAAAAAGAAAAAAAAGTCAAAAGGGGGGCTAATAATTCTGACTTCAACTGTATATAAAAATATATATATGATATGATAGATATAATATGATACATGATATGATACATGATTTATGAGATATATGATATGATACAGTATGATCTATGAGACATGACATTTGAGATATGAGATATGTTATACATGATGAGATATGTGATATGAGATATGATTCATGAGATATATGATACATGCGATATAATATTATATATGAGATATAAGATATATGATATGTAGGCTGAGATATACAAAACCTGTAATAACTATATATATATATATATTTTTTTTTTTTATTGAGATAACTATGGACAAAAAAAACTATGAAAGTCAATGGTTACCAGTTTCCAACATTCTTTACGATATCTCCTTTTGTATTAAAAAAAGTGGAGGTTGAGTAAAACAATGACAGAACTCAATTTTGGGTGAACTATCCCTTTAACTAAAATGGAGAAGAAGCCTACATGTTTTGATGTCAAAAACATATTAGTGGTGTATTTCTAATAAAAAATATATTAACAAATGCTGTAAATATTAACTAATAAAACTTTATCATGAAGTGGATAAGACTAAGATGGTCAATTTAACATTTATTGATTACAAAAAGTAGCAAATTTATTGCAATGATTATTTTATCCTTTCTTTATTAGAGAAAGCCAACCCTGAATGTTAATAATTTGATTACAGTTTGTATATGACTGAAAGGTCTGAACACTCTGTTTATGTGAGATGAGATTAATTGGGTTATTAGTCATTTGAGAGTCAAATGGCCATCAGTCAGCCATAACCTTATGGCAGCTCTAACCGTCTGTGAAATTTAATGAAGGCTTCACAGCTTGGTGACATGCAAATCACATCTTAATTTGACTACATTTTATATAGTACTTAAATACACTTTCAAATGTTATATTACATTACATTATATTCATTCATTCAGTTTCCTTTGGCTTAGTCTCTTTATTAATCAGGGGTCGCCACAGCGGAATGAACCAACAACTTATCCTGTAAGGGAAACTGGAGCACCCGGAGGAAATCCACGCCAACACGGGGAGAACATAGCGTGAATGAGTGTGTAATGTATGGATGTTTTCCAGTACTGGGTTGCAGCTGGAAGGACATCCGCTGTGTAAAACATATGCTGGATAAGTTGGCGGTTCATTTCGCTGTGGCGACCCTTGATGAATAAAGGGACTAATTATATTATATTATATTATATTATATTATATTATATTATATTATATTATATTATTTTATATTATATTATATTATATTATATTATATTATATTATATTATATTATATTATATTATTTTATATTATATTATATTATATTATATTATATTATATTATATTATATTATATTATATTATATTATATTATATTTTTGCATGGCTGTCTGGAATACTTGATTCTGATTGGTCAGTCACGACTTAACCAAGGTATGTTATTCTGAAATAACAACTGTTAAATAACACAGGCTCATCCGGGAACTTTTAATCATCTTGGCTGTCAGCTAATACGTTTAAATCTACATATTTCATCCACATTCATATGTATCAGCTTGTCTGTCACAATGCTGTTTTTGACTGTTTGGCGCAGTCTTGTGAATAAATAATATGTAGGTTAGTATGTGCTCCATTCAACCAGTTTCGTTGCATTTTTGACTGCTTGGCGCCATTTTGTGACTGTATAATGCGGAGGTTAGTGTATACTCCATTCAGCTGGTTTTCGTTTCTGTCAGCTTTGCTTTTAATTAAAGAGTTAAAAAAAACAACTACGGCTCGGAACAATGTGTTGTGTCTAATTTTTATGGTTTGCGACAAGTAGCCATGTAATAAAGAGGATAAAATACATCCAGGATAGTTGTTTTTCACAGAATAAAGCTCTTCAGTTTTTCCATCAGGCTACCAATATTTGCTGATATTCTGAGATAACAACCTCCTGGATGTACTTTAACCCCAACATATATTTTATTATTTTATTTTATTTTATTTTATTTTATTTTATTTTATATTATATTATATTATATTATATTATATTATATTATATTATATTATATTATATTTTATTATATTATATTATATTATTTTATATTATATTATTTTATATTATATTATATTATATTATATTATATTATATTATATTATATTATATTATATTATGTTATTTTATTATATTATTTTATATTATATTATTTTATATTATATTATATTATATTATATTATATTATATTATATATTATATTATATTATATATTATATTATATTGTATTATTTTATATTATGTTATATTATATTTTATTATATTATATTATTTTATATTATATTTTATATTATATTATATTATATTATATTATATTATATTATATTATATTATATTCATTCATTTTCTTTTCGGCTTAGTCCCTTTATTTATCTGGGGTCGCCACAGCGACCTTCTTATATTATATTATATTATATTATATTATATTATATTATATTATATTATATTATTCATTCATTCATTCATTTTCTTGTCGGCTTTGTCCCTTGCGGGGTCGCCACAGCGGAATGAACCGCCAACTTATCCAGCACGATTTTACGCAGCGGATGCCCTTCCAGCCGCAACCCATCTCTGGGAACTTCCACACACACATTCACACTCATACACTATGGACAATTTAGCTTACCCAATTCACCTGTACTGCATGTCTTTGGAATGTGGGGGAAACCGGAGCACCCGGAGGAAACCCACGCGAACCCAGGGAGAACATGCAAACTCCACACAGAAACGCCAACTGACCCAGCCCAGCCGAGGTTCGAACCTGCGACTCAGCGACGTTCTTGCTGTGAGGCAACAGCACTACCTACTGCGCCACTGGGTTGCCCTTATATTATATTATATTATATTATATTATATTATATTATATTATATTATATTATATTATATTATATTATATTATATTATATTATATTATATTTTTTACATTATACTAAAAAATATCTTGAATATAAGTATAACTGTTCTTATAAATATTTTACTCAACAAAGTATCCTCAAAAAATGCATCATGGTTTCTACAAAAAAAAAACACAGTTAGTGACAGTGCTAACCACTGAGCCACCGTAACGCCCCTTGGGAAAAGTTTTAAAAAAATTTTATAAACCAATTAATCTTTCTTTTAGTATAAACAAACTGCTGATTATTCACCCATGTGTTTTATTCCATAACAGACTCTTTAATGACGAAGTACTGGAAACTCACCTCAAAATCTTGGTATTGTTCTTCCGTCAAGGATTTTTTGGTCACCACCAGCACCCTCAGGCCTTCCCTGGCCATATTCCCACACTGATAAACAGAGCAGAGAGCAAATTCCCAACATACTGCTCATCAGAATATCTTGGCATAAGCACTGCGTCAATACAATGTCAGTTTGTGTTTTTGTTTAACGGTCAAAGAAATATGAAATTACCTCCTCTTCTAGCCAGTCGTTGTATTGAACAATGCCGGCCATCACTACATCAGCACCCTTCATGTAAAACGTGATCTCGCCTGTAGATTCATCCTAGCAAACATAAACAGAATAATTGTGTTATGCTTCAGTTATGTTTCCAACCATTACTTTTATGCACATTTTGGTTTATGCTATTAAAGCAATGTTATAATCTGAAAAGCCTTTAAAAAAATCCAAAATCGTCATTACATATAAAACATTTGCTTAACTACAGGCAAAATGTGTGTTATTTTTTGAATGGAAATATTAAAGTGCACACACTATCTAAAAATATAAATACATATGCAATTAATCTGACTATATTTTCCCTTTTAAAATATGTTTTAAAAACCCCTAATTATTTTGGTAAATCATTAAAAAATTTCATAATATTTAAGTGTTTGTATTTTTTTTTCATATAATTCACTATTTTCTTATATTCTTAAATAAAGTAAATGAAAATATTAAAACAAAAAACATAATTTTCAACATTCAACACTATTTTCAACATTGATTATGATAATAAATATTCATTAAACATCAATTCATAAATCAGTATGATTTCCGAAGGATTGTGTGACACTGAATATAGGTTGCTGAAAATTCATCAATAAATTACAGAAATAAATTACATTATTAATTACCGATGAGGTAAATCATTTCTCAATGACATTTATCAAATATATTCCAAAACAAGTTATTTATACTGCATACTGTGTTTCATATGTTTCTATTATTATTATTATTATTATTGATAATGAACATGTCTTTTATTAGTGACATTACTATTATAGTTGATAATTGACATGTCTTTTATTGATATTATTATTCCAACTATTATTCTATTATCGATTATTATTAATATTATTTTATTATTGATAATAATAATGATAATAATAATTATTATTATTATTATTTATTATTGAAAATTATAATAACAATTATTATTATTGATAGCATGTCTTTAAAAAAAAATTATATTACTATTATTATTATTACTATTATTTTATTGATTATTATTATCATTTTATTATTGATAATAATGATAGTAATATTAATAATAATATTTTATTATTGATAATTATAATAATAACAATTATTATTATTGATAACGTCTTTTTAAATTTTTTATATTACTATTATTATTATTATTACTATTATTATATTATTGATTATTATTATAATTTTATTTATTGATAATTATTATTAATAATAATAATATTTTATTATTGATAATAATAATAATAATAATAATAATAATAATAACAATTATTATTATTGATAACGTCTTTTTAAATCATTTAAATTACTATTGTTTTATTATTGATAAAGTTTATTATTATTATTATTATTATTATTATTATTATTATTATTGATAATAATAATTATTATTATTAATAATCATATTTTATTATTGATAATTATAATAATAACAATTTCTATTATTGATAACATGTCTTTTTAAATTATTTTATTATTACTACTATTTTATTATTGATTATTATCATTATTTATAATTAAAATGTCTTTAATATTAATAACATTATTATAATTTTTATTAAATTTTTAATAATTAAAAGGTCTTTTTATTATTGATATTATTATTATTTATATTTGACATGTCTAATTAGTTAGTGATAATATTACTATTATTACTACAACTATTATTTTATTATCATTGATGGTGATAATTAAAATGTTTTTTTATTATTAATAATATTATGATTATTATATTATAATTATTATTTTATTACTTATCATTAAAAAAAATTCCCATAATCAGATGATTTTGTTCTCTTGAACACAAGGAAAGCAATTGTCAAATTATTTATCTGTTGATTATTATTGTGATGATCCAATTTTTCAAACAAGTTCAATTCATAATATTAGATTATTTATACAGTACATATGTAACCAAGCGAAACAGGAAATGTTCGCAGGTAACCAGGACATGTTATTTTCCCAAGCATTACTGGAGATTAATTTCGCTCTTCCTCGATTGTCCTTGAAGGTGTTTTAAAAGGATTCTGCCGAGGAAAGCAGGTTGAGCTGCTGGGCTTCCTGAGCTGCTGATACAGGCTTCAGTCCAGGCCAACAACAATAGCAGAGAGTTTTGTGTGGGGAGAGTTAGTCATCAAGCTCAGGGCAGGGTCACAGCTTTCTCAGATAACAAACATAGTCCAGTCAGATCATTTCTAGCTTGATCTTCAATTATTAAATTGTTTAAAAGAGTAGAGAGCAAACTGGATGTTTTCTAGAACAAATCTAGAACAACTCCAGCTACTGAAAATCTCAAAGCACAGAGGTCCCGTTTACACTATACGTTTTCGTTTTAAAATGGCGTTTTAAAATGAAAACGATCCGCGTTCACACTTGCGTTTCACCCAGCGTTTCTAAACAGCTCTCCGTCTACACCACACCACTGAAAACGCACATCACGTGACCATACACATGTGCTCTGGCATGCGCTGCAGCATATCTACCCAGATGAGAGCTGTGCTCGTCGGAGTGTTCATCAAGGATCTCCCGCTGGATTTAACCTCACTATATTTGTTAAACGTGATATTTAATTCATCTTGTTGTCTATATCTAACGACATATTCCCCGACTTTGGTCTTTTGATTCTATTACTTGTTCTTAGGTAACGTGTTTTGGCTGAGCGCAAAGATAAGTTAATAATTAATGTAACCGCGTACATTCTGTATATTGACTGATTGCTTGCCTTTATTTCCTATAATGTATAAACTTATTGTACGTTATACTTTTATAATGGCCATTATTGATTATTAAAACTGATATTCAGCAAAAGAGAGGGTATGTTTCCAATTTTCAATGAGAATGAAAGGAGGCAGTAATGTTATAGGCTCCGTTTTGTTATAAATGTGCATACAGCCATATCACCCTGCAGCCCAAGACCGGTTACTCACTGAAGCTAAGCAGGGCTGAGCCTGGTCAGTACCTGGATGGGAGACCACATGGGAAAAACTAGGTTGCTGTTAGAAGTTGTGCTAGAGAGGCCAGCAGGGGGCGCACAACCTGTGGTCTGCGTGAGTCCTAATGTAAAAGTGAAGGGGACACTACATCTTTCGGATGAGACGTTAAACCTCTCTGTCCCATGGCACTTCTCGTAAAGAGTAGGGGTGTAACCCCGGTGTCCTGGCCAAAGTCCCTCAATCGGCCCTTACCCATCATGGCCTCCTAATCATCCCCATCCACCGAATTGGCTCTATCACTGTCTCTTCACTCCACCAATAGCTGGTGTGTGGTAAGCGCACTGGCGCTGTTGTCCTGTGGCTGCCGTCGCATCATCCAAGTGGATGCTACACACTGGTGGTGGTGTGGAGAGACCCCCTCATGATTGTGAAGCGCTTTGGGTGTATGGCCATACACATTAAATGCGCTATATAAATACACATTACATTACATTACAGTGAAGATGACGCTCATATAAATTTGTAGCTACACGACGCCTCAACATTTCTGCTGTCTGTTAAGTTGCTAATATCAAAAGGAAAATAGCAGTTCCTTAAATCATGTTTTCATATTATTGTTAAGATAGTGAAACAACCTAGCCAGGATGATGTAAATGAGGTTATAAAGTACACTGTTCCCTTTGAAGATTCACCCGACGTGTCCTCTGGAGTTTGTTTTCCATATCAAACTTGCGAAGTCTGAACTAACAAGGAGAGGATGCAAGACTGAACTGTGTGTAGGCTACTTAATATTGAGGAAAAAGCCCCAATCAGAAAAAGCTCCGCCTCCTTTTTCAGATGTCTCTGTTTTCCCTCATCCACACTGAGACTGAGCAGCAGGGTTTTAGAATGAAAACGGCCTCTTCAGCGTTTTTAAAACGCTCGGTTTTTGGAAAACACCGGCGTAGTGTAGACAGATGGCGTAACCGTAGCAAAACGTATGCATTTTAAAACGAAAACTATTAGTGTAAACAGGGCCAGGTGTTTGCGCAGGTTATTAAACGACATAAAAAACATGATATTTGATACCCTTTTTTTGGAACTGTCAATTTTTATCAGACGTCATTCATATCCAACACTCAAACAGTATAGGACAAGTTACAGGCTGAAATTGAAAACTGTATGGTTAAATAAACTGGGGGAAATAAGTATTAAACACGTCATAATTTTTCTCAGAAAACATATTTCAAAAGATGCTGTTGACTTTTCCCCGGATGTTGGTAAACACCAAAGAAACCCATATATGCAAAGAAAACAAAAGTAATTAGTTAATAAATGAAGTTCTGTGTAATAAAATGAAATGACGCAGGAAAAAAAGTATTGAACACATGAAGAAAGGGAGGTGTAGAAAGGCAGTGAAAGCCCAGACAGCAGCTGAAATCTCTCAGTAGTTCTTCAGCAACCCTGCGCCCTTCATTTATTTTCTTTTCGGCTTAGTCCCTTTATTAATCTGGGGTCGCCACAGCGGATTGAACCGTCAACTTATCCAGCATATGTTTTATGCAGCGGATGCCCTGCCAGCTGCAACCCATCTCTGGGAAACATCCATACACTCTCATACACTACGGTCAATTTTAGCTTACCCAATTCACCTGTACCGCATGTCTTTGGAGTGTGGGGGAGACCGGAGCACCCGGAGAAAACCCACGTGAACGCTGGGAGAACATGCAAACTCTATACAGAAACGCCAACTATCCCAGCCGAGGCTCGAACCAGCGACCTTCTTGCTGTGAGGCGACAGCACTACCTACTGTGCCACCGCGTTGCCCCCCTCCGCCCTTCCTCATTGTAAATGAATATCAATACATTTCATTGTTATTAAACATAACTGTTTTGTTTTATTTTTATGTTTGTATTGTTTGGGTTCTAACCCAAGTTTGGTTTAACTTCATGTCAACAGCTCCTTTAGAAATATTATTCTCAGTAAAAAAAACATGACATGTTCAATACTTATCTTCCCCCACTGTACCAAAAACATTTACTTGAAATGGTATACGTGACCCTGAACCACAAATCAATAGTTTTCAATTTTTTGATTTTTAAAACAGCTTTTTTTCCCCCAAAAATACAACGTTAATTCATTAGAAAGTGCATGTAGGAAAGCACAACTAAAGAGTCTTGACTTGTGATAACTCCTTATCAATGCTTTCAAATTCAGAAGTGTGGGAACGACATACAGAATTAGTTTTTATTAGTTTTCTTTCTAAATTAGAAAAAGAAATAGGAAACAATTGCACCAGTAAATTTCTGAGCTTTACTTTAGAATCCCATTTAATACAACTCAACAAATTAATCTATAATGATACTAGTGGTAAACTGATCCTGAGTTTTCATGGCCGACTGCAATTTTTTTTACGAGCACATCGTCTTATTTCCGATTTGTACAATTTATTTTTTACAATTTTCAATTTTAGAAACCAAACAAACTAAAAAAAATGATGAATATGCGACTGAATTTTTGATCTGCTTTATCAGAGGCTGAAATAAAATTAGAGGCAACAAATGCACTTCCACCACGATCCACAAAAATGTGCAACACACATTATTAGTATGGGCAGTTACAACTACACATTGCATAATCAAAGATGATACAAAATTGAACATCTTGTAAAATAGCATTCAAGACTTTTTAATAGTTTTTAAGGGTGCTTTTACACCTGTACATCAATGGGCTACAGTATATGCACACAAACTTTTAATTTTCAGCCAGGCAGCCCAAGGGCTTCCGGTGAACTGTGTTTCCATTACGAAATTGTCACGTTTAAGATCAGATTTCTTTAAAAATCAGTGATCTTCACTGCCTGTTATATATACGATATGAAGTGGGTCTCAAATCGGACAAGAAGCACTGCATTAAATTCCATTTCCCCCCGCCATGTCTTTAAAATTTGACAGTTTATTGTACCACAGTATTTTCAATGGAATTTCTGCGCTAGTCTGTTGCTACTGACGGCGCTAGTGGTCTTCCATCTTGTTTTATGCTTGAACAACTAAATGAATGCTTAAGTATATTTAACTCAATGTATTGTAGTTACATTACAACATAGATGCTGTAAAAACAACCTTCTGAAATTGAAAATACTTGCATTAAGCTTTCACCTAAAGTTTATCGTTGACTATAAAACTCTAGCTGTGCATAGAGCAGGGTTCTTGCACCATTTTAAAAGTAAAATTTAATGCTTTTAAAGACCTTTTTAAGACATCATCAAATATAATTTAAGACCCAAAAATTTCATAATTTCTTTGGAATAAGTTACTCAATTTATTGCCTCCTACAATGGAAATCAAAACTTTAACGTTTTCCATTTGGTATCAATTATGTGCAATGTGTAGTACTTTTGTAATGTGTAATACTTTTCTTTGAGACCTTTTTCCTTTCTTTTTTTTGTTCCTTTGTGATGTAGAACAGAGCCAACATAACATAGATGAGTTGGATTACACTAAACAACACAATGCCTTGTATAAAGGAACCATATAGAATAGAATACTGAAAATAAGCTCAATGAAAGTCCTCAAAACAGCCTTTCACAAGCCAAATTGTTGACAATCTACATAACTGTTAGAAAACACAAATGTTATTACATGACTTTCAATGAGAGAAAGTTTTGTAACATCCCAAATTCTCCTCAAGACATGTGGCATCTCTCTTCTCATCTTCTCAATTTCATCGTCTAGGTCCAACTACACTGCTTTCACCAAACTTGAGGGGGCGTGTGTGTCCTAAAAGTTTGAAAACCCCTGGTATGGAGAACGCACAGTACCTGTGACTTTTGGGTGTATAGCGGTGAAGTGAAACTTGTTATAGAAGACTGTGAGGTGGCGTCTGAACTAGTAACATTGCTAGGTCGAGTTGCAAACAATGCAAGGATTAACCTGGACCCACAATGACTAGCTGCTGCAACGTACCGCTGGTGCTTTTCTTCTTTCATGTGTGACTCGACGGCTTTGAGCGCCATGGTCACCTCACCGCGACAACCACGTAATGGCTGCACGCAGGTGACGCAGACCGATGTCAGCTTCTGTAGCCGACCTACCGTAATAAGCTAATAAATCACAGAGACTGTCATTTCACTCCTGTTTCAACCATACTAAATTGATCAAATATTAGATGTTTTACGGTGGACCACTGTGCTTGCCTATTGGCATTAAGCACACTGGCTAAAAATTTAATACCTACAGCAACTTTACGGTAAATTTAAGACAATTTAAGACCTTAATTTCCTGGATTTTAATTTAAGACTTTTTAAGGACCCGCGGGAACCCTGAAGAGCCCATTGTTTTGTTCTGAAACAGGGATTCAAATTGTTACAATGTTGCATTCTTGGTGCAATTCGCTTTCACACGGCAATCATTATTTATTATGCATCTTATTTTAAGTTATGACTATGAGAAATAAGAGATTCTAAGCGAAATGGTGCACTTTAATTTTGAATGGTGACACCCACAGACATCAACAAATATAAATCAGAGGTAAGAAACTTATTTCAGTTGTCAAGGCTTGTAAAAATCTATCTATTAAATATATATCAATCTATTGCTCTCATTTTTTGTAACATTTAATTTGTTTTCTTAAAATTAGAATAAGACACTTAATAACTTTTGTTTTCATTATTAATTATGAGCTTAAAAATGTTAGCTAGAATTATGTGTTATAGACTTTACATTGTAGAGAGAAATAACTGATGAACCGAGACTCCAGCCAGATCATGAAGCAGGTGAATTTTGATCTTTCTTTCAATGTGTCAGTGAAGAAATGCAAATGCACCAGGTTCCGAAACAAACATCTAGATGTGAAAGCACCCTGCAGACAACCTGTTTTTGCCAATTTTTCCGCATGTTGCTGAATGCTGTTGTACTTACTCTCACTATGATGCCCATGCGTTTGCTCTCATAGGTGAAGGGGAAGATCTGCAGGATGGTGAAGTTGAGGATTTGTCCACTAGGTGTCCTCAGCTGCATAGAGGACTGATCTCTGCCCACCAGCGTCAGCCCAACACTCTCCGTCCACTGAACCAGAGACACCTACAACCACATTCAGAGAACAAATCACAATATATGAAACCATTAAGTCATAAACAATGCAGGAGCACAGTATCTATCTGTCAGACTTCACAGCTCAGAGAATAATTTCGATAAATTCTGTATTAAAGGGGACCTATTATGCAAAAACAAAATTTTATAAGTGGTTTAAAAACACAGTTTTGGAGCAACAGTGTGCAAATATAACTAGCTTTTAATTAATTACATACCAGAAGCAGTTTCTATCAGCCAGACTTCACAGCTCAATGAATCAATTCGAGAAATTCTGCATTAAAGGGGACCTATTATGCAAAAATCACTTTCATAAGTGATTTAAACACAGTTTTGGGGCAACAATGTGTAAATATAACTTGCTTATAACGGTAAAAATTAATTAATTACAAACCAGAAGCAGTTTCTATCAGTCAGACTTCACAGCTCAAAGAATCAACTCAAGATATGCATTAAAGCGGACCTTCTATGTAAAAATCACTATTATAAGTGGTTTAAACACAGTTTTGAGGCAACAGTGTGTAAATATAACCAGCTTCTAATTAATTACAAACCAGAAGCAGTTTCTATCAGTCAGACTTCACAGCTCAAAGAATCAACTCAAGATATTCTGCATTAAAGCGGGCCTCTATGCAATAAAAATCACTATTATAAGTGGTTTAAACACAGTTTTAGAGCAACAGTGTGTAAATATAACCAGCTTCTAATTAATTACAAACCAGAAGCAGTTTCTGTCAGTCAGACTTCACAGCTCAAAGAATCAACTCAAGATATTCTGCATTAAAGCGGGCCTTCTATGCAAAAATCACTATTATAAGTGGTTTTAACACAGTTTTGGGGCAACAGTGTGCAAATATAACCAGCTTCTAATTAATTACAAACCAGAAGCAGTTTCTGTCAGTCAGACTTGACAATTCAGAGAATCAACTCAAGATATTCTGCATTAAAGCGGACCTTCTTTGCAATAAAAATCATTATCATAAGTGGTTTAAACACAGTTTTGGGGCAACAGTGTGTAAATATAACCAGCTTCTAATTAAGTACAAACCAGAAGCAGTTTCTATCAGTCAAGACTTCACAGCTCAAAGAATCAACTCAAGATATTCTGCATTAAAGTGGACCTTCTATGTAAAAATCACTATTATAAGTGGTTTAAACACAGTTTTGGAGCAACAGTGTGTAAATATAACCAGCTTCTAATTAATTACAAACCAGAAGTAGTTTCTATGACTCAGATTTCGCAATATACTGCATTTACTTGAAAACTATAACAAATATCAAAGTTCCCCTTTTTTAATTCGTCTGCAATCGTGCAATTTTTTTTATTTGTGGGCAGTTTTATTTATAGCTGATGTTTTATGATTAGAGCCGCACAAACTTCATTTCTCTCTCTCACTGTGGACTTTTGACCTGCTGGCATGACTTTTCCTCTCCTCTCGCTATTATAGCGATACTTGTGAATCCAGACACAAGTGCGTGACTGCAGAGCGAGTTTTCTCCACAGCGTCTTATCAGCTGTAATCGCCGCTGCCATTTATCAGTGTCACTTAACGGTGAACATCGCCAGAGCGTTAGAGCCAATCGCAGCCCTTTCTGTTGAGTGCATGACATATCTTAGGCGTTTAACAACTCGCTTGACAACGCTTAAAACGCAAGTGGGATAATATTTATCTTTGTTTATTTGCTTTAAATGCTCGTGTTGAACCAAACCGTGAGACCAGTGTAGGTTCACACCTCTATAAATAACACAGTAAATGTAAAAAAAATAAATAAAAGATAAATACATAAATAACAAAAAAGCTAACAATAGAGTAATAAATAAATAATAAAAGAATAGAAATAAACTCTATTCCTCTTCTGCTTCAAGATCAATAGTGTCAATATACCTCAATAAAGGTTCCCATGTTTTGTAAAAAAAATTTAAAGACCCTCTTAATGAAAACCTACTTTTTTTCCAACATTAAACACAAAATAAATAATTTTATTCAACTGTCATATTAAGGTGGAGATGTTTGTTTCCACTTAAGGAGAATGAGCCTCCTAGCCAATAATACTGTATGGTGAAAGCCACAATGTTCTGTATTGTTGAAGGCAAATTTGGCCCAAAAAAAATTCAGAACAGTGCTGTTATAGAGGGTTGGGAGTGGCTGAATTGTTAAAAGCTTTTTCAAATGTATGAAATATTTTAGACCAAAACACTGTCAATCTTGGACACGACCAAAACATGTGTGTGATTTGCTGGAGATTGTTGACACCTATTACAAGTATTACTTTTATTTGGGTATATTTTGGCTAATCTGGCATTAGTGTGCCCTGTGAAATATCTTGCATTGCATTAAACTGTGTCGGGCACATATCGAAGAGTTGTGTAAAAAATTATGTATGAGTAAAAATTATGTATTATGTATGAGTATTATGTATGAGTTATGAGTATATAATCCCATTCTATTTCACTGATAGTGATTCCAACTCGTGTTCCCAGGTATTCTTAGCTAGCAAATTTGTTTTAAAGTAAAAAAAAAAAAAACGAGCATGAAAAATTGCTACTCAAAGTTAACTAAAGATTCATCTCGATTGTTTTTCTGCAACTGTTTTCGGATGTGTGGCTTTGTGGAAAATGCGAGTATGCCACAGGCTGCCAATTATAAGCATGTTTTCTTGAGGGAACATGTGAAGATAAAGGCGAACCAGATGCCATCCATTAGTGTGACGCTGAAGGGGGGCTTTTCTGGGAGGCAGAAGTTATTGGCCAATAACTTCCAGACCAGGGGTTACAGAGAGATCAAAAAAGCCGATTTCTTCTGCCCTCCCTGACTAGCTGCTAATAACATCTCTCACAGTATCCAGATGGACAGATGAAAACACTGCCCTCCACTCTTAGAAAGCAACAAATGAGGCTTATCTGAGATATGTGGAGCCACTGAATGATGCCACTTTGAAGGATTCTGAGAACTTGTTTTTTTGTGTGGGTGCCTAAACCTATTAAACTCAACTATAATGGTTAAATATATTATATTTCGGCTTTTTATTATATATAGTATTTTGTGTACTGAAAATATTACAAAACTAAATATTATACATGAAAAGGTAAATGCAATGGTGTAAAAAAAAATAAAAAAAAATTGATGTGCATGTTATATACTGTATATTCTATGTTGACATTAAATAATGACATTGCTATATGCCATATGAGGGTATAAAGTATATTTGTGTACTGAAAATATTAAAACATTGAATATAATATTATATATTGCCGGCAGCTAGCTCTCTGCAACTCTCACATGGTTGCCCACTAAAGCTAAGCAGGGCTGCGCCCGGTCAGTACCTGGATGGGAGACCACATGGGAAAACTAGGTTGCTGCCGGAAGTGGTGTTAGTGAGGCCAGCAGGGGGCGCCCAACCTGCGGTCTGTGTGGGTCCTAATGCCCCAGTATAGTGACGGGGACTCTATACTGCTCAGTGAGCGCTGTCTTTCGGATGAGACGTTAAAACCGAGGTCCTGACTCTCTGTGGTCATTAAAAATCCCAGGATGTCCTTCGAGAAAGAGTAGGGGTTTAACCCCGGCATCCTGGCCAAATCTGCCCACTGGCCTCTGTCCATCATGGCCTCCGAACCCTCCCCATATCATAATTGGCTTCATCACTCTGTCTCCTCTCCACCAATCAGCTGGTGTGTGGTGTGCGGTCTGGCGCAAAATGGCTGCCGTCGCGTCATCCAGGTGGATGCTGCACACTGGTGGTGGATGAGGAGATTCCCCCCAATATGTAAAGCGCTTTGAGTGTCTAGAAAAGCGCTATATAAATGTAAGGAATTATTATTATTATTATTATATTAAATATAATAGTGTAAAAAAAGACATTTTAAAACCATATGGGGGTATAAAGTAAAATAATTTTGCCAAAAATACAACTGTAAAAATAAATGCTCAATTTGTTCCCAACATTTATGAGGTTAAATTATATTATTATGTATTTTTTCAAGAGATGGGTTATTTTATGACGTATTCAATTTTAACAAGATAAACTAAAAACTTTGTAGGAACAAAGACTAATTGCATAACAAGATTTTTAGTCTAAATGTGTAGACACGCATATATAAAAATAAATAAAAATTGAATGCATATATTTAAATAAATGTTTTAATAAAATATTATAAAAATATAAAAAATTAACAAAATAAAATAAGGAAAATATACAAAATATAAATATTATACAGTTATATTGTGATATAATATAAATGTAATTTAAATAAAAAATATAAACAAAATAAAAAAGGTGAATATACAAAATAAATATTATATAATTATACTATTAAATAACATAATATAATGTTCTTGATTTTTACAGTCTAATTGTGTAGTAGTATATATAAAAACAAATTTAAATTGAAAAATAAATGTAAATTAAAAAAAATTTACAAAATAAAATAAGGTGAATATACAAAATATAAATATTATGACAAAGTATAATATAATGTAATTTAAATATAAAACATTATTAATAAAATAAAGAATAAGGTTGCGAAAACGCAAGAACATAATAAAACAATTACTATCAAAATAAAATAAGGTGAAAATACAAAATATAAATATTATACAGTTATTTTATGACAAAATATATATAAATTAAATATAATACAATAATTAATGAAATAATATGAATATGCAACAATATAATATAATACAATATACAGGGTTCATACACATTTTTACTACTAAAATTCTATGACTTTTCCATGATTTTTCCAAGACTTTCAAGTACATTTTCATGACCTAATGTTTCATGCAATGTCTACATATGTGTGGTAAAAGAAAAACAATGCATGTTCAAATTTATTACACCATATCGTAAAACATGCAACAATCTATTTAGTTTCAATTTATATTTTTATCTATGTAAAATTGATTTAGATAATGCTTACACCGCACTAATAATGTGAGAGTATGGGATTGGCCAAGGACAGAAAAGAAGTAAATAACGTATACAGTATTCAAGTATACAGATATCTGTTTTCCATGACTTTTCCAAAACTTTGTGGGTTTTTCTGTTTTTCCAAAACTTTTCCAGGCCTGGAAAATGCCATGTCAAAATTCCATGACTTTTCCAGGTTTTCCATGACCGTATGAACCCTGAATATAATATAATATAATATAATATAATATAATATAATATAATATAATATAATATAATATAATATAATATAATATAATATAATAACTATAATATAATAACTATAATATAATATTTTACAATAATAGCAATAATAATATTAATATTAATAATAATAATAAAATGTGAATAAACTAATAAATAAAATAAAATAAAGCAAATATAATAATAATAATTATTATTATTATTAATAATATTTTAATTTATATCCCACTATAAATAACCTGAAGTTAAAGTTTTAAAAAATAAGAAATGTGTTTTGTTTTATGTTACTTTATTTATTTATTTATTTATTTATTTATTTATTTATTTATTTATGTATTTATGTATGTATTTATTTATTTATTTATTTATTTATTCATTCATTTATTCACATATTATCATTATTATTATTATCATTATTATTAATAATAATAATAATAATAATATGTGAATAAATAAATAAATAAATAAATAAATAAATAAATAAATAAATAAATAAAGTAAAAGAAAAAATATATTTCTTTTTTTAAATATTGGGTTAATTGTAGTGGGATATAAACTAACATAATAGTAATAATAATAATAATAATAATAATAATAATAATAATAATAATAATAATAATAATAGTATTAGTATTATTATATGAATAAATAAATAAATTAATAAATAAAATAACAAATAAAGCAAAATAAAATAAAATAAAATAACATTTCTTATTTTTTAACACTAATTTTAGATTATTTCTAGTGGGCTATAAATTTGCATAATAATAATAATAATAATAATAATAATAATAATAATAAGAAGAAGAAGAAGAAGAAGAAGAAGAAGAAGAAGAAGAAGAAGAAGAAGAAGAAGAAGAAGAAGAAGAAGAAGAAGAAGAAGAAGAAGAAGAAGAAGATGTGAATGAAGTAAAAGAAAAAAAAAAAATCTTATTTTTTAATATCAGATTAATTGTAGTGGGATATAACTTTACATAATAATAATAATAATAATAATAATATGTGAATAAATAAATTAATAAATAAAATTTAAAAAACCAAAAACATTTCTTATTTTTTAACACTAATTTCAGATTATTTCTAGTGGGATATAAATTAGCATAATAATAATAATAATAATAATAATACCTTTATTTCCTATAATTGTAGGTATGTGTATAAAATATATACACGCACATTAATGAACATTTATAAACATTATACATACATATCTATAATAAAATTAAATTAAAAAACAATTTATAAAAATATACATTTATGTACAAATAAAAATGTAAAATATTCACTAAATAATATGACATACATATTAGAAATTAGGGAAAATATATTCATTCATTCATTTTCTTTTCGGCTTAGTCCCTTTATTAATCTGGGGTCGCCACAGCGGAGTGAACCATCAACTTATCCAGCATATGTTTTTTACGCAGCGAACGCCCTTCCAGCCGCAACCCATCACTGGGAAACACTCACACACTGCCATCCACACACACACACACCATGGACAATTTTAGCTTACCCAATTCACCTGTACCACATGTCTTTGGACTTGTGGGGAAAAGCATAGCACCCGAAGAAAACCCACGTGAACACGAGGAGAACATGAACTCCACACAGAAACGCTAACTGACCCAGCCGAGGCTCGAACCAGCGACCTTCTTGCTGTGAGGTGACAGCACCACCTACTGGCCACTGCGTCGCCGTATATTAATACACAATTACTTTAATGAGTGGATCAATGTAACATTTCTGTTGATTTTTTAAAATACAAAAATCAACATAAATACAAATATGTTCCTAAAAACCTAAAATATGTATACACTATTACAGATGTGATTTAATGGTCTCTAAAATAACAGCAGATCAGTGCATCATCATGTCTGTCCAGCAACAGTCTGGCCTTCTTTGTTTAGTCATCGTCTGTGTGAATGTACATACAGTCAGTCTGTAGGTATGCAGTGGTTAAAATCAAACCAGTAATAATACATCTGCTGTCTACAAAACCACAACTGAACTGATCACTGCTGCGTCACTCACTCCTGGATCCACTGAACTGCTTTTAGAGCGCAGAAATGATCCAGTGTGACAAAAGCACATCTGCAGAAGTGAATATAGCAAACACTCAACTCATCATTACACAATAATGTCAAACCTCTGCAGGGGAGGATGAAACACGCTGAGTCAGATATTATTAATGTAAGGTCATATTGTGGATGATTTTAGTAAGTTAAAAAAAACAGATTAATGGTTATTCTTTAAATCATGGAGGTCAATGGAGGAGTTTAGTCAGAGGAGACGGCATGAGCAGTTTGACAAAAATGAAAACCGACTGTATGGAACTAATTACATTATTATTATTATTATTATTAACAAATTGATTAACCCACTAAATTAACCCATTGGAAAAAAACACAATGTAAATAGTCACATGAATGAGAAATTTTTTTTTTATATAGAAATGTTAAGTGGTTTTAATTATTCTAATGCTGATATTTTTTATGAAAGACAAACATTTAAAGGTTTTGTTATTATATATATTAAAACTGCTTTTATTCTAGTCGAAATAAAACAAATAAGACTTTTTTCCAGAAGAAAAAATATTACAGGAAATACTGTAAAAAATTCCTTGCTCTGTTAAACATCATTTGGGAAATATTCGAAAGAGAATAGAAAAATTCACTGGAGGGCTAATCTGATTGGCTGATAGCCGTGCAATATTCTGCAATAACAGCACTCGTACAACCTCCTCACCCCTAAATTTTTCTATATATATTTTTTTCTCTTTTGTGTTTTTTTTTATTTAATTATTTATTTATTTATTTATTTATTTTATATGCATTTATAATATTATTTAACCTGATCTGTTATTATCACTGTTACTATCATTTTTTGTTTAAATTGGATTTTGTATGTTTGTTATTAAAGTCAATTAAAAAAAAAACCTCTTCACTCTTGTCTATTACTCTGCCCACATAGTGACAGCAGATCAATTAAACTCACTACAGTTTGACAAATATTGCAGCTGTTGGACAACAATATGTACTTTTGGGGCTTTTTTAGTCGAGGATGTAGTTGTTTATATAACAGTTCTGTCTGGTTCTTGAATCTGATTGGCTGATACCAGTGCAATATTCTGCCAGTAACAGCACTTGACCAGCCTCTTCACCCGTCACCCTTGTGTATTACTCTGCAATATATAGCAACAACCAGAGAACACTCTACAGTTTGACAAATATTGCAGCTGTTGGACAACATAACGTACTTTTGAGGCTTTTTTACTCGAGAATGTAGTTGTTTAGATTACAGCTATGCAGTTTTTTATAAGGATAGTGCCTATTTTAAAATATTTATCATTTCTGAGAGACAGCGTGTCGATGGCCATTAGCCTGCCATACTGAGCTGACCAAAGACGGTTGACATTGTCTTTCCACAAGATGGCGACAGCACCGCATAATAAATCCTTAGAAGATTAAAACAGCCTAATTTCTAACTACAGCTGATCAAATCATTATTAAACTGGTAAGCATTACAGCCAACACTCCTGTTTTTCCTGGGAGTCTCCCGTATTTCAGACAAATCTCCCGCAACCCTCCCGTTTTGTTAATTCTCCCAGAAAACTGGAATTAGTAACAGCTTCTGCTGTTCTTACGTCAGCTGCAAATGTGAATGAATGGCGGAAGAAAGTAGTTCCTAACACAAAAGGGTTTTTAGACTCTTGTGCCGTCAAACTGTCGCATAAACGCAATATCACTCAGTAGCAGTGCAATGTGGCTGTATATCAGCACTGGTGGGAGGCTAAGGCACACCTCCCACCAGTATACAGCCATATCGCACTGCTACTCAGGTGATATTGCTCATTTAGATTGCAACTATGCAGTTTATTTATAAGGATTTTAAATATTTAAAATATTTATAATTTTGGATATTCAGTGCATTGGCAGCCATCAGTCTGTCATTGAGCAGAGCAAAGAAATTGATGATTTGACCGCCACAAGATGGCAACAGAGGCCGCATAATAAGTCCTTAGAGGAAAAAAACTTGCCTTTTCTTTTTGTATTTCAAACTACAGCTGATCAAACCATTATAGAACATGTAATTGTAAGTCATTGTAAGTCGATCTCTCTCTTTTGCATTTTGTAGTGCTGTATTTATACCATAGTAATCTGGTAGTGTTTGCTTTGGCTTTTTCGAGGTTAAAATATCGCCATTGCAAAAGAGAAATACTGGGAAATCTATGTAGACTGATGGCAGTTCAGCCTTTTAATCTTAAAATGTGAGAAAAATGACCTGTTTTGTCATCACGTTAGATATTACGCTAGAGAATTATTCAAATACTAGCTTTAAGGTGACTTCCAAAAATGTGATATTGCTGATATATATGAGCATTTATCTGAGCAATATCACACAAGTAGCAGTGCGATATGGCTGTATATCGGCACTGGTAGGAGGCGTGTGTTGGCACAAGGGCTGCAGGCCAATTGCCTTAGCGTCCCACCAGTGACAATATACAGCCACATCGCACTGCTACTCGTGTGATATTGTGATATTGCAGCATAATTGTGTATATAAAAAAGGAAATCAAACACAGAGACTCAAAACCTTTTTGTATGAGGAACTACTTTCTTCCGCTATTCAATCATATCTGCAGCTGACATCAGAACAACAGAAGCCGTTACTTATTTACCAACGTCACTTTAGAGCTGATGTTTGAATGATTCTCTAGTGTAATGTCTAAAGTGATGAAAAAACTGGAGATTTTGCTCACATTTTAATATTATAAGGCTAAATGGCATAAAATGCCATCAGTCTACAGAGATATCTCCCTAGAGTATTACAGTCTACAGTATTTCTCTGTAGCAATCGGAATATCACAATAATTAACCCTAAAAAAAGCAGCGCAATCACTACCAGTTGATTGCTTGCGACCAATCACTGTTTGCAATAAGGAAAAACGATAAACACATCCGGGCATTTCTTCTTTCTTTCTGCCAACACAACACACATTCCTGATATGAGAGTCCCATCTCACACTCAATATACTACAGTTATATGGTATAAATACAGCACTACAACATACAAAAGAGAGAAATCGACTTAGAATATCACTTGCCAGTTTTATAATGATTTGATCAGCTGTAGTTTAAAATTACGCTGGGTTATTCCTCCTCTAAGGGCCTATTATGCGGTCTCCGTCTCCATCTTGTGGACGAACAACGTCAACCGTCTTTGGTCTACTCAATGACAGGCTAAAGGCCACCGATGCGCTGTCTTTCAGAAATTATAAATATTTTAAAATAGGCACTATTCTTATAAATAAACTGCATAGTTGCAATCTAAACAACTAAATTCTCGACTAAAAAAAGCCTCAAAAGTACATTATGCTGTCCAGCAGCAGTAATATTTGTCAAACTGTAGAGTATCCTCTGCTTGTTGCTGTATGTGGGCAGAGTAATACACAAGGGTGAAGGGTTAAGAGGCTGGACGAGTGCTGGTACTGGCAGAATATGGCACGGCTATCAGCCAATCAGATTTATATATATATATATATATATATATATATATATATATATATATATATACACATATATATATATATATATATATATATATATATATATATATATATATATATATATATATATATATATATATATATATATATATATATATATATATACACATATATATATTTCTGCATGATTTATTCCTATATTACCAAACATTAATAAGCAACAAAATAGTAGTTTATTGAGCTAAAACTCTTAGTTAATTGTTTGTTAATAGGGTGAATTGTACATTAAAGGTGCAGTATGTAAGTTTGACACCCAGTGGTTGAACTAGGTATTGCACTCCTGGATCATAATAAAAGTACGCTGGGTTGCCAGATTTTGTACAGGAGCGAGTGATTTAAACTGTGTTCTAAATAAAAGCCACGACACGCGATAGAGGGAATATTTTCCATATTAAAAGGAGTTTTTGTCCTAACCAACACCTCGAATTGATATATTAGAAATGGCTTCTATTTCTCAGCTGAACAACAGAAACCTATGACAGCTAGATCACCTCAGGTAAGCCTTGCGTGCTTTATTCTGTGCTAAATGCTAACAATGCTAGTTTGAATGCATTTTACATGGCATTTGTTGCCATATACTGAAAGCAGAAAGTTCACCTCAGATCTTGAAAATACAATAAACCGTCTGAAATTGAACTTTAGAACTAAACACATATGAGTGATTTAGCTTCTACATTGATGTTAAAGTGGGTTAACATGTATTAAATAGATTCTAAACCTTACCTTTTCGTGAGCGAGTGCATATTCTGTGCTTCTGAAAGGCTGTATTTACATTTCTGCCGTGTTTCGTCTGGTGCAAACAGCCAAATAGCTGATCACTGCCTCTCTCGTCACAGCGTGTTGTTAGGACACGCGGTTACAATGTAACCTGCTCACCTAATGTTTACGTTCGTAATATTTATGTAATTTGCTAATTAATAACCTCATGTGGAACTGCATCTGTCTCCCATACTGTTCTTTTTGGTCACGGACGCATGCTTTCAGAGTCTTTCTGAATGAATGAATGAAATACGCTGTTTTCCAACAAGGCAACCCAGGGTGCTGAAATATAATTGGCTAAACTGGCATCGTGCATATGAAATTTATCTAAACAAAGACAGCGTTCCGGCACGGAAAAACCATTTTTAAAGCAGAATATCTGACTTCAGCATTGTTTTTCAGTTAAACAAGTATGTTCACTTGGGATGTTTCTTAAATATCTGCACACATATTATGGTATTTTTGTGCTTTAAAAGAGTCAAAAACTTACATACAGCACCTTTAAAATAAATCATCTCCAAGCGTTTTCATTGATTTGTAAATGAATGGCCTGATTTCAGCAGTACCTCATCTGGACTGGAGGCCTGGTAAACCCTGCACGTGTCCTCATAGTGCTGTTCGGCCTCAGCCTGATCCGTCACGCCATTGGCCTCGTATACTGGAGTGACATTGTGCACCAGAGCGATGGCCTTTACTGCCTCATGAACGCGACTGCTGATGGTCTTCCTCACTTTAGTGGCGCCTGGAGCTCGAGACGCCTGCTGGTCCTGAGGAGGCTGTGGGAATCAAACATGAGTTATTGTACTGTTACTTATACTGTTCAATGTCCTAAAAGAGCAGTTCACACAAAAATGTACTCACTGTGTATTCATGCTCAAGTTGTTACAAACATTTATGAGGTTATATTACATTATTTTGTTTTTCTTTAAAAGAGATTTTAGTGGTGTAAAAGAACAAATTACAAATACTCAAATTACAGTAACTGAGTAGTTTTTCTCAGGAATTGTACTAAGTAGTTTTATAAATGTGTACTTTTACTGTCCCTTGAGTACATTTTTAGTGCTATATCAGTACTTTTACTCCACTACTTTCCTTCAACCTGCAGTCACTACTTTATTATTTCTTGTCTATGGGGATTAGAAAAATCTGTCCTACGATTCCTGTCCAATCAAATCACACATAGAAGGTAAATCGCACATAGAAGATAAATCGCATCATAATGAACTACCTCAAGACATGGGCGATTAATAATTGCAGCAAGATGTTTGAATGCATTAAAAGTGTCCAAGATGCAATGTACATGCGAGAGTGTTTAGATCAGGGATGGGCAAACTTGATCCTGGAGGGCCGGTGTCCCTGCAGACTTTTGCTCCAACCCTAATCAAACACATCTGCCTGCAGCTTTCTAGTGATCTTGAAGACACTGATTACTGTGTTCAGGTGTGTTTGACTAGTGTTGGAGCAAAAGTCTGCAGGGACACCGGCCCTCCAGGATCAAGTTTGCCCATCCCTGGTTTAGATGCATGTCACTGATGAGAAGATGACGGATGTTTACTGTATGATGACCAAAATGGCTGTAAACACCCAGAAGGCACAAGATGTCAACATGACGTCAGATTGATGTTGCATTTTGTTTAGAAATGAAAATTATGTTGACATCAGAATCCCAACTTCCAACCTAGAATCCCTTCAGAACCCCAATGTCCAAGGTCCAAGCTAAAAATCAACCAAATATCAACGTCTAATGATGTTACAGCTTGACGTTGTGTGGGCGTTACCACTATGACGTCAATCAGACATTGGATTTTGGTTGCCATACCTGACGAATAAATGTTAGCATATGACGCCAATATGACGTTGGTTTAATATGTTGATTCGACGTTCGATTTTGGTCACTTTCTAACACAACCTAAATCCTTAAGACGCTGGCTAAACATTGAATTTTGGTTACCTGACATCACAACCTAAATCTAAACTAATATTAACGTCTTATGACGTTGTGTGCCTGCTGGGCAATAACTAAATGCTCTACAGAATGTTAAGTTTACACACATGCATCAGCTTTTTACAGAGTAATACTCAATACTTAATACTCTTGAGTACTCTTGAAAGGTCTTTTTACTCATACTTTGAGTAATATTTACAACAGGTACTTTTACTCTACTTGCACAACATTTTTAGGCAGGTAATGGTACTTTTATTTAGGTATGATTTTTCAGCACTTTTTCCACCACTGGTTATTTTATGACATTATTCAATTTGATTAAGATAAACTTAAAAACTTTGTAGGAACAAAGACTTGTTGCATAACTTGATTTTTAGTCTAAATGTGTAGTGACGCATATATAAAAATACATAAAAACTAAAAACTAAAAAAAAATGTGCTGGATAAGTTGGCAGTTCATTCCGCTGTGGCGACCCCAGATTAATAAATGGACTAAGCCGACAAGAAAATGAATGAATTAACAAAATAAAATAAGCTGAATATACAAAAATATAAATATTATAGTTATTTTATGACAAAATAAAATATAATATAAATATAATAAAAGAAATAACAAAATAAAATTAGAAGAATATAATATAATATAATATAATATAATATAATATAATATAATATAATATAATATAATATAATATAATATAATATATAAGGCGACGCAGTAGCGCAGTATGTGGAGTTTGCATGTTCTCCCTGCGTTCGCGTGGGTTTCCTCCGGGTGCTCTGGTTTCCCCCACAGTCCAAAGACATGCGGTACAGGTGAATTGGGTAGGCTAAATTGTCCGTGGTGTATGAGTGTGAAAGAATGAGTGTGTGTGGATGTTTCCCAGGGATGGGTTGCGGCTAAAAGAGCAACCGCTGCGTAAAAAACTTGCAGGATAAGTTGGCGGTTCATTCCGCTGTGGCGACCCCGGATTGATGAAGGGACTAAGCCGAAAAGAAAATGAATGAATGAATAATATAATATAATATAATATAATATTCATTCATTCATTCATTTTCTTGTCGGCTTTGTCCCTTGCGGGGTCGCCACAGCGGAATGAACCACCAACTTATCCAGCACGAATTTACGCAGCGGATGCCCTTCCAGCCGCAACCCATCTCTGGGAACTTCCATACACACATTCACACTCATACACTATGGACAATTTAGCTTACCCAATTCACCTGTACTGCATGTCTTTGGACTGTGGGGGAAACCGATATAAAATAATATAATATAATATAATATAATATAAAATAATATAATATAATATAATATAATATAATATAATATAATATAATATAATATAATATAATATAATATAAAATAATATAATATAATATAATATAATATAATATAATATAATATAAAATAATATAATATAATATAATATAATATAATATAATATAAAATACAATAATATAATATAATATAATATAATATATTCCCAGAGATGGGTTGCGGCTGGAAGGGCATCCGCTGCGTAAAATCGTGCTGGATAAGTTGGCGGTTCATTCCGCTGTGGCGACCCCGCAAGGGACAAAGCCGACAAGAAAATGAATGAATGAATGAATAATATAATATAATATAATATAATATAATATAATATAATATAATATAATATAATATAATATAAAATAATATAATATAATATAATGTAATATAATATAATATAATATAATATAATATAATATAATATAAAATAATATAATATAATATAATATAATATAATATAATATAAAATAATATAATATAATATAATATAAAATAATATAATATAATGTAATATAATATAATATAATATAATATAATATAATATAATATAATATAATATAATATAAAATAATATAAAATAATATAATATAATATAAAATAATATAATATAATATAATGTAATATAATATAATATAATATAATATAATATAATATAATATAATATAATATAAAATAATATAATATAATATAATATAATATAATATAAAATAATATAATATAATATAATATAATATAAAATAATATAATATAATATAATATAATATAAAATAATATAATATAATATAATATAATATAATATAATATAATATAATATAATATAATATAAAATAATATAATATAATATAATATAATATAATATAATATAATATAAAATAATATAATATAATATAATATAAGGCTTCACGATGGCGCAGTGGGTAGCACGATCGCCTCACAGCAAGAAGGTTGCTGGTTCGAGCCTCGGCTCGGGTCAGTTGGCATTTCTGTGTGGAGTTCGCATGTTCTCCCCGTGTTGGCGTGGGTTTTCTCCGGGTGCTCCGGTCTCCCCCACAGTCCAAAGACATGCACTATAGTCGAATTGGGTAAGCGAAATTGTCTGTAGTGTATGTGTGTGTATGAGTGTATGGATGTTTCCCAGTGATGGGTTGCAGCTGGAAGGGCATCTGCTGTGTAAAACATATGCTGGATAAGTTGGCGGTTCATTCCGCTGTGGCCACCCAAGATTAATAAAGAGACTAAGCCGAAAGACAAAAGACATTTCTCTCAACTCAAATACTATATTATAACACTTACAATGCAAAAACAATTACATAATTCATTTATAAAACTTA
Source organism: Danio kyathit (assembly GCA_903798195.1). Taxonomy (NCBI): domain Eukaryota; kingdom Metazoa; phylum Chordata; class Actinopteri; order Cypriniformes; family Danionidae; genus Danio; species Danio kyathit. The sequence goes on along the minus strand of LR812541.1, from coordinate 44,606,940 downwards.
ATGGACTCTTTATGACCAGAAAAAAACGAGCACTTGACGTTTTGACAAAATGATTAAACCTCCACATTCTCTGATTGCTAATAAAGCGAGCCTCTTGCTAATATCCTGAAAAAGGACTCATAAACGCTCCCAGATGTGTTTCATATATGAACAATTACCTTTAACGCTGAACTACTATTTATAGCATGCACATTTCCGAGGGCTAATGGCGGTGTGTAAGTTCGTATATAAGCTATAACTGGTACCAGTAACCCAGTTTCCTGACTCAGTGACCTCTGGTGTCAAACGGACAAAACATATCAGCCAGAGGTGAAAGAGACTCATTTTACAAGGACTTCTGGACAAAAAAGCTGAACAATTGTGCTTTTGTGATTGGCTTTTCTAAACAGGCAGGTTATAGAGTGAAGGGTTGCATATTAACTTACATATTTACAAGGTGGGTGGTATGATTAATATTATATATTGTGAATAACTCTATGTCATCTGTACATTTATATCTTTGGCTAATCGTCACCTTAGAATTATAAGGTTCTCTCTGACATTTTTGTCAAAATTGAGTTATTCACATATTTTTATTAAATGACAACTTATTTACATTATATGAAGTTGTTTACATGTCAAGACGTTTTATTAAAGAGCCCCTATTATGGGTTTTTGAAAATGACCTCCTACGTAGTGTGTAACACAGCTCTAAGTGAAGTGAAATATCCAGCTAAGGCTTAAATCTGAAAGTGGACAGTGTTTAAAAATATTGATTCATCTATAAAAGAGTCGACTCATAGTGGCTAGAATGAATCGTCTTGATAATGAGTCTTTAGCTGTTTCGGCATGACGTGGATACGAAACATAAGCCCCGCCCAATTGCTCGCAAACCCGGGAAAATTTAAACCTGCGGTCCCGCCCACTAACACAGCAGCAAAAACAAAGAGGAAGATACACAGATCCTAAAGTCATGAGTCATGAAGACGCTGTGCTTAGCTGGATATTATTGGAAGTGTGAGGGAAAGTTTGTGTTATATTCTCTACCCAAAGATGAAGCTGTGAAGAGTCAGTGGTTGAGGTTTATTTTTGCAAAAATGGAAGAATTAGAAAAGACTACTGATGTATGAGACTTTGACAGAGCTCCACAGGAACTATCAATACACAGCTCATGGATTAGTTTCTTCCTCCATTTTGTAATGAGGGTTGGGCAAAGCAGAGTACAGGTAAGCCCTGAGAACATATAACATACATATCGCTACTAAAACCACGCTAAAAACACAACGCGTGCCGCTTTCTTTGCAGATTTTAATGTGTTTGTGAGCTTGCAATCCTGTCGTTTGTCATTGCTATGGCTACCGTCAGCTGTTTATACACACGTGCAGCGGTCAAGGTTCAGAATAGTTCAGCTTTTGCCACTGTGTGGATTAATACTGAATGTGTGTTATTGTTAATAATAGAGCAATATGCTGGTGTTTAACTGCACTGCTTTAATGCACTCATGCACACACAAAAAATCCGGGAGACTGGGGGAAAGTGAGGACCGGGAGAGAGGGGGTGGGTGTCGCGGATGAAAGTGAGAACCGGGGGAGTTCACGGACGCCGCCCTCACTATTCTATGGACGCACCGGCCCTGATAACACTGGTGAGAACCGGGTACTTTGTACTGTGGTGTTAGTAACTAATGTGAAGTTGTTTCTTTAATGTACATTCTATGTATTCTGTTTTTAAATGTTTCTGTTAAGGACTTTTATTTTTGTGTTGTGTCCTCTGAGGCGGAGGGTAATATGTGTGTGTGTCTGTGTGTGTGTGAAAAAAGAGCAGGTAGAGCAGTGTTGCCAGATTGGGTGGTTTCCCGCTCAATTGGACTGTTTTTAACAGGATTGTGCGGGTATAAACACTTATTATGTTTTTCACGACTCTCACAACCGTGTTTTCCAGATGAGTGGGCGGGTTTTTTTTGCATTTTGGCGGGTTTTGGATAGTTTTTGGGCTGGAATCAGTCAGCTACATCTGTCAACACTGAGGTAGAGTGTGACGGGCAAGGAGACTCGTGTCGCTCTCCTCCCCAGTTCTTGGCGTTTTTGCTCAATAAAATAGTTAGTCGTCAGTATTTTCAAGTCCATCGTCTGTATTTACATTCACCCACTGCCGAAATCCCCGCCTTACACTAATATGAAGCGTGTATGCACTCTGACTACTTCTATATTGTTGATAAGCTGTGCTGAGCAATTCACTCTGTCTTCTGCTGAAGGCTGTCAGTGTCGACAAATCGCAACAGGCTGTCATCGGTCCAATCAGCGCAGATTAGCTTCACGCTAAGGAGGGGTTTGGGAACAAATGACTTGCTGAACGATTCATATGGGAGTCATTGCTATGATTTGGTAAAAATAAATGCACATTATAAGACCATGAAAGTTTTTTATGACCTTGCATGCATATTAGACTGTTGTTGGAGACTCTTACAACCAAAATATGACCCTATTTAATGTATTATAGGGGCTCTTTAAAAAACAAAAAAGGTTTTATTTACAAAGTTGAACTCTAGCTTGGCTCTATAAGGTTCTTTCTGTGAGCCAATCAGCATTTTAAATGCACGCACGAGGACCAGTCAGGATTTCTTTGTCATTTCGCCGCACTGCTCCGTTGAAAGTGGGAAAGACCAGACACAAAATTGTTTCTTCTCAAAATTGAGAAGAAACCTGAAACTGAAAAGATGTGAGTAAATGTGATGATTTAGAAGCATTTTTTTTGACATTGAGATGAAATGTGCAATTTTACATTGTTGAAAAAAAAACAGTTATTAAAAAAAATATATATTATAAAAAAATATTTTAAAAATAATATATTAAATGTGAAATATTTGTATTTGTGTATATATAGTCAGTGAAACATTTTTTAGTGTTTATTTAACGTTGGTAAACAACTCATTTGCTCATTGTCTGTTTTCTTTTAAAGGCTTTAAATTTGATTTTAAGCCTTGAAGGGCGCATCATTTGATTCATGGGGCATATAATTCAATAAATATAATTCAGTAATTCATATAAAGCATATAATTCAATAAACATTACCATATTGATTAAATAAAATTAACATCTGCACTGGACAAAATATTTAGCACAGTCTTATATGCTTAATTTGAACAAGAAAAAATATTCATCCTAAAATATTAAATAAAAGAAGGGAATATAGGCTATAGAAGGGAAAAAAATTAACTTTCTCAAACATCAACTTATTGTTACAACTTAAATTTTTATTTTTTTAATTAAATGAATAAGCAGACTGATTGTATTTCTTGAAAAGTAATGCTTCAAAGAATGATCTGCCATATAGAACCTTATAATTCCAAGCGGAAAATGACTGTTTAGAATTAGAAGGTTCTATCTGCATTCGCCCTGTTTTTTTTTTTTGTTTTTTGTTTTTTACCCCAATTTGCAAATGTAAGAGAACTTTGAAAATTTACATTTAGAGTACATTTAGAGTCTCTGTCATGTTAATGCATGAAAGAGAACTGTTACACACATATTGTTTTCTATATGGAATGCAAAAACTTCGAAGCTTAATAACTCAAAGTCATTTAGAACGCAGATAGAACCTTATGATTCCAAGGCAACGAAATGCTTATATGACAAAATATTTGCATTAAAAAAAAAAATTTAATTCACTGTTTAAGAATCAAACCTTGACAGCCTTGTTGCTGCTAGTGGGATTAAATTTAAGATTCAAATTAATTGTTTTTCGTTACATTTTTTAAAAATCCTGTAAAATTCAAAGGCAAGCTCTAAAATAAATTAGAACTAAAGAAGATTACATTAACTCACAACATATTTATGATTTATCATTATAAAGATGTTGTAGGACAAAAATACATAGAAAAATCTACCTTTTTTTGCTGTCGAAGTTATCAGACAAAAAAAAAAAGATTTAAAATAAAATACAAATAATAGGCCAAAAGTTTAACCAAAAAAATACATAAAAGTATTGTTTTGCCAACTTTCTAAAAAAAGAGAAAGATAAGCTCTAAAATTTCTAAAACAAAAATGAATTAGGATTATTTTTTTAAATCACAACACAAACTATTTATGATTTATTTATGATTTATCATTATAAAGATGTTGTAAGACATAAATACATAGAAATAACTACATTTTTGCAGCCAAAATATGTTGTCAATAAAATATAATAAAAGGTTGTCAGACAAAAAGTAAAATAAAACAAAATAAAGTAAAGTAAAATACAATTAAATTAAATTAAATTAAATATTAGGCCAAAAGATTAAGCAAAAATATAAATATTCTATTGCCAACTATCTAAAAAAGAAAGATAAGCTCTAAAATTTCTAAAATAAAAATGAATTAGGATAATTATTTAATCACATTAACTCACATTTGCTCACAAAATATTTATGATTTATGATTTATCATTATAAAGATGTTGTAAGACATAAATACATAGAAATAACAACTTTTTTGCAGCAAGAATATGATGTTGTAAATAAAATATAATAAAAGGTTGTCAGACAAAAACATAAAATAAAATAAAAAAAAATTTAATTAAAATAAATAAATTATTAGGCCAAAAGATTAAGCAAAAAATATAAATATTGTATTGCCAACTATCTAAAAAAGTAAGATAAGCTCAAAAATGTTTTAAATAAAAATGAATTAGGATTTTTTTTTTAATCACATTAACTCACATTTACTCCCAAATTAATTATGATTTATGATTTAACATTATAAAGATGTTGTAAGACATAAATAGATAGAAATAAACTACTTTTTTGCAGCCAAAATATGTTGTTGTGAATAAAATATAAAAGTTGTTAGACAAAAATATAAATAAAATACAATTAAATTAAATATTAGGCCAAAAGATTAGGCAAAAACTATAAATATTGTATTGGCAACTATCTAAAAAAGAAAAGATGAGCACTAAATTATTGAATAATAATTAATTTGAAAAAAAAAAATTACATTAACTCACATACAAAAACATGGAATTCTGGGAATACCTGAGTGTAAGCACTAAACACGTGACTCTGCACTTCATCCATCGAGTCCATCCCATAAGCCACTGTTCCCAGATGAAGGCGTCTGAACACCATCTCATTCTGAGTCAGAGTCCCTGCCAAAAACAGCAATGTTAGAGGAGGACGAGCCCAAACAAACACATCTGCTTAGATGGTTATGTCAATTTAACAGATGTTTTTTGGTAACCCGCACTGATGCTATTATTACCTAAAACGGAAATCCTTAACATTTTATTCTGAACTGAAAAAAAGATAATATTCAAGAATAATAAATATCGCATGAACTGATCAGACATAAAATGGCTAAGTAGAAATACTAAAATCTAAAAATCTAAAAATTAAAGCTAAACATAAAATAAAATTGAAATAAAAAAAATAAATTACACAAATACATAAAAATTATTAAAAACCATGCAATTAAACTTTAGTAAATATTATGATAAAATATATAAATGATTACAATCAACAGTTTACAATAAACAAAAAGAGATGAAATGTATAGGGGAAAAAAAATTGTATGGTTATATACCGGCCACTTTATTAGGTACACCTGTAACTCAAATAACCACTCGTTACAACCGAGGTGTGCAGAAGAGCATCTCTGAACACACAGCACGTCCAACCTTGAGGCGGATGGGCTACAGCAGCAGAAGACCACACCGGGTGCCACTTCTGTCAGCTAAGAACAGGAAACTGAGGCTACAATTCACACAGGCTCACCAAAATTAGACAATAGAAGATTGGTAAAAAGTTGCTTGGTCTGATGAGTCGAATTCTGCTACAACATTAGGATGGTAGGGTCAGAACTTGGTGTCAACAACATGAAAGCATGGATCCATTCTGCCTTGTATTCTGCCGTATTTTCTTGGCACACTTTGAGCCCATTAGTATCAATTGAGCATCGTGTCAACGCCACAGCCTACCTGAGTATTGTTCCTGACCTTGTCCATCCCTTTATGACCACAGTGTACCCATCTTCTGATGGCTACTTCCAGCAGAATAACGCGCCATGTCATAAAGCATGAATCATCTCAGACTGGTTTCTTGAACATGACAATGAGTTCACTGCACTCAAATGTCCTCCAGTTACCAGATCTCAATCCAATAGAGCACATTTGGGATGTGGTGGAATGGGAGATTCGCACTACAGATGTGCAGCCGACAAATCTGCAGCAACTTCGTGATGCTATTATGTCAAATTGGACCAAAATCTCTGAGAAATATTTCGAGTATCTTGTTGAATTTATGCCACGAAGGATTAAGGCAGTTCTGAAGGCAAAAGGGGGTCCCAACCTGGTACTTGTAAGGTGTACCTAATAAAGTGGCCGGTGAGTGTATATACACGCATATTCTGTAATTTTGAATTCTGTATATTAATATATTTTTTATTACTACTTTTATTTTTTATTAACACTTTTAATAGTATTAATAGTCATAGTATTAATAGTAGTAGTATTAATTAGTAATGTCATTATTTTTCCTATTGAGTTTCAAATACTTGAAATAAACCTATATGAAACCTTTGAAATTAACTTTTTCATTAGTTGAACTGCTTTCCTAGACAACATTAACCATTTTATTTTGCCTAACCTGATATACTAAAGCATCTTTAAAAAGCCTCATGAATAAAAGCTTTACAGACACGCAAAAAATAAAACTACTAATAATACCTAAAATGAAATGATTCAAGTAAAATTTAATCCATTACCATCAAATTTCAGACAAAACAAACCACAGTCAGCCTCTAACAGCCTCCCTGACAGACCTGCACTTCCTGCAGCCTCAAACTAAACAGTATGAACAACTAATGGCTCGTTAATGACAAAGAGCCTCAGGTTTGTTTCCTGACACCTCATGCTTTAAAACAGAGCCTGCCGGTAGTATTTCAGTCAGGCGTCGCTGCTCGACCCTTACATTACGATGACCTTTGACCCTTTTTATTCACCGCCTCCGTCAAACTACAGCCAGTCATTTTTACAGGCGTTCGGACGCATAAATTTGCTCTGTACGGTATAGGCGTGTGAGGATGGGAACCGTCAGCTCATCTTTGATTTAAAGCTGTAATAAGTGGCATGTCTTGGTTGTCGGCACACAGACTGTATGTGAGCTACTGGAGGAAACTATTAAAAAACACTTCAACGCTATCAGCTCTCAAACACGCAGGCTTATTTCTGCTTTGGTTCATTCAGAAAAAGCACTGTGTAAATTTAAGCTGTCAGAGCCACAGCTTGTGTTGTCTTTTCTCCTGTCGCATTAAAAAAAAGCTTCATTTTTGCAATCCAGTTTCACTTATATGAAGAGAATTGGAGAATTTTTAGGAAGAACATCTGAGTGGTACTTGGTGTTGTGAAAACCACTGTTGTTGTGTGGTTGTTGCTAGAGGGGATACAGCTGCAGTCGGAAGTTAACGAGAATTACCCGTATTATTTATAATTCTATTTTATTAACGTCTAGCCCGACCCTTACAGTAACGTAAAAACAGCAATTATATAGAGTATTATTCATATTATTATTAAATTACTCATTTAACTGTATTTTATTAACTTCTACCCTCACCTCAAGCCTCACAGTAATGTAAAAACAGTAATTATACAGAGTATTATTCATGTTATTTATTAAATTACCCATTAATTGTATTGTATTAATGTCTACCCCTACCTCAAGCCTCACAGTAATGTAAAAACAGTAATTATATAGATATAATTCATATTATTTATTAAATTACCTATTAATTGTATTTTTTAACATCTAGCCCTATACCTCAAGCCTCACAGTAATGTAAAAACAGTAATTATACAAAGTATTATTCATATTATTTATTAATTACCAATTTTATTTTATTATATTAACTTCTACCCCTACCCAAACCCTCACAGTAATGTATACACAGCAATTATATAGAGTATTATTCATATTATTTATTAAATTACCCATTTAACTGTATTTTATTAACTTCTACCCTCACCCCAAGCCTCACAGTAATGTAAAAACAGTAATTATACAGAGTATTAGTCATATTATTTATTAAATTACCTATTAATTGTATTGTATTAACGTCTACCCCTAACCAAACCCTCACACTAATGTAAAAAACAGTAATTATACAAAGTATTATTCATATAATTTATTAAATTACCTATTAATTGTATGTTATTAAACCCAACCCCTACCTCAAGCCTCACAGTAATGTAAAAACAGTAATTATACAAAGTATTATTCATATAATTTATTAAATTACCAATTTGTTGTATTTTATTAACATCTAGCCCTGCCTCAAGCCTCACAGTAATGTAAAAACAGATATATATATATACAGAGATTAATACAGAGTAATATTCATATTATTTAATAAATTACCTATTAATTGTATTTTATTAACTTCTACCCCTAACCAAACCCTCACACTAATGTAAAAACAGTAATTATACAAAGTATTATTCATATAATTTATTAAATTACCTATTACTTGTATTTTATTAACATCTAGCCCTAGCTCAAGCCTCAGAGTAATGTAAAAACAAATATATATACAGAGATTTATACAGATTATTATTTATATTATTTATTAAATTATGCATTAGTTGTATTTTATTAACTTCTACCCCTAACCAAACCCTCACACTAATGTAAAACAGTAATTATACAAAGTATTATTCATATAATTTATTAAATTACCTATTAATTGTTTGTTATTAACTCTACTCCCTACCTCAAGCCTCACAGTAATGTAAAAACAGTAATTATACAAAGTATTATTCATATTCTTTATTAAATTATCCATTAATTGTATTTTATTAACATCTACCTTTACCCCAACCCTCACAGTAATGTAAAAACAGTAACTATATAGAGTATTATAAGTATTATTTATTAAATTACCCATGTAATACCTTTAAATTGCACTTTAAGCTGAATACTGGTAGGCTATCTTGCAAAACAACTAGTAAAATATTATGTACTGTCGTCATGGGAAAAAACACCAAAAGAAATTAGTTTTTAAAAATCTTACGTTTAAAATGTGTTGAAAAAAAAAATCTGGGAAATCACTTGGGAAATATTTTAATTGAATTATTACATTTAATTTAAATATTAAACGAATTAAACTTTTACAGAAGGGCTAATAATTTTGCCCTCAAATGTATGCTGATCTTAAACTGAAGAATACTATAGTATTTCTTTACTATAAAAGTTGAAACGCGTTGCTTCATATATTTTTTTCTGAATTCTTTGATGAATAGAAAAATCAAAAGAACAATATTTATTTAAAATAAAAATATTCTGATACATGATCAATGTTTTTAATGACACTTTTAATGACACTAAATTTAATTAATCTCTAAGGAATAAATGTTACAATGTCTTTCAAAAACTCTTACTGATTCTGAACATTTCAACATGTACAGTTGAAGTCAGAATTATTAGCCCCCCTTTGATTTTTTTTTTTCTTTTTTAAATATTTCCCAAATGATGTTTAACAGAGCAAGGAATCTTTCACAGTATGTCTGAAAATATTTTTTCTTCTGGAGAAAGTCTTATTTGTTTCATTTCGGTTAGAATAAAAGCAGCTTTTAATTTTTTAAAAGGCATTTTAAGGTCAAAATTATTAGCCCCTTTAAGCTATATTTTTTTTCTATAGTCTACAGAACAAACCACGGTTATACAATAACTTGCCTAATTACCCTAACCTGCCTAGTTAACCTAATTAACCTAGTTAAACCTTTAAATGTCACTTTAAACTGTATAGAAATGTCTAAAAAATATCTAGTAAAATATTATTCACTGTCATCATGGCAAAGCTTAAATAAATCAGTTATTAGAAATGAGTTATAAAAACTATTATGTTTAGAAATGTGCTGAAAAAAGTCTTCCCTCCTTTAAACTGAAATTGGGGAAAAAAATATACAGTGGGCTAATAATTCAGGGGGGCTAATAATTCTGACTTCAACCGTATATGCCGTGTTTTACAAATCGTCACCTTGGAATTATAAGGTTCTATCTGCGTTCCGAATGATTTTGAGATATCGAGCTTCAAAGTTTTTGCATTCAATAGCAAACAGTATGTGTGTAACATTTGTTTTTTAAATAAAAAGTCCTAAAATGTAAACAACTTATAAAAAAAAAATCCCATAATGTAAACAAGTTGTCATTTAATAAGAATATGTCAATAACTCAATTTTGACAAAAATGTCAGATAGAATCTTATAATTCTAAGGTGACGAATTGTAAGACAAGCGCATTAAAACTCCTACTAAAATCTCTGTCAGCTTTAGCTCCTATCAACACAGATGCAGATTTAGTGTTCAGAGTTGAATTTAATCTTACCGGTTTTGTCCGTGAGCAGATAAGAAATGCGGCCCAGCTGCTCTGGTATAGTACTGGCTCGAACCACTGTCCCTGGGATTTTAGAGTCTTTCTTGATCATCCAACTGAACACCATTTTGCCCATGTCCAAATTCACACGCAAACTGGAAAAGAAAAAAAACATAATTGAAATTCATACTTTTTTTTTTATCAATATTTGCTGAATCTATTAGTTGATTTATCCTTGCTTTTTTAAATTCACGTGCTCTCATAATCTTTAAAGGTCCCGTGAAGTCTTTTGAAATGTGCATTTTTTTTTATTCAATGTTTGACACACAAACATAAATAGAGGGGGGGCACACAGTAGCTCCTCCCCTTTTTTAAAAAACATTTAGTAGCATTCTGCAAGTGAGAGTGGTTTAGCTTAAGCACATCAAATGTGAAGCGTCTTGAAGGGGGAGGGGCTTGTCAGATACTGCTCCAAATGCACTCATAATATCTTCAAAATATTCAGTGGGTTTAGATTTTACAGACAAAACAGAATGATCTCCAACCTGATGGGGACGATGTTGGAGAAAAGCAGAAGGAAGCGGAAGATCTGGAGATACCAGCGTCCAGCGAAATGCTGCAAAGCCACCATGACCAGAGACACCACGACCAGAGCTCCAAACAGGATCTTAGTCAGGCAGTTCACCTCCAGGTCAAACAGGCCGATCTGCAACAGCACATCATCACATACTGTCCCACTTTCACATTGATAAAAATGATAATTTTTTAATTTTTATGCCGTATCTGAAATATTTTGACTTTATTACCTTATGTCTTGGGTTGGAGGTGTTCATCACACTTCGCAGCTCTTTACCAGTGTAAATCACCACCCCAACTACCGTGCCTTGGAGTAGAGAGCAAAACATTATTATATTATTATAAAACATCATTACAAAACAAGCTTCTCTCAGCATAAAGTGCCCCTCTTATGCTTTTTCTGACATGAACCATCATGTTGTGTGATACATCTCTGCTTGTGTCTGTAAAAATTATGCAAATGTTCAAAGATCAATAAATTTTGTCTCCCAAAATGAAGTGATTGTGAACTACATGAAACACGTAGTCCGAAAGAACAGAGTCTTACCTCCTGCACAAATCTGTATAATGTCAGTCTATACTCTTCATTTAGACAATGTCTACTTTGACCCTCAAACACTGTAGTTACAGCTAAAGCCATAAGAGCTGAGGTTTGTGTTGTCAAAATACTGAAATGTTGCTGTTTTCTGTGCTGTGAAGGCCAACTAACTTTGAATCCATTCCCAAAGATGAAGACTTAAAGGGAGAGTTCACCCAAAAAAATGAAAATTCTGTCATCATTTACTCACCCTTTCCATATTTCAAACCTTTATTTATGAAGATATTTTGAAAAATGCTGACAAACAAGCCAATGGTTACAGGTCTTTTAGCTTTCATCAAATTATCTGCTTTTGTATTCAACAGAAGAAAGAAACTCATTAAGCCTTAACCCTTTAAGCTCAAATTGATACAGCAAAACATATTCATTATTCAGTACATGTTTACAAGTGCTTAGAGTTGCAATTCAGATATCATAATTGGCATTAGGTTTTGACCAATATATATATATATATATATATATATATATATATATATATATATATATATATATATATATATATATATATATATATATATATATATATACATACATACATACATACATACATACATACATACATACATACATACATACATACATATATATATATAAGTGTGTGTGTGTGTGTGTGTGTGTGTGTCATAAACATACAAAATAGCGCAATAGGGGCACTTTAAATGAAACAATTGTGTAGATAATGCTTTAAGATTTGGGGCTTTTTTTTTAGATTTGAACAATCTAGGCGCAAAGTTATATTCAAACACACATCCTATTCTTATGTCCCATATGGTGATGCATACGTCTCCAAAACCTGACAGGTGGACAAATCTAAACTTATTTTTTTTAAAACAAATATAAATATGCATATAATAAATAATACTGCTAATAATAATAATAATAGCATTAAACAGATGAAAATAGTTATGAATAAACTGAAAAAAGCACACAAAGTGGCGCAAATGGATTTGCTATTTAAACAACATGGCGCAAAACATGAAAATTACTGTTGCATTGGTCTGAAAACAGCAACAAATCCCGCCATACACGTCTCGTGCCCTATTGCACCTTGGTCTTTGTATATTATAAATATAGATAAATGCATATGCATGTTTGTCTGTTGCTATAATTAGACTATTAGACAATGTTTTGTGATGGTACCTTCTGTTGTAGGTCTGTCATGAACAGCTGACTCTCAAAGCTTTTCATATTCTTCATTTAAAGTGGTTGTTTGTTGGCAAAAGTGACAGCAATTAGTTTTCTGCCCTACAAGGCAATAATTGCCTGATTTCTTGTAAAATTGAATTATAAATTAAATCCTCTACCACTTAAAAGTATGAAATACTTGAGAATGTCATCTTAAATAATCGCTGATTCCAACTATTTATCCTTTATTTCGTCAACAAAAAATTGTGCATAGACTAAATAGAGTAAATCTACACTATAACTTAAAATTATGACTTTTGTTTATTGATCATTTGTTTATTTGTTTTGCAAAGCAAGACACATACTCAATTATGTCAGCTCACAAATGTCAAAACAATGATAATTTTATCAAAAACATAAACATGATATTCTGATCTTTTACGCCACTTCAGTTATATTTAGGTACATTTATGATATTAATGTCGGTCAATCATTAAAGTGTGGAATTACTAAAACAGATTAAATATTACATTGAATTAAGCTTGTTAAGGTTGTTTCTTTTTTGCTTTAAACAATAAACAAATATACACAAACTGCTCAACTGGCACTCAACTTTTTGGATTCAGGCCTGAAAATGATATATGCATATGATTTATGGTTTTGTTTGTTAAGATAAATGATTGTTAATGGGTTAAATCAAATAAAAACATTGTACTCGATTATAAAATAGTGTTAATGTAATAATATTTTATTTTTAAAAATAAATGTATTAATATGAATTTATACATATAGTGCTCAGCATAAATTTGAAAATTAATATTTGTAATAACTTCCCAGTGAATATAGCCAATACTTTTGGATTAATTTATACAAAACAGTTTTATCAAACAGTTATATGCATTTAAATAAGAATTTAAATATAGGATAATACATTTAAAGGGTAATAATAGAAGGATAATATATTTAAATTCAAATGAGGTGTGAAAAAAGATTATGAACAACAAAATCTTTATTTATTTATTTTTTAATTACTTGTGATTTTTCCTGTTTATTAAAATTGTATTTAATATTTTTCCCCAACATCTTAATTAGGGCATACTCATTTTTGCACTGTGATCTTAGATTATTCTGTTTGATTACTTCCAGATTTCTCTTTGGTACTAACTAATCTAATGTATATGCACAACTATATTATTGTAAAGCATCCCTATATAAAACAAATTAAAAAGAGAGATTTGTGAACTCATTTATGCTGAGCACTGTAATTTAGAAAAACAAAAAAGTTCTGCAGGTTACCAGAGGCGATGACAGTGCTTGCCCAAAGAGTGTTCTCAATGCTCAGGCTTTCATTGACTGGAGGATCACCATCTTCCTGTCAGATGCAAAACACAAACCCAAGTATGTTTTGTCAGTTCTTAAACACAAATCCTTTTACACCACTGCCATTTGTTTACTTTATTTAAAGGTTTATGTTGTTAATCATGATTTCTTTCATTTTGGAGATATGCACGCCCTACAGGCCAGAGGAAGCTTAAAAGCCTGGGTGTGGCCAACTGGAGGAGGGCCTGCTGGGAGCACATGGTCTTTAGACCTTACCTTCAGTCTGTTTGGTGTTTGATTTTGTTTATTTGATATTCATTTTGTGTTCAAATTAACTAAACAGCAACAAATGTAGACTTGTCAAACCATGTACTATAACTAAGGGAGCGACTAAACCCCTCAGCCGGCCAAAGATGTGACCAATGTGGAATTTTGATTAAGGATAGTCACAACAACCACTTTAACAAAGCAATATGTGTATATGTACTCACTCTGGTGAAGGTGCCTATGAAGTTATGGATGTCAATGTTCGGCTCCTCAGCATAAACAAATGACCTGATCTGAAGCAGATCCTGAGAACAAATAACATTGGCTTAAATATGACATAGTATTCAAATTAAATTTGTGTGCATTCACCAATACGCATTTTTTCAAAGTGGAGAGACAGAAAATATTTAAAAGGTTTTTTAATACCTTAATCAATACCATTTGCACATCAGCTTGTGAAATAGCTTTACAGTTTTAATACAATACAAGATATCAGGAGATTTGTTTATAATATAATATAATATAATATAATATAATATAATATAATATAATATAATATAATATAATATAATATAATATAATATAATATAATATAATAAAACAAATGGGTGACGCAGTGGCGCAGTAGGTAGTGCTGTCGCCTCACAGCAAGAAAGTCACTGGTTCGAGCCTCGGCTGGGTCAGTTGGCTTTTCTGTGTGGAGTTTGCATGTTCTCCCTGCGTTTGCATGGGTTTCCACCTGGTGCTCCGGTTTCCCCCACAGTCCAAAGACATGCGGCACAGGTGAATTGGGTAGGCTAAATTGTCCGTAGTGTATAAGTGTTAATGAGTGTGTATGGATGTTTCCCAGAGATGGGTTGCAGCTGGAAGGGTATATATAAGGGTATATGCGTAAAACATATACTGGATAAGCTGGTGGTTCATTCCGTTGTGGCGACCCCAGATTAATAAAGGGACTAAGCCGAAAAGAAAATGAATAAATGAATAATATAATATAATATAATGTAATGTAATATAATATAATATAATATAATAATAAAAAAAAGAAGTAGGCTGTACTATATATTAAAAGTCAAAAGTGTGGAAAAATGTTTATAAAGTAAGTCTTATTTTAATATACTTTGCTTTATTGTGTTAATTTATTATTGGTTCTCAATCATTAATAATAATAATATTAATAATTCCTTACATTTACATAGCGCTTTTCTGGGCACTCAAAGCGCTTTACATATTGAGGGAATCTCCTCATCCACCACCAGTGTGCAGCATCCACCTGGATGACACGACGGCAGCCATTTTTGCGCCAGACCGCACACCACACACCAGCTGATTGGTGGAGAGGAGACAGAGTGATGAAGCCAATTATGATATGGGGATGGTTAGGAGGGCATGATGGACGGAGGCCAGTGGGCAGATTTGGCCAGGATGCCGGGGTTAAACCCCTACTCTTTTTCGAAGGACATCCTGGGACTTTTAATGACCACAGAGAGTCAGGACCTCGGTTTAACGTCTCATACAAAAGACGGAACATAAATAATTGTTTATAGTATAATTAATGATAAAACATTTTGTCTTCATATTTTTGTGAAGATGTGAAAAAGTTTTACTTCTCAGGATTGATTAATTTTGAAATATAAATATTTGGTAACATGATAAATACCTTTACTGTCACTTGTTTTGATCATATTTATGTTTCCTAGCTGAAAAAAGCATATAATATAATATAATATAATATAATATAATATAATATAATATAATATAATATAATATAATATAATATAGCAAAATAACAGTTTACAACATTGATGATAATAAGATTTTTTTTTAATCATCAAATTGACATATATAAATATATATAAAACTAGCCATTATATTTGATGATCAAAAATAAAGATTATATGTACTATATACAAAAATATATAAATTAAAAATAAAATTATATATAAAAATAAAATTATATATAAAAATAAAATTATATATATATATATATATATATATATATATATATATATATATATATATATATATATATATATATATATATATATATATATATATATATATATATATATATATATATATATATATATATATATATACATATACACAATTGAAGTCAGAATTATTAGCCCCCCTGTTCATTTTTCCCCCAATTTCTGTTTAACGGAGAGAAGATTATTTCAACACATTTCTAAAAATAATAGTTTTAATAACTCATTTCTAATAACTGATTTATTTTATCTTTGCCATGATGACAGTAAATAATATTTGACTAGATATTTTTCAAGACACTTCAATACAGCTTAAAGTGACATTTAAAATCTTAACTAGGTTAATTAGGGTAAATAGGCAGGTTAGGGTAATTAGGCAAGTTATTGTAAACAATGGTTTGTTCTGTAGACTATCGAAAAAAATATAGCTTAAAGGGGCTAATAATTTTGACCTTAAAATAGTGTTTAAAAAATTAAAAACTGCTTTTATTCTAGCAAATACATAAACAAATAAGACTTTCTCCAGAAGAAAAAATATTATCAGACATACTGTGAACATTTCCTTGCTCTGTTAAACATCATTTGGGAAATATTTAAAAAAATAAATAAATAAATCAAAGGGGGGCTAATAATTCTGACTTTAACTGTATAGAATATGTCTATAAAATTACATAACAGATTGTCTGGTCATTTCATTAGAGTGCTGTAGTCATCACACCAGATTTTAAACTTTAAACCCCCCTAAAAAAACAGGGATAGTGTATATAATTTATGTGCCTCACTGAGCTCAATCAATAAATGGCAGACTTCCTGACATTAGAAGAAAAGTGGATTGTCTGTCATATCATAGTTCAAATCTCTACAATTCAAAATATTTAGAGATACTTTTTTAGACTGATCCTTATTACCTCTGTTTAGCATTAAATGTTGCTCATGGACAATGATCCTGATGCTTTGACTCACTAAATATTATAATATGAATAATAATATTATATTATGATGAACAAAAAGAATCAACAATCCTTCTGATATCAGATAAAATTAAAATGAGGAACTCAATACAAGCGAAAGGATTCACATGTACATACAGTTAAAGTCAAAGTTATTCACCTTTCTGTGGTTTGTTTTTCTTTTTCAAATATTTCCCAAATTATTTTTAACAGAGCAAAAAAAAAATTCACAGTATTTCCTATAATATTTTTTCTTCCAGAGAAAGTCTTATTTGTTTTATTTTGGCTTGAATAAAATTTGCTAAAAACATTTTAAGGTCAATATTTTTAGCCCCCTTAAGCAATATTTGTTTTCGATTGCCTACAGAACAAACCATCATTATACAATAACTTGCCTAATTACCCAAACTTGCCTAATTAACCAAGTTAAACCTTTAAATGTCACTTTAAGCTGAGTACTAATATCTTGAAAAATATATAGTGAAATACTATGTACTGTCATCATGGCAAAGATAAATGAAATCAGTTATTAGAAATTAGTCACTAAAATTAATATGTTTAGAAATGTGTTGAAACAAAACTTGGGGAAAAAATATACAGGGGGCCTAATAATTCAGGCTAATAATATCTGTCATGCAACCATATCTGTATGAAACTCACAGCAGCAGTGGGCAGCCTCTGTGTACAGGCCACAGGGAGGCGCAGTTTCCAATCGGTCTCTCCATCCAACTGATCAGTCCTCAGAAAACAGGAGCCTTCATGACAAAGAAACAAATGTCTGAATATACACTAAATTCACATAAGGGAAGACCTTAGATCATTAAAGTAAGACATTAGAGTAAGGTTGTATTAGTTGATGTTAGATAATGCATTTATTAACATGAACAAACAATGACCAATACATTTACTACAGTATTTGTCCATGTTAGTTAACATTAGTTAATGAAAATAAAGCTGTTCATTGTTAGTTCATGTTAACTCACGGTGCATTACCTAATGTTAACAAGCATGAATTTGTATGTTAATAAAGCATTAGTAAAAGTTGAACTATGATTAATAAATGCTGTAAAAGTATGGTTTAATTGGTTCATGTCAGTAACTAACATAACTAATGAAACTTTATTGTAAAGTGTGACCATCTTTAAAAGGCTATCACACCCGCCAAAAAACATATTGTTATCATTTATTCGCCTTCCAGATGTCCCAAATCTGTTTAAATTTCTTTCTTCAATTAAATTAAATTCATCTTTATCTCTATAGCGCTTTTTACCATGTAGCTTGTGTCAAAGCAGCTTAACATACTGTAGACGAAAAAAGAGAGTAAATATTTAACATTCCAGCAATTCAGGAGAAGAGTGTAAAATGCTTATGTAGTTTTAGTAAATTGAAGTTTAATATAAAACACAAAAGAAGATATTTTGAAGAATGTTGGACTTATATTGACTTATGTTCTTCTTTCTATGGATGTGAATGTTTACCAGTTATCGAAATCACTTAAAATATCTTCTTTTTATTGTGCTGAACAAAGGTTTGGAACCACTTCAGGCTGATTTAATGTTCATTTTTGGGTGAACTACACTGAAAAAAATTATTAATTGGATTTACCACGTGGTTGCAAACTGGATATGGACTGAATTTAAACTAACAAATTAAATTGAACATTACTACATTTAATTAGTGTGTTTAAATTCAGCCCTTATCAATTGTTTGCAACAACTTGCCTTAAAAAATTGAGTAAATCCAATGAAGTATTTTATTGTAATATATTTCTGGTGAACTCCAGAGGGCAGTGTGATGTTACATTTCTAACTGTGTCTTACCATGTTTCTCTTTCACTAAATTACTTATTTAGTAGCTTTACCCACCACATACTGTGCCTAAACTCATTATACACCTTTTGAAATGTGAATCGCCACCCAAACTAAACTGCTAGTCATGTAAACAACTGGACTAAGCCTAAAGCTAACCTGTCGCCCACCCAACCCCCAGTCATTTGAAGATATGTCCCTCTGCCATTCAACCCTGGACTCTTAATAATTGCCTAATGGTGTCCATCTGCGGGGCAGATAACAATGCTTCCCTTCCCGTAAAACTAACACATCAAGCCCTACTGGCAACTTCCACCCCCGAAAAGGAAATCTCAGCCAGGCGGAATTCCAGCACAATCAGTGGCCAAAAAAAAGACTTTATCAGATACATTTAGAGCAATTAGGGAAGCTACAAATTTAGCCAGAAGTTAAAACCTAGCAATATAAAACAATTCATCAACCATCTACAATACTCAATCAGTGACCAAAAAAATAAAAATTAAAATTCATTAAAAATTAAATAAAATGATAGGATCCATTTAGAACAATTAAAACTTAGCAATGTAAAACTATTTAGCATCCATCTAGGTAACACAATCAGTGGCTAAAATAAATAAATAAGACCTAAATCAGATCATTTTTTACCAACTGTAGAAACTAAATTTCCCAGAAGTTAAACATTAGCGATGTAAAACTGTTTAGCAACTGTGTACAGTACTCAATCAGTGACAATAAATAAATGAATGAATGAATAAATAATAAAATAAATAAATAAATGAATAAATAAATGAATGAATGATATGAATAAATGAATAAATAAATAAATAAATAAATAAATAAATAAATGAATAAATGAATGAATGAATGAATGAATGAATGAATGAATGAATGAATGAATGAATAAGGCTGAAATCAGATTATTTTTGACCAACTGGGTAGAAACTAAATTTCCCAGAAGTTAAACCTTAGCAATGTAAGACTGTTAAGCAACTGTACAATAACCAATCAGCAAAAAAAAATGAATGAATGAATGAATGAATGAATGAATGAATGAATGAATAAGGAAAGAAAGAAAATGATAGGATCCATTTAGAACAATAAGGGAAGGAAACTAGTCTTTCCAGAGGTTAAAACTTAGCAATGTAAAACTATTTAGCATCCATCTAGAAAACTCAATCAGTGACTAAAATAAATCAATAAATAAGGCTTAAATCAGATCATTTTTGATGAACTGGATAGAAACTAAAGTTAAACCATAAGTTAAGCAATGGAAAACTGTTTAGCAACTGTCTACAATACTCAATCAGCGACAAAAATAAATTAATGAATAAATTAATTAATGAATAAATAAATAAACAAACAAACAAATAAAATAAAATAAATAAAATAAATAAAATAAATAAAATAAATAAATAAAATAAATAAATAAATAAATAAATAAATAAATAAATAAATAAATAAATAAAATGATTGGATCCATTTAGAACAATAAGGGAAGGAAACTAGTCCTTCCAGAAGTTAAAACTTAGCAATGTAAAACTATTTAGCATCCATTTAGAAAACCCAATCAGTGATTAAAATAAATAAATAAATAAATAAATAAATAAATAAATAAATAAATAAAACTTAAATCATATCATTTTTGACCAACTATGACTTACAGTTTTTTTCTTTTCATGTACAGATGTGAACTGTGTTATGGGATTTTGATTTCTGCCCTGTCGACTTTTAATGATGAAAATTCAACTGTGCGTTTTATGAAAGTGAATATTATTAAAGTTTTAATGGTTTGAAATTATAAAAGATATAATAAATAATATATAGAGAATTAAGTTTGTAAAATAACAGAAAACATACTGGCAGTTTATTACTAGGACACTGGGGTTACACCCCTGCCAACACTCCCGTTTTTACCGGGAGTCTACCGTATTTCAGACACATCTCCCGCCACCCTCCCGTTTTGTTATTTCCCCCAGAAAACTCCCATAATTTCAACCATTACCCCCCTTCTCCTTGGCATTTTTGCACAGTCTATGAAACCCCCAGGTCACCAACTTTGGTATAGGATCCTATAGGATGATAGTACAGTTACTAACACCACAGTACACAGTACCCGGTTCTCAACAGTGTTTTTCAGACACCTCACCCCCGAACATAACCCCCTGGTCTCCTGGATTTTCAGGGACAAATGTTGGCAGGTATGGTTACACCCCTACTCTTTACGGGAAGTGCCATGGGATTTTAATGACCACAGAGAGTCAGGACCTTGGTTTAACGTCCCGAAGAAATGTATAACCTCTTAAGGCCCAAGATGTTTTTTTACATGCATTTTTTATTTCTCTTTGCTATTTATTGGAACCTAATTAAAATAAAAATCTTTTGATATCTTTTGATATGATGTACTTTTAGAGAAAAATGATGTCCATATATGTGGACTCGTAGTCCGAATTTACATAAAACACTTTTTCCCAAATTTTCTTTTTTGCATATTTAACATAGAATTTTTTTTTTACTTGCTTTGACTATCAGAGAGTAAAAACAACTTTTTCCCATTTTGGACAGTTAAAAATAGGGTTTGGGACATTTCATTTGCTGCAAAACAGTTGCAGGATGACACTGTATGTCTGTAACAAAATATAAAACATTCAAAGTATTTTAAATAGCCACTTAAGAGCTAAAAATGTGCTGTCCACGTATGTGGACACTCGGGCCCTAGGAGGTTAAAATGTTTATGGTTATTTGCATTATTTTATTTTACATAAAAATGATCTAAAAATGACAATAATATTGCTTATTGCAACAATTTCTG
This sequence comes from Danio kyathit, assembly GCA_903798195.1. Classification (NCBI taxonomy): domain Eukaryota; kingdom Metazoa; phylum Chordata; class Actinopteri; order Cypriniformes; family Danionidae; genus Danio; species Danio kyathit. The sequence continues at coordinate 44,585,178 of LR812541.1, read as the reverse complement.
TGACAATATATTGCACAACAAAAATTCCTTATCATTACTGGCCTATTTATTAACAAAATTTTTTTTTTAACTATTTATTTTACTATATAAATGTCAATAAAAGTCACTTTTTCAAACTTTTCAACAGCAAGGAGAAAAGATTCAAGTCCCACAGTGCCATTACAAAGCATAAATAAATAAATAATATTAAACATCACTAAATATGGAAAATTGTTAATTTATGGATATTTTTAGTGTAGCTACTATTTTTTGCAAATGTTGATACTAACAAATTAAAAGCTAAAAACTATCTATAATCAATAAGTGACCAAAAAAGTTAGTTAAGACCAATCATAGTAACCAGTAATTTACTAAAAGTTGGGAGTAAAAACCTAATGTAATACTAATACTAAATCAGTGACCAATAAAGGGTTTATCAGATTCATTTAAACTGCGGTCACACTGGACTTTTCTTCCCATAGACTTCCATTCATACGCACACAAATGCGTCAGACCAGAAACGCAGGCTCGTGCGACAAGTTTCACAGTTCGCTGCGTTGCAAAGTTCAAGCTTGGTGAACTCTGACCTGCGAAAGCGCATCACATGACTGTGTGAGACCAATCGAAGTTCAAAACATGACCTCTTGGACAGAAATTTTAAATATGGACCAATCGCTTACTTGTCTAATTATTTTGTTTAATCCCACCCCTTTTCGCAGAGCCGTACAACTGAATTTTGCATGCTCAAACTCTAGTGTGACCGCAGCATTAGACCAGGGGTGTAAATCAGACACACCTGGGCTAGCTAAGCAAGCTCTTTCTAGGCTTTCTAGAAACATCCATGCAGGTGTGTTGAGGCAAGCTGGAGCTAAAATCTGCAGCACACCGGCCCTCCAGGACAGAGTTTGGGCACACCTGATTTAGACCATTCGGAGCAGCTATACTAAAAGACATTGAAGGGATAGTTCACCCAAAACTGAAAATGTATTCACTATTTCCTCAGCCTTGAGTGAGTTTCTTTTTTTTGTTAAACACAAAAGAAGATAATTTGAAGAATGCTGAAAACCTGTAATTGTTGACTTTCATAGCAGCAAAAACAAATAATATGGAAGTCAATGGTTACAGGTTTTTAGCATTATTTTGTGTTCAACAGAAGAAAGAAACTCATAAGGTAAAGGGTGAGTAAATGATCGCATAATTTAGATTTTTGACAAAAACTTAACATTATAAAAAAAAAAAGAATCATCTTGACTCCATTTGCCTATTGAGTCTTGTGCTCATTTTTTCTCTCCTTCTTCTGTCCTGATGACACTTTAAATTTGTTTGCTGTCTATTCCTTCAGTTTTCTGAGCTACTTTGCATGCATGGATTTTCCTCTTGGCTTCATTGAAATTTGAAAGACAAAGAGATCGACATTAAAGATGCATCAGTCCAAACAAAAGATCTACAATAAGGTCACCAGTTTTTTTTAAATGACAAGCAGTTATATTTACCATTCAGGATCCAATATATCAATGTGAAAATACTTTTTACCAGTCATGTGATGTTGGCATTCATGTGGAACAGTGATGAAGCATGAATCTATTATATTATAATGCTAAAAATCAGATTTAATCATCAGCTCACCCATTTAAAAAAGTCTGTTAGCAATGTCAAATTAAACAAACATCATAAGGGGCCTTTTATAAATAAAATATTTACATAAATATAAATGCAATGCATGTCATTAAGGGAACTTTTAATAAATATAAATATAAGCATAAATATAATGTATGTCATTAAGGGGCATTTTTATAAACATATTGTACACTTACTGCCCACTTTATTAGGTACACCTGTCCAACTGGTCGTTAACACAAATTTCTAATCAGCCAATCACATGGCAGCAACTCAATGCATTTAGGCATGTAGACATGGACAAGACAATCTGCTGGAGCTCAAACCGAGCTTCAGAATGGGGAAGAAAGGTGATTTAAGTGACTTTGAAAGTTACATGGTTGTTGGTGCCAGACGGGCTGGTCCGAGTATTTCAGAAACTGCTGATCTACTGGGATTTTCACGTACAACCATCTCTAGGGTTAACAGAGAATGGTCCGAAAAAGAGAAAATATCCAGTGAGCGGCAGTTCTGTGGGCACAAATGCCTTGTTGATGCCAGAGGTCAGAGGAGAATGGCCAGACTGGTTCAAGCTGATAGAAAGGCAACAGTAACTCAAATAACCACTCGTTACAACCGAGGTCTGCAGAAGAGCATCTCTGAACACGTCCAACCTTGAGGCGGTAGAGACCACACCGGGTACAACTTCTGTCAGCTAAGAACAGGAAACTGAGGCTACAATTTGCACAGGCTCACCAAAATTGGACAACAAATTGGAAAAACGTTGCCTGATCTGATGAGCCTCGATTTCTGCTGCGACATTCGGATGGTAGGGTCAGAATTTGGCATCAACAACATGAAAGCATGAATCCAGCCTGCCTTGTATCAACGGATCAGGCTGGTGGTGGTGGTGTAATGGTGTGGGGGATATTTTCTTTGCACACTTTCGGTCCATTAGTACCAACTGAGCATCGTGTCATTGCCACAGCCTACCTGAGTATTGTTGCTGAGCATGTCCATCCCTTTATGGATGACCACATGACCACAGCGTACCCATCTTCTGATGGCTACTTCCAGCAGGATAACGCGACAGGTCATAAAGCGTGAATCATCTCAGACTGGTTTCTTGAACATGACAATGACTACGTTTACATGGACTTCAGTAATCGAATTATTTGCTTTAATCTAATTAAGAGAATAATAAGATTAAATTGTTTACATGAGTTGCTTTTTGAATGTTCCTTTCATGATCGCGTTTTACATGTTACAGCACATAATTCGATTAGCGTCATTGCGTCACCGCGCTATCCGCATTTCCTCCAGAGTTTCATGTAATTTCGGGTGTTTCATTTTTAATTCGTCGACTTTAACTGCAGTTTGCCACTTTCACTTTCATTCACGAAGATTTCAAGCAAGCCCACCGTGACAAACAAGATATTGGATGCAACTATGAACTGTTGGAAGAGTTGTTTTAATGGAAGTTCATACCGCATGCTGAATGGAAGAAAAAAAAAAAACTCACCATTTCACGATGCAGGTGTCTGTGGTCTGCTCTGACTTGGTAGGTGCAAAAAGTGTCAATCAGCCGTGCGTGTGTGTCTGGGTGTGTGCGTGTGTGTGTGTGTGTGTGTGTGTGTGTGTGTGTGTGTGTGTGTGTGTGTGTGTGTGTGTGTGTGTGTGTGTGTGTGTGTGTGTGTGTGTGTGTGTGTGTGTGTGTGTGTGGACTACCCTGTCGCAAAAAGCAGCTTAAAGTCCTACATGATGGTAATAGTTCGATTAAGGCGTTTACATGTCTGTACTGCACTTCAATAATGCGACTAAGATCGGCATACTCCACATGTCTTAATTCGATTTCTCTTTAGTTCGATTATGACCTTAATCTGATTAAATCAATCAAAAATCACTGTTTACATGGTCGACTCTTAATCAGAGTATTGTCTTAATCGCATTAAAATCGAATTATTGGTGTCCATGTAAACGTAGTCAATGAGGTCACTGTACTCATGATGGCCTCAATGGCCTCCACAGTCAGCCAAGCTCAATCCAATAGAGCAACTTTGGGATGTGGTGGAATGGGAGATTTGCATCATGAATGTGCAGCCAAAAAATCTGCAGCAACTGCGTGATGCTATCATGTCAATATGGACCAAAATCTCTGAGGAATAGTTCCAGTACCTTATTGAATCTATGCTACAAAGGAGGCAAAAGGGGGTCCAAATCAATGTGTGTCATTAAGGTGCAGTTTATAAATATAATGCATGTCAACATAGTCAACTTAAATGTATAATAATTTGCATAATTAAAATGATATAGTAAAAAAAATTATACAATTAAAATAAACTGATTATTTATATTATTAATATTACTACAACAAAGAGAATTTAGTCAATCTATATTGAATTATAAGGCCACAATAATATCATGGTTTTTCCAAACAAAATAAGCCACCAAAATCTGAGACGTCCAGTCACCCTAACCTAAATCACCCTGTGCATTTCTTCCAAAAAAAAATAAGACATAAATAAATAAATTCCCAACGCATGCCATCTTTCTGGTTAATTTCAGCACTGCTCATTAAAGGTCCGAGGTTTAGCCCTAATCCCTCCATCTACTCTCAGTTGCCCCTCGCGGCCATGTCATTTCCCCTGCGCTTTTGTTTGGGAAATTTGGATGAATGACCGACAGATGTTTACCATTTCTTTCAGAGGTCCTAAGGAAGATCATGTCAGCAGGAACACGCTGATTCTATAAAGAGAGGGAGAGAGACAGAGATTGGGGGGGAGGGAGGAAGAGAGACAGAAAAAAAACAAGGTAAAAGATAAAAAGCAAAAGACACAAACTCCAGCAGCAGTCACCTCGGTTTAGATCAGTTCGGCTTTAATCTACTCAATTACCAGTATTTGGGTTGGTTTTAAGAGTTTGGGCCAGCAGCAAATCACTGGGTGGCAGATCTGACCGCCACTTCACTCGGGCCTGACCCTCGCTTCACTCCCAGCTCTGTTTGTAGTTATTTAAAGATGAATTCGCCACGCTATTAAACCCGGCAGATGTTTCAGAGCGGGCGGACGGGACTCCGGTGTCTCCAAAAAGTGGGCTACGCTTTTAATCAATTAGGCTTTTACTATATGTAAACCCGTAGCCTGTGTGTAACCTCAGAATATTAAAGACAATTGGATTTGACACAGATTAGGGTTAGAAGATCAAACATATTACAACAGCAAAAAAAGTTGCGGTTAAATGCCACGAGCCAGATTTGTGTTGCCAGATTGATTTATTATGAAGACTGAACAAATTAAAGTATTTCAAAGTATTTTGGTCATAAAACTAGGTTATTATGGATAATAATTTTTTTTTTTTTTTTAACTGCCACAAAGTAAAATACCTTTTATTTATTTAAAATGAACAATTTAGTCAAAATAAAATAAAATAAATAAAACTGAACTATATTAGTTAAAATATTATAGTTCATGTCGATTTTTTGATTTTCTAAACTTGCTAATATTACATTAAAATGATTAAATTGCTTAAAAAAACAGACCATTTTATTAATGATTATTTCAAATCACTGTTATTTTATCAAAACATAACTATATTAAATATTATATAGACAAAATTTCATTTACAAATTATTTTAAGAAAGAAAAGTAAAGCAAAAGTTATGGATGGTGCCAGATTTTGGTTGCCAGATTGATTTATTATGAAGACTGAATAAATTAGATGTATTAGAAGCAATTAATTTTGGTCATATAATGGGGTTATTATGGATAACTAAAACAATTTTTTAACTTCCACAAAGTAAAATACATTTAAATCAAAATAAAATCAACTCAACTTATTTAGTTAATATAAATAGATAAAAATAACTCTATTAGTTCAGTCAAAATATTATAGTTTAAGTCAATTTTTTCAGATTTTTCTAACCTTGTAATGTTACATAAGTATAAAATTATTATTATTATTTTTTTACTATTTTAAACCCTGTTTTTTATCAAAAATAATACTATATTAAATATTATATAGACAATTTAATTTACATTTACAAATTGTCATAATGGATTTTCTGTATGCATATTTTGTGGAAATAATTTTACAATAAAAAAGAAAAGAAATAAAATTAAAGCAAAAGTAATGGAACATGCCAGATTGATTTAATATGAAGACTGAATAAATTATAGTATTTCAAAGTATTTTTGGTCATAAAACAGGGTTACTATAAATAACTAAAGTTAGTTTAAACTGAAACTAAAAAAAAAAAAAAAAAACTCAATTTATTGTTTTTAAAATAAAATAAATAGGTAAAAATAAAAAGAACTATATTCATTCAGTCAAAGCATTATATTTTGTCAATTTTTTTATTTTATTTTATAAACTTGCTAATAAAACATTATTTTAAAAACAGACCTTTTTAATGATTATTTTAAAACCCTGCTATTTTATCAAAAACATAATACTATATAAAATATTATATAGAAAAAAAATGTATATCCATTTACAAATTCATAATGGATTTTCTGTATGCAGATTTTGTGCAAATACTTTTATAAAAAAAACTAAGTCATGGATCGTGCCAGATTTGTGTTGCCAGATTGATTTATTATGAAGACTGAATAAATTAAGTACTTCAAAGCATTTCTGATCATAAAACACAGTTATTATGGGTAACTAAAACTATTTGTCTATTTTAAGTCATTTATTTATTCATTTATTTTTAGTTTTAGTTTAGCTTTATTTTTTCCCACTATTGAATGTGTGCTTTTTAATATATATATAAACAGTTAAAGTCAGAATTATTAGCCCCCCTTTGAATTTGTTTTTCTTTTTAAAATTTTTCCAAATGATGTTTAACAGAGCAAGAAAATATTCACAGTATGTCTGATAATATTTTTTCTTCTGGAGAAAGTCTTATTTGTGTTATTTTGGCTAGAATAAAAGCAGTTTAAAATTTTTTTTAAAAACCATTTTAGGGACAAAATTATTAGCCCCTTTAAGCTATATATTTTTTCGATAGTCTACAGAACAAACCATCGTTATACAATAACTTGCCTAATTACCCTAACCTGCCTAGTTAACCTAATTAACCTAATTAAGCCTTTAAATGTCACTTTAAGCTGTATAGAAGTGTCTTGAAAAATATCTAGTAAAATATTATTTACTGTCATCATGACAAAGATAAAATAAATCAGTTATTAAAAATGAGTTATTAAAACTATTATGTTTAGAAATGTGTTGAAAAAATCTTCTTTCCGATAAACAGAAATTGGGGAAAGAAATAAACTGGGGGCTAATAATTAAGAGAGGCTAATAATTCTGACTTCAACTGTGTATGTGTATATGTGTATATATATATATATATATATATATATATATATATATATATATATATATATATATATATATATATATATATTTATATATTAATTAATTTTTTTTTTCGCTGAGCATAATATAAAGACTTTCCTACATTTTTACCATGATTTATGGAAGACAATGGTTCATACAGCAAAAACTCTTATTAGTCAAGTTTTTAAATCATAAACATATATAATATTCAATTTAGTACAGATTAGAATGAGTGGCTTATTTATTATTGCACAGGTGTATGTTACACTGAACAACGATAAAACATTTCACACATTTTTTTGTTCACAAAAGTTATCCGAATCATTAAAGCAAACACTTTTCTTGCATTTTAATATGTGCAGTGCTCAGCATAAATGAACACAGATCTCTTTTTAAAGGTCCTGTGAAGTGCTTTGAACTAATGCATTTTTATTCGATGTTTGACGTAATCTCAACTGAAACTTTTTTAAAAACAGCTAATAGCGTTTTGTTTTCTCACAGCTCTGCCAGTAAGAGCTCTAAAACCTCTGAGGTTGAGAAATAAAAAGATAAAATTATAGCAGATCAAATTCAAAATATTGTAGTTTATGTTGATTTCTTGATTTTTCTAAACTTGTTAGTGTTACATTAAAATTATTAAAATGATTATTTTAAAACCCTATTCTTTTATCAAAAACATACTACTATATTAAATATTATATAGACAAAAATTAATGTCTATTTACAAATTCATAATAGATTTTTCTGTATGCAGATATTGTGTAAATACTTTTATAGTAATGAATTAAAAAAGAAAGAAAACTAAAGCGAAATTTTATGGTGAAATATAACGCGCCAGATTTGTGTTGCCAGATTGATTTAATATGAAGACTGAATAAATTAAAGTATTTCAAAGTATTTTTGGTCATAAAACGGGAAAATCATGAATAACTAAAACTATTTTTTTATAAAAACTGAAACGAAGTCAAATATATTTTTAATTAAATTAAAATAAAACAAACTCAATTTATTTTAGTCAAAATTAAATAAATATATATATTCATTCAGTTAGAGGGGGGGGGGGGAGTTACTGAAATATAGTTGATTAGTGCAAAGTCAAAAAAAAATTCTAAATATAATACTATAGTAAATAGTCATTTACATTTCATTCATTCATTCCTTTGGCTTAGTCCTATTATTTATCAGGGATCGCCACAGCGGAATGAACAGCCAACTTATCCAGCATATGGTTTACACAGCAGATGCCATTCCAGCTGCAACCCAGTACTGGGAAACATTTATACACACTCATTCACACACACACATACACTACAGCCAATTTAGTTTATTCAATTCACCTATAGTACATGTCTTTGGACTGTGGGGGAAACCAGAGCACCTGGAGGAAACCCACGCAAACACGGGGAGAACATGCAAACTCCACACAGAAATGCCAACTGGCCCAGCCAGGACTCAAACCATCGACCTTCTTGCTGTGAGGCAACAGTGCTAACCACTGAGCATTTAGATTTACAAATTGACATATTTTGCTGTATACAGATTTTGTGCACTTTTACAATAAAAAAACAAGAAAATTTAATTCAGGATGAAAAGAGGCATATTTTCAGCAGATTAACATTAACATTAGTTATTATTTGCTTATAATTCTCTTTTATTTTATTTTACAGTGTGTTTTTTTAACAAAACCTGATTGAGCGCAGCATGTGTGATCTGTCTTTCTGCGTAAAATCAACATTTTTAAAGAAAATTGCTCTGCTGGGTAATTGGAGACTGTGGACGTGTCTCAAATTTCATGTTCTCAGACTTTGTAGGGGGAAACCAGCAGCGCAATTTTCTTACAATAGGCTTCAGTCCACTTTGCAAAAAAAAAAAAAAAAAGGCAACAGTCGAACAAAAGGCAACACTAAATACCAGAGTGGGATTAGGCAGGATTACTAATAACCAACCACTGGCCTCGGGTCACATGCTTCAGTCATTCAAAATGATTGACAGCTCTTTTCAGCATTACATACTCAGAGACCCTTTTGATCCATTAGTTTAATAAATAAATAAATGGGGAGGCGTGTTGTTGCTTGAATCATGGTAAATTTTAAAAACATGATTTGATATACTGTGCTCAGCATAAAAGAAAATACTGTGTCAAAATGATTCAGATAAACGTTATTATAAAAAAAATTACTTTTTGGCAGTTAGTAATTTATAACTAAATAACTTTTAGTCATCCATAATAACCCTGTTTTATGACCAAAAATACTTTTAAATACTTTAATTTATTCAATCTTCAAAATAAATCAATCCGGCAACACAAATCTGCCGCGATCCATGACTTTTTTTCATTCATTCATTTTCTTTTTGGCTTACTCCCTTTATTAATCAGGGGTCGCCACAGCGGAATGAACCACCAACTTATCTAGAATATGTTTTACGCAACGGCTGCCCTTCCAGCCGCAACCCAACACTGGGAAACACCCATACACTGTCATTCACACACATACGGACAATTTAGCTTACCCAATTCACCTATAGAGCACATCTTTGGACTGTGGGGGAACCCGGAGGAAACCCACGTGGACACAGGGATACATGCACAGAAATGCCAACTGACCCAGCCGGGGCTCGAACCAGCGAACTTCTTGCTGTGAGACGATCGTGCTACCCACTGCGCCACCATGACGCCCCCTATGACTTTTTTAATTATTGTAAGAGTATTTGTAGAAAATTTGCATACAAAAAAAAACATTATGTATATGTAAATGGATATTAATTTTTGCCTATAAAATATTTATTAAAGTAGTATAGTAGTAACAGGTATTTTTAAAATGTTCATGTTTTCATCTTTAATGAATTATAATTATTATATGTTGAAATTTCAGATCTGTAACAAATTAACCTCTATTTTGGCAAAACCCTTAAAAGGATAGTTCAACCAAAAATGAAAATTCTGTCATCTACTCACCTATGACTGTTTTATTTAATTATTTATTTTCCCCCTCGAACAAAGAAGATACTCAGAAGAATGTTGAAAACCTCTAGCCATTGACATGCATAGTAGGAAAAACAAATACCAGTCAATGGTTAAACATTCTTCAAAACATCTTTTGTGTTCAACAAAACAAAAAACCTCAAACTGATTTGAAACAAGTAAATTATGGCCGCATGTAAATTTTTTGGTGAACTATACCTTTAAATATCTTATCTGAAAATGACCATTGGTTGAGTATTTTCATTTTACATATGCATATAAAGCTTGTTATGTCTTCCCGCCCCACTCAGGGGTCAAATTGCCCCTAATCTCAGGGGAAGGTAAACAGCTAAAGCATTGAGAGGCATGAGATGCCATTTGTCAGAAGATCTCAATTCCTAACAATGAGCGAGCTGATTAGCAAACCAACCTTTTCAACAATGATAAGATCTCCAACCTGGATGCCACTGCTTTTCACCTTCACAGTTCCTGCCGAGAGAGATAAAGAGAAAATGAGGCTGATGCATTTCAAAAACAATGTGTGAAGAAAAAAAAACAGTGGCTGATGCATACAATGATCATTTTAAAGCTTTTAAAAGCTACACCAAAGCATCTAGAAGCAATGAAAATCTCCAACTGAATAAGACTTCCCACAGCTATTTATTTATTTATTTATTTCTGTTTTAATGCCATATCAGCAGCATTGGCTATATTCATGGCAAAACCTATACTAAATATACAATATATTACATGCAATCATATCGGTTCTTAATAAACATTCATTGTACAAATAACATACAAAAAACAACATCACTCACTAAAAAGAGTCATATACAATCTTTTAGTTTGCTTAATGATAAATATTCTAAAATGCCTCCAGAAGGCTTATTTAGAGCATAGTTAGATACATAGATACATAAATAGATTCATAACTCCCAGCAAAGCACATTTGCAAAACAAATCATTAGCTTAAAGGAATAGTTCACTCAAATCTTGTGTCTGTTTTTTTTATTGGTCTGTTGAACACTAAAAGATGATATACTGAAGAATGATGGAAAACCAGTAACCACTGGCATCAATAGTATTTGTTTTTCATGCACTGGATGTCATTGGTTACCAATATCCAACATTCCTCAAAATATCCTATTTTGTGTTCAACAGAACTAAAATTGGTTAGGAACAACTCAAGGGTGAGTAAATGGCAAGAATTTTCATCTTTTTAAAGATATATCCAGGTTTTCAAGGATTTGGGGTTTTAGAAAAATCACTGCACAAACATGAATGATAAGAATCAATGTAAAACAAAAACAAAACACATCTGCTCAACTATTATCAGGTCCTCAATTTGCATATTTCGTGGCAAACCTCCAGTGAAGATTCAAATATTTAAGCCTTCTTTAAGTCCCTATTCAGATTTGTCAAAAGCTCTGAGTGCATATGAGATTTCCATTTGTTTTTAGACAATACCCTCCTATGCAGCTTTACAAGAGTGCTGTGAGAACCATCTCTCATTCCATTGAAAATGCACAGCTAAAATTGTTTGGAAAAGGTCAGAGACCTTTAACCCCTGTGGAGACCTTTACCAATGCATATGTAAGACATTAGCACATATGTATATGTGCATTCTTTCTGGAATAAAAGGACACTTACTTTTATTCCACTTAAATTTGATACTATATTCAGGGTTCATACACATTTTATGCCTAAAATTCCAGGACTTTCAAGTAAATTTTCATGACTTAATGTGTCATGTGATGTCATATGTGGTAAATAATAAAAAAAAAAAAAACAATGCACGTTCAAATTTATTACAGCATATTATAAAACATGCAACAATTATTTAGTTTAAATGTGTTGTTATATCTATTTAGTATGTATTTAGATTATGCTTACACACACTGTAAAACCCCAAAAGTTAAGGTAACTCAAACCATTTGAGGAAACCGAGTGCAACAAACCATTTAAGTTCAAAAACTAATCCTAATGAGTTCTGTGAACTTAATCCATTTGAGTAAATGAAGCATTTTGACCACAGTAAAACCTGATAAATGAAGAGAACTCAAACCAACTGAGTACTGTAAAACCCAATAAGTTAAGGAAACTCAAACCGTTAGAGAAAACCGATACCGCTACAAACCATGTGAGTTAAAAAAAACTAATAAGTGCTGTGAACTTACTCCATTTAAGTTGTAATGAGGTATTTAATTAACTCATTACCTTCAAAACTCTTTTCAAATGAGTAGAATTAACTTTCAGTCAATTTAGAGTTAACTACACTCATTTCATTTGATAAAGCTGACTGTTGGGTTTTACAGTGCAGCACTAATCCCACTCTGGCCAAGGGCAGAAAAGAAGCAAAGAAAACTAACTTATATTCAAGTGTACAGATTTGTTAAAGTAATTTTCATGACTTTTTCAAAACTTTGTCGGTTTTTCTGTTTTTTCCAAAATTTTTCCAGGCCTGGAAAATACCATGTAAAAATTCCATGACTTTTCCAGGTTTTCCATGACAGTATGAACCCTGTATATTGTGGTATTGCCATGAGATAAAATAAATAAACAATAAAAAGATAATTGCAACTTTTTCCATCACTCAAGTCTGAGTTCATATCCTCAGTGGCGCTTGCAGCCTTACGGCTGTAAGCACTGAGCGTATATCTACCATGCGAGGGCGGGAATTAATGCCACTTTTTTATTTATTTATTTATGACATAATTTAAAATGATTATTAAACAGTATAAACTAGTTTAAAGAGACAAACTATATACGAAATTCGTTTTAAAAATATATTTTGTCCAAGAAAAATATATGAATTATATTTTAATTTGAGCCCAACTGTGGATGATTTTCAGTCAGTGGAAAGTAAGGATTTAATTAATGCTTCACTATTGTATCACAATCTTCTGTCATATATTTGCACATTTTTTAATATGTCATAATTTTAAAGATTACATCTTGCGTCTGATTTTTCCTTGGTGCTGATGTACTTTTATTACATTTAGATATCAACAAAATATTAAAACTAAAAAGGAAATGAATTATGTCGTAAGGAATGCCCTAAATAATGTAGCCTTTGAGGACCAGTGTTTCTTGACATGATTGGGGAAGGAGGCGGGTGGTGCTGGATTTGTGCGTACCTTGGAGTTAATTCCGGCAGGCGCCCCTGCATATCCTCACAGTTTCGCAATGTCAACTTTTCCCACCTAAATTACAAGTTTTGATTAAATTTTATTTACTATTTTAAACTATAGTAACTATTTTATTTTATTATTTTTCACAATTCTGATATAGGCATGGGACAATAACAGTTTTCAAGGTATACCACGGTTTGGAAAATTCAAGGTTTTAAAACAACCCAAATTTTCTGCTGTACCATTCCTATGGTATATGTAAGCTTTTTGGGTTTTTTTATGCTTTGTTTAAATTTTTTTAGGACAACAGTATCTCCAGCAGAAAGGATCTCCAAAGCAGTGTTAATTTTGACAGTAAATATTGATTTTGTTTTAGTCTTAGTCTTTTGACTAAAATTCAATAGTTTTAGTCATATTTTAGTGATTTAGTCATATTTTATGATGATGTAATCGCATCCCGTGTCTACTGTGAATAAATTACTTTTCAAATGTGTGTGTGCCTCATGCATCACACACCAAGATTAATCCTGATTGGATATTTTCCAAAAAATATCCCCCAATCACATTCTCGTCTTTTTATTAGTCAACGAAAAGGTTAGTATATTTTTATTATAGTTGTAGTCATCATCACTGTTTTCGTCGGTAGAAACTTGTTCGTCTCAAAAATTATGCCGAAAATGTTTCATCTACGAAATTAACACTGCTCCAAAAATGTTTTAAATTGTAAAGAGATCAGTGTTTTTTAAACTAATGAAGACAGGAGACGTCAATGATTTATTTAAATTATTTAGCCTGACATGTTTACAGGGCCAAAATATTTTAAAGGTTTCTCAAAATAAAATATATTGTGCTCAATGGTGAGTTTTTTCCCAGAAATTTAAAAAGAACATACTTTAGAGCAGTAATCACAATACCGTGATACAGTGAAACCGTGATTTTTTCTCCAAGGTTATCATACTGTCAGAATCTTATACAGACCCATGCTTGCTCTGATATTACAGGCTCTCCCACAATTCTGACTTCATGTCTAAAAAATCTATTTCTTTTATTTCTTGCAAGGAAACTCGCAATTCTGAGAAAACAAAAAGTCACATATGCAGTTAAAGTCAGAATTATTAGCCCCCCTTTGAATTTATTTATTTTTTTTCATTTTTTAAATATTTCCCAAATTATATTTAACAGAGCAAGGAAATTTTCACAGTAAGTCTTAAAGTCACAGTAAAGTCTTATTTGTTTTATTTCGGCTAGAATAAAAGTAGTTTTTAATTTATTAAATGCCATTTTAAGGTCAATATTATTAGCCCCTTTAAGCTATATTTTTTTCTATAGTCTACAGAACAAACCATAGTTATACAATAACTTGCCTAATTACCCTAACCTGCCTAGTTAACCTAGTTAAGCCTTTAAATGTCACTTTAAGCTGTATAGAAGTGTCTTGAAAAACATGTAATAAAATATTATGTGATGTCATCATGGCAAAGATAAAATAAATCAGTTATTAGAAATGAGTTATTAAAACTATTTTGCTTAGAAATGTGTTGAAAGAAATCTCTCTGTTAAACCGAAATTGAGTAAAAAAATAAACAGGGGGGCTAATAATTCTGACTTCAACTGTACATATTTATGTCAGACAAATAGTTTTACAAAAACTTATATAATGATTGCATTTGGCTTTGACTAATTACTCTTCCAACTACACCTGTATTTCATCTTATTTTCCCGCTTTAAACAATAATCAGCAGGGTTAAAATCATACCCCACAGGCTGATCATTTAGTACCGTCCCCCTTGGATCTTTAACTTCCAGAAACTGGGAAAAAAACTAATGTTCTGCTCCGGAAGGTGTGACCAGCGACCATAAATCCCACACCCACCTTTAATGGTGCAACTCTATTAAAAACAAAAAGAGTTGAGGGCCAGTTTAAATATGATCAACTTTGATGTTTTCATCCCTGTTGGTCTGGGCAGGGCAATCAGGAGCCCTCCCATGTAGCCAGCAAATGCCTCCGTGAGCCTTATATGGGGGCCGTTACCGCCCAGCGTCCATACACTGACTTTATGAGAGAAGAGAGCCTGCTAGATCAAAGGAAGGCCTGTGATGGAAACGACAGGAGGTTCTCTTCGTTTTTTATTGTCAGATGCTTTTCATCCTTCGGTATATGATACAATTTACATCCCTACTTCAAATTAAAGACAAACAGCAGTCTGCTTTATGGCAGATCCATCTGCATACTTTAGCACGCCTTGCCTAAGCAAAAAGGCACTATAACTTGCCATTGTTTCCATTTCCCAGACCTTTCAGTGACAGTGCAATTATATGGAAAGAGTTTTGATTAGCAAAAAAAAAAATACTCTTTAAAGAAACACTGCACTTATATTATTATTTATTTATTTTTTTTAAATAATTTTTTTATCCATTTAGTCAATCTCCAAGTCTGGGGAGAGCACGTTTAGCTTATCTTAGCTTTAAATGATATTATCTATAATATTTATATATTGCATATCACACAAATTATAACATTACTGTGTTACATTTTCAAAAACATAGTATTACTATGAGGCTTTTGTTAGTTGTAAAAGCTTTTAATCATTTTTAAATTCACCTCAAGATATTTTCATCAACTTTATTTAATTTTTTTTTATTTTTTTTTTTTACAAATAATTAATCCATTTAGTGAATCTCCAAGTCTGGAGAGAGCACTTTTAGCTTAGCTTTAAATAAGTTTAATTATAATATTTATATATTGCATATCAATTAAATCATGACATTACTGTGTTATATTTTTAAAAACATAGTTTTACTATGATAATTCTGCTAGTTAAATGCTAGGCTTTTAATTAATCATTTTTAAATTCTCCTCAACATATTTTCTTACATAACATAACTTTATTTTATTTAAAGGGGTGGTCCACGGTGTATTTTTAAGGCTTGGTTGTATTTATAAGATGCAAAGCAATGTGTGCTCATGCTTCATATGTAGAAAATAACTTTATTTTTTCATATATCTTGGGCAATTCCATGCAAATGTCAACCTTGCCATGAAAAAGTTTTCAACAAAATACCGAAACAGTTTCTATGTTTTGTGTGTAAGTAAGTATTTTACAGTACTTTAGACATACTCAAAAATGTCTCTGTCAATGTTTTTGAACAATTTAATTTGATTTACCAACGTCACACGAATGGCAATTTCACATCAGTCACATCCATAACGAAGCTTTTTCCTCATAAATGCAAAAATATTAAATAAAATAAAATCAATGATGTTTGTTTTATAGAGAGCCAACTCTTATCCTGTTGATTAGCATAATTTTTGGGGGGTTGTGCAGTTTAATTGACAGAATTTCTACTAAGCATGTTGTACACTGTAAACTCACAGACTTTTTTGCCACATCCATAACGCATGTTTATTTTCCTCATTTAAAGTACAAAACATGTTTACAGACTGATATTTTTCTGATCTTATAACTATGTGGTCAGTAGTTTTGTAAAATATAAACTGATGGTTCAATATAATGTTAATATAAACTTTTTATGTGAATTTATGTTTTGAGTTTTTACTGCAAATGTCACATCCATAACGCTGGAATTGCTCTCTTACTTTGATTATATACTGCAATAAAGCTAAAATGAAAACGACAATCATATTTTGTAGTTCCTTTGAAAGGCCCGCCCTCAAGAGGCTCGAACATAATGTGCTCTGATTCGCGGATCAGCTCCACATTTCCACGTCACGTCCCTACAAGCACGCGCTTTTGTGCTGTGCAACAGGAGCTGTGAGCCGTAACAGTTGAATCATACAGAAAATGAAGAGGACACCTCACGCCTGCTCTCTAAAATAAAATCTGACAAGTGTCTTTCACATATATTTGGAATAGGCATGTGTAAGTAACATGAAACGTGCACATATCTTTTGCGAGTTCATTATGTGAGATGTAGAACGCAGACACTGAGAGTGGCCGCATAAAGAGACACTGCAGCGCTGATGAAGATTGTGGGTGTTTCCAGCAGTTTGACTGATAAATATGAATTTGTAGCTAAATTGTTAGCGGTGCTAAACAGCATTTTTCGTTGTTTACATCCTTGTTTCCGTTCTTTTTACAACATACTGTTAACGCTGGACACTATGCATGTAATAGATCAATTTTAACAAATAAAAACACTAACAGGTTGTGGCTCAAAATCCACAGCATTCTCTATTATGGTTGGAGCTGCTCCTTCTTTGAGGAGTTTTTGCTGAATTCAGCACTGAACTGGGAGAGATTCTGGAAGCTGTCTGTTGTCAAATGCTTGAGCTATATCTGTTTTATAATTCTCTAGAACATAATTAAATTAAACTGTAAGCACTTCTATCTTTGTGCCCTGTCCTTTGGAAGCTCAAATACAAAAACAGAAAAAGCTCTGTGGAAATAGCAGCTTTTGAACGGCATTTTAGCTTTCTCTGCTATAACATTACAGCGCCTCTGGCCCCGCCCCTTCACTGTGCGTGGTGTATACGTGTGGTGAATGTGCGTAACCTGTCGCTGTAGGCTTTGCTAAGCTAACTCTGTAAAAGCCAGTGTCTCTCTTTGCATTCAACTTTAAGGGTATTGTATTCAAAGATGATGTTTATGTTCACACAGCTACATTGCATATCAACTAAAGTTTAAAATATGATATCGGAGTGGACCACCCCTTTAATACATTTTATTTTACACATTTTTTATCCATTTAGTCAATCTCAAGTCTGGGGAGAGCACTTCTAGCTTAGCTTAGCTTAAATGGTATTAAATATAATATTTATATACAGTATTGCATATCAAATAAATCATGACATTACTGTGTTACATTTAAAAAAAAAACATTACTGAGACTTTTGTTAGTTAAATGAAAAGCTTTTAATCAATCCTTTTTAAATTCACCTCAACATATTTTAATCAACTTTATTTTATTTAATATATTTTATTTTACACACTTTTAATCTATTTAGTCAATCTCCAAGTCTGGCGAGAGCACTTTTAGCTTAGCATAAAACACTGAATCACATTAGACCTTTAGCATCACCTTTAAAACAATTTTTTAAATAGTTTTATAATTTTCCTATTTAAAACCTGACTCTTCTGTAGTGACATCATGTTCAGGCGCATCATAATATCAAATAGGAAAATTATCAAAAATATGTTTTGAGCGAGATGCTAATGGTCTAATCCGATTCAATGATTTATGCTAAGCTAAGTTAAAAGTGCTCCTGACAGACCCGTCAGATCAGCTGAATGTTTTCAAAAATAGTAAAACTCAACTGTTTAACTGTTTACATTGCCAGTGAAATGTTACCCAATTCCGATTTTTTGCTCATATGTGACACAGATCGGATCTGTTCTGACCGTGTAAACACACAAAAAAGCATGCATTCGGATATTCAGAGATTGGTTTCAGGCCTCCTTCATATGTGGAAATAAATCAGATATAAATCAAACATGTGACAATGCGACTATCATATAAACAGGTAGATCAGATTTATTGAGGGAGGCATTACGTTTTGTACGTCATTAAACTTCCGACAATGTGGTCGGTTTAATGACGTAAAAGGAAAAGCGTGTGTGTGCTCATCCTAAAATTTCGAACCCACTGCTCCTCATTAAAGCCCGCCACAATTTGCTCCCACCAGACCTGAGATCTCTCTCGTACCCACAAATTCCTCTGAATGATGGAGGACACTATATATAAACCATAGGCGCAAGCTGCGATGATGGCCCTTTCGCTCCTTCTCTGCCTCAAAATCATTTAAAAGTTGGGTGAACTTCGCATATTTTGCAGAGCTAAAAGCAAGACAGTTTCATCCATCTTGTCTAGTGTGGCGCAGATGCTAGAACCCGCCTTTACGCATGCACGACGTCGTTAATTGTATGGCAAGTGTAAATGCATGAATCAGATATAGACAACAAATTAGAATTGGGCATCAAGACCTGACAGTGTAAGTGTGTGAAACGGTGAAATGTGTAAAAAAGGTGACTTGTAAAATGAGGCTTTTCAATAAATTTAAAGTGATACCAAAAACATTTTAGAGTTCGTCAAAGCTAAAGTAAAATAATAAATGAAAAGGAAACATAACAATTACAAATTCTTATCTTGCATTCAATGTGCATTACTAGACTTTAAAAACACACAAACACAAACAACATCCACATATTGATATACAAGAGAACAGTGCATATAAACAATTATAATGCATTTACAACAAACTAGAACAAAAGCTGAAATTTTGTAAAAATCTATTAAATAAATTGTACATCCCAATCTGACTGCTCAATGCAAAACACATTTAGACCTACACTGCAAATCCATCTACACCTTAAAAAAAACAATTAGGTCTACAATAACAAAAGCCTGGGATTGATTGCAGTCATTGCAAGACATTTACATAACAAATCCTAGCGTAAAAAAAAATCAAGATAAAGAAACATTCAAATCCATGTCAAACAACAAACCACAAATGTTAAAAATGTTCAAAACCAGCCTATAACTGTGTTATATTTGTTGTATTATGTTGCTTTGTTTATTAATTTTAGTTATTTATTTGTATTTTCTTCCTCTTTGATCGAAATATCTATAATTCTCTCCAGCTGATTGCTCACTTCACAACATTGACAACAAACATTTAACTAACAAATGCAGGCATATAAAACCAGCTACATCCAATTTCACCTAAATCAAATCATGCAATATATATAAAAAATGGATCATCACAAACTGGAAAATGCATTAGCAATAGCTCACCTCTTGTAGAGAGTTTGCTGTAGATCTGTGAGTTGACCTCTTTGTCTCGTAGAAAACATCTCACCTCCTCGACGGCTTCCCTTACGATCGTAATAATCAAAACAAAGCCCTGGGAAATGATAATGCATTGAAATGTGACTGGACATTCATGTAGTCATATATGTACTGTTAAAGTCAGAATTATTAGCCCCCCTTTGATTTTTTTTTCTTTTTCAAATATTTCCCAAATTATGTTTAACAGAGCAAGGACATTTTTACAGTATTTCCTATAATATTTTTTCTTCTGGAGAAAGTTTTATTTAGGCTAGAATAAAATCAGTTTTAATCTTTTTAAAACACATTTTAATGTCATTATTATTAGCCCCTTTAAGCTAGTTTTTTAGACTGTCTACAGAACAAACCATCGTTATACAATGACTTGCCTAATTACCCTCACCTGCCTAGTTAACCAAATTAACCTAGTTAAGCCTTTAAATGTCACTTTAAGCTGAATAGTGTCTATTATATAATATTATGTACTGTCATCATGGCAAAGATAAAATAAATCAATTATTAGATATGAGTTATTAAAACTATTATGTTTAGAAATGTGTTGAAAAAAATCTTCTCTCCATAAAACAGAAATTGGGGAAAAAATATACAGGGGGCTAATAATTAAGAAGACCTAATAATTCTGACAATCTTTAACTGTATGTATACAATAAAATAAGTGTGTTTCAGCTCACCAGAGGAACCCAGTATGTGTACAGAGCCCCTAATCTCAACTCATTCACAAACTGTGAGCAGGCCAGCAGGAGAAAGTACAGGTTGAAGAAGTACTTGAACTGGTTAAACAACACCTATGGACACAACAAAAACATGATGATGAGTAAAAAGAATAAAATGTAGAATGGGTCAAAATGACAGTTTCTTTGTTGTTGTTTTTCAAAACAGATATGACATGGAAACAGCTCATTCCTTCATCATATGTGGACATGTGGATCTGAGAAATTTTTAGTTGCACAAAACTTGAGATGTTAAGATGTTTACTTGCAGGATCCATCAAATCTTTTTTACAAGACCTGAAACCCCGGTTCTGTTGATATCAGCTCTAATACACAATAAACTACTGGAAAAGGGAATATGGTCTCCTTAGAGGAAACTTTTAATCTATTTATACTCTCTATTTTACTCTTATTTAGTCATCTATTTGTAACCTAGCTTAATTTATTTATTAGATTTATTTTCTATTTTTTTTCAGAGGATTTGTTTGTTTTTAACTAATTAGTTTAATTTTATATTGTTATTTTATTTTATTTTATTTTGAGGGAATAGTGGGAAAGTAAGAAAACCAAGAGTCTGTATGGTCTTTTTAAATACCAAGATAAATAAATAAATATAAATAATAAATACATATATACACATACACAAAAAAACAGATGTAACTTAAATTTACTGTACAACTCATAAAAGTGTTTGTTAAGGCTGTGTCAAATAGTCTTTTTTTTTTTTTTTAATAATTAATATTTTGCTGATTTGTGCAATGGCTGGTTTGTAGAGTGGCATAAAAATAGTATTAAATATTAGTTATTAATATTAATGATTCATTCATTTTCTTATCCAGCTTATTCCAGCGCCAATTTACACAGCGGATGCCCTTCCAGCTGCAACCCACTACTGGGAAACACCTACATATTCACACACATACACTATGGACAATTTAGCTTACCCAATTCACCTATAGCGCATGTCTTTGGACTGTGGGGGAAACAAGAGCACCCAGAGGAAACCCACGCGAACACGGAAAGAACATGCAAACTCCACACAGAAATGCCAACTGACCCAGCCGAGGCTTGAACCAGCGACCTTTTTGCTGTGAGGCGACAGCGCTACCCACTGCGCCACCCTGTAATTTATATTAGTAATATTAAACATTACAAAGACATTTTTTTTATCTGCAATATATTTAAACTGTGATTTATTTTTACAATTATTTTTGTTTCCATTTGAATATATATTCAAAAACTAAATGTATTCCTGAGATAAAACACAGAATTTTCATTTTATAAGTCTTTTGATCCATTAGAATTTGATTTGCTTTTCGGCTCAAGAAACATTAATTATTATTATTATTATCAATGTGTAAACTTTTTTTAAAATAAATATTTTATCATAATTTAACATAATGCATTTATAAATGTCTTTGCTGCCACTTTTGATAAACTGATGAATAAAAGTATTGATTTCCTTTTTTAAAAATCTTAGTGAGAAAAAACATTTGAATGATATTATCTATCATATTCATATATTGCATATCAAAGAAATCATAACATTACTATTTTGCATTACTAAAAAATACAGAATTACTATAAAACTTTTGTTAGCTAAATTAAATGCTTTTATTGAATCATTTTTTAATTCACCTTAACATATTTTCATAAAAGGCGACACGGTGGCTCAGTGGTTAGCACTGTCGCCTCACAGCAAGAAGGTCACTGGTTTGAGTCCCGACTGGGTCAGTTGGCATTTCTGTGTGGAGTTTGCATGTTCTCCCCGTGTACACGTGGGTTTCCTTCGGGTGCTCCAGTTTCCCCCACATTCCAAAGACATGCGGTATAGGTTAATTGAATAAACTAAATTGGCTGTAGTGTGTGTGTGTGTGTGTGTGTGTGTGTACGTGTTTTTGTGACATATCAGGACACAAATCTGTATAATGACATGGGTATGACACAGGTATTACAAAAAAGGAGGTGAAATATGAGAACATTGGTGACGTCCTCACTTCTCAAAAAGCTTATAAATCACACAGGATGAGTTTTTTCAGGGAGTAAAGCTGTACACGGTCTCCTGTGATGGTTGCGTTTAGGGCTAGGGTGGGGTGAGGGCAATATAATATACGGTTCTGGATAAAATGTATGGAAACCTATGTAATGTACCCACATCTTCACAAAAACAAACATTTGTGTGTGTGTGTGAATGTGAATGAGTGTGTATGGGTGTTTCCCATTACTGGGTTGCAGCTGGAAGGGCATCCACTGTGTAAAACATATGCTGGATAAGTTGGTGGTTCATTCCACTGTGGCGACCCCTGATGAATAAAGAGACTAAGCTAAAGGAAAATGAATGAGTGAATGAATATTTCCATAAACTTTAAAATGCCTACCGCATATTATGCCTTTCATAGTAAATAAAAACATGTTGAACTGAATCGCTCAGATATAATAGCAACTGTTTACATCAATCCACCTCACTGTTTGCTTTTCTCTATATGGCAGAGGTCTACTCACTTATAAAACATTCAGAATTGAACTCGGATTATCATTTGTCCTTTAAATCATTCAAAATAAGTAAGGCATTTGCAATGCAAAAATGGTTTTTCCATACAGCAATCTGGTCAAGGTTGCTTTTAAAAAGGTGACACGAGGAAACAAAATGTTCACATTCTCTTCAGTAAAAAAGGTAGTGCTTGTGTAAAATGTTTTCATGTGTGTTATATTTAAAATGTGTGCTACATTCATACTAACTTTGTCACAATTTCTTTAATATGCAATATATAAATATGATAGATAATATCAAATCATTTGTCACTAAGATTTTAAATAGTTTTATTCATCACAGATCTATAAATTGATCAAAAGTGCCAGCAAAGACATTTATGTTATAAAACATTCTATTTAAAACAAAAAAGTTTCAACATTGATGATAATATTAAATAAATATCATCTAGGTAGATGCCAAATATCTGCCTTGTTGATACGAAGGTGTTTTGTGGTTGCTAGGGAGTTTTGGGCAGTTGTTAGGTGGTTGCTGAAAGTCAAAGTCCAAATTTAAGACTTTGAAATCCAAAACATGATCCCAGAAGCAATTAAACACTTCAACAAGATGTGCATTTATATGCATTTTTATAAAATGCTGATTAGCTGTTATGATCAATTATTATTGCTACTCATTCATTCATTTTCCTTCAGCTTAGCCCCTTATTTACCAGGAGTCGCCACAGCGGAATGAACCGCCAACTATTCCGGCATATGTTTTATGCAGCGGATGCCCTTCCAGCCCTTATTGCTACTCAATCGTTAATAATTATTCTTTTAATTATCAATGTTGAACATTATTTCTTGCTTCTGTTTTCTGGAAACTATGTAACTGCAATCTCATTGAAAGATCTGCAAAATGCAAACGATAGCAAATAAAATAATTTACTTTTAAGGTTTCTTTAATAAAAGGAATTACAGTAAATAAATATGTAATGATGAAAAATAAATGCAGCGGACTGTTGATGTTGAAAAATCAGCTTTAAAATCATAGGAATAAATTACATTTTACACTACATTCAATATGAAAGCAGTTGATTTAAATTGTAATAATATTTCACAATTTTTACTGTCTTGTTTAACCATAAATGCAGCTTTTGTGAGCAGAATTGGCTTCTTTTAAAATCATTACAAAATCGTACTGATACCACACATTTGACTGGCAGTGTTAGTGCTGCATAATATTGGAGAGAAAAAATAAAAAATAAAAATCACACTTGACATTTTTTATTTTTCACATTGCAATATTAAGTATAATTTCGCCAGATTAAATGAACAGCTCTGTTTGGAAAAAAAATCATCAGTTCAGGTTGATTAGGATGAATTTGTAGGGGATGGCATCTGCATAAAATGTAATAAACGGTCACAAGCATTGATAAATACTGTACAGTAGAGCAAAAACACAAATGAAACAAGCAGCGTTTTATAGGAGTCTAGTAGTGTTCAGGCACAAATTGAATAATAAAATGTAAAAAAGAAAACAAATACTGTATTAGTCTTCATTGAATATATACATAAATACAATTCACCTTTCTTTAAGTTACAAATATTCTAATTTCCTGTGCCTGAATGCTTTAAACTGGCTTGAAATGTTCACACAGTCACAGGTTATAAAAACACATGCAAATGAAAAAACCTTTTGGTTACTTTATGGTTAAACTTTGCAATTTAAAAAAAAAAATCAAGTTTTTTCTCCTGGTGAAATATAATCACGACTGAACGTTGCAGATCGTGCCATGTGACAATTGCTGATGCACACATTGCGATATCAATGCTCAAACCATATATTGTGCAGCCCTAGGCAGTGTATACAAAACATATAAAACCATAACATCAGCCTGAATGTTTTAAACATGTCATGGGTGACTGTGTTAACCACCAAGCAATTAAAAACAAATTGAGCAACACGGACTGTTGCTCAATCTATTGTTGAATTACTCTGGCCGTGGTTAACACCAACCTCTCTCTGTGCCTTTGCAGTCTCTTACCCCTGGCAGGAAGGTGAAGAAATTGTATTTCTGGTTGTTTATGACATTTCTTGGATATCTCTGTTCTCTCTTTTCTGGATGGCCCAACCATACAGTCCGGGGACGGAAATCTCCCCCTCCGCAGCATCTGGACCAAGGGCAGCACCTACATATAGAAGCATCATTAGGGCTGGGTGATATAACAAAAATCTCATATCACAAGGTAAGTTAATAATCTCATATCCCGATAACAATATAAATCACCATAGAGTACCAGTTCTGTATATTCAATCGATTTACAGTTTATTAAAAGTAAAGGACTATTTCTTTTTTACATTTTAAAGGTCCTGTGAAATGAAAATACATTCTTTTAGTGCTAGGCAAACGTAAATAATGATTAATTAAATCCAAAATAATTTGATTTGAGATAACATATGTGTGTGAATTATATTTATTTATTGTGTACGTGTGATAAACACACATATATTGCAACAAAAATATCCAAAACAATTTTGTTATTTAGATATTTCAGTTACATATAATTTGTATCATATGCACATATATTTATATCTAAATATAAATAAACATTTTCTCAAACATATGCATGCATGTGTGTATTTATATTTAGAAAATAAATATACACAGTACACACACTTAAATGATGTCAAAACAAACTTTTGTTTTAGATGCGATGATTCATCGCGATTAACTTTTGCTCAGCACAAAATTTTTTAGATGTTAATATCAGTGCGTTAGTTTTAAGCATATATATATAGGCTAGTGTGCTTCAAAACAGTGACAATTAGAAGATACAGTGTTTCATCTAGGATTTTTTCCAGCTGTGGCGGCAGGTCTTTCACGCAGATCTACCAACTACCTACTGTGCTATTTCAATGACAAATGTTGTGAGCGCAGTATTACAAGTCAAGATCGCATTCATGTAATACGAGCATGCGAATCTCTTTGCTTGTGCACAAAACTTCTTGCACGCAACCTTAAATATACGCTGCTGAAGTGCGATTTAGTGCGTTTATGTAACGAGTATGTCTCCAACATTTATTAGATTTGGTAGGAATATTTATGAATGTCTCTAATAGACCTACAGAGCGGCATTAATGCGTCCTGAAGTAAAGTGAAACGGCCATAAACTCCAGCAAGATAAAGTCATTTTATGCAGAACCATAGACCTTGATCTATATATAAAGTATAATTATGGAAACTATGTTCATCTTAACTGAAAGCTACATCGTGTTTGTTGGCGCAGTCCACTGTCCGTCAGTCAGTCAGCATGTCACCATAAAAGGTTAAATAAATAACGCACAGCACTACTACGGTTACAGAAATGTTTGCGCTGTTATAATTCACTTACCTTTTAATACGTTTTGGTGCGATTATAACCAGCTATTTAAAAAAAAAGATTGAATGTTTTGAATAAGTAGCTGTAATGTAGCCGTGGCGGGATGAATTTTGGTGTGGCTCCCCACCATGGAAGAATGAATGTAGCGGAAACAATGAGATATAAACATCCAAGGCTTGCAGTTTGTCACTTCCACCTAAATGGACAAATTTTTTTACTTCAGTTGCTCATCAAATCTTGACCAATCAAATGCTCTGCAGTATTTGGCATGCCCCGCCCCCTTTACGACAGTTCTCATTTGCTTTTGATTTGACGCGCTTGAGCTCCACCACTCTCACTGGCAGAGCTGTGATAAAAACAAAACACTATTGGCTGTTTTTTAAAAGGGAGGGGCTACTATATGCCCCACCCTCTTATCATCTTTCAGTTGAGATTATGTCAAACATCAAATAAGAAAATTCTCCATCGGACCTTTAAAGTATATACTCAGAATTATACTCATTCATATGTGATTTTATATATTTCAGTTTATTTTCAACAAGTGCAAACGTTTGATTAAAAATGCAGAAATATAAATGTATTCATTCATTTATTCTCACTTCTCCTTTATTGATCTCGGCTGGCGGATGGCTGGCGGTTTGTGTCATTTTAAATGCTCAGTCTCGTTATGCGCTGATTTTCATTTTTCTGTGTTTGTGGAAAAATCCAAGGCAAGTCAGCCGACCCAATATATGAGCGGGGCAGAACAGGATTCTAATGATGACCACCGTCGTAAATACTATTCTTTGTTATGAGCCGCAGATTCAGTTTAAACTTAGTAAAGGCGAGCTTCTTTGCCGATAATGTGTACAGTGTTAGATTTTACATTTAGCGGACATTTGGACAGAACACGCAGTGAATGCAACGTATCGAGATTCAGGCACCTTCTCTAAAAACCCTCGATTGATCTCGGCTGGCGGATCAACATTCACCACATGATCGCTGTCATTGGCGCTATAAGTTCCCTGTTATCTGACAGCGGAAAGCCTTGAGTGATTGACAGCTAATATGAACCAATATACCGGCAGGAAAGACCGATTCAGCACGTTTTTAGCACAAATGCTCCCAAATATAATATGAGGTCGCATAGATACAATTTCGGGTGCATATGCGACCAAAATGGTCGCAATTTCGAGCTCTGCTACGGCCAATTTAGTTTATTCAATTCATCTATAGCGCCTGTCTTTGGACTGTGGGGGAAACCGGAGCACCCGGAGGAAACCCACGCCAACACGGGGAGAGCATGCAAACTCCAAACAGAAATGCCAACTAACCCAAGCGGGACTCAAACCAGCGACCTTCTTGCTATGAGGCGACAGCACTACCCACTGCACCACCGTGTCACCCGAAATATAAAATAAATATTAATAAAATACAAAGCAATTTTCAAAAACTAATTAGTATAGTTCCAACATAAAAATAAAAATATATTTCTTATTAAAACTTTCTTATCATGCTGTTATTCATGTTTAAGTCTGCATCCCTGTAATGACGTGTAATATTGAGCTCATGTCTCATATGTCTCAGTATGTCTCGCATACTCAGATCTACTTAGCCTTACTGCCTAATGACTACAGCCCTATTGACACCCTCTGCCAATGCATTGATGAAATTAACAGTTGGATGTGCCAAAACTTTCTGCAGTTAAACAAAGAGAAAACTGAAGTCATTGTGTTTGGGAACAGAGATGAGGTTCTCAAGGTGAATGCGTACCTTTTCTCTAAAGGTCAAACAACAAAAAATAAGGTCAAGAATCTTGGTGTGACTCTGGAGTCAGATCTGAGTTTCAATAGTCATGTCAAAGCAGTTACTAAATCAGCATACTATCATCTCAAAAACATTGCAAGAATCAGATGCTTTGTTTCCAGTGAAGACTTAGAGAAACTTGTTCATGCTTTTATCAGCAGCAGGGTGGATTACTGTAACGGCCTCCTTACGGGCCTTCCCAAAAAGACAGTCAGACAGTTGCAACTCATCCAGAACGCTGCGGCCAGGATTCTGACCAGAACCAGAAAATCAGAGAACATCACACCTGTCCTCAGGTCTCTACACTGGCTCCCAGTTACATTCAGAATAGATTTTAAAGTATTACTACTTGTCTTTAAATCACTAAATGGCCTAGGACCTCAATACATTACAGATATGCTCACTGAATACAAACCTAAAAGAACACTCAGATCTCTAAGATCATATAAACTAGAAATTCCAAGAGTTTAGTCAAAGCAGGGTGAATCGGCTTTCAGCTACTACGCCCCTCGCTGCTGGAATCAACTCCCAGAAATGATCAGATGTGCTCCAACATTAGGCACTTTCAAATCCAGACTGAAAACACATCTGTTTAGCTGTGCCTTTACTGAATGAGCACTGTGCTACGTCCGACAGATCGCACTATTATGTTTTTCTCTTCTTTTTCATTCTTTTACAACCTGTTTTAACATATTTTTATCTGTTTTTATCTGTTTTTTATTATCTGTTTTTATTTTATTTTATTTTTTTCTTACACTTGTCTTTTTATTCCTGTTTATGTAAAGCACTTTGAATTGCCACTGTGTATGAAATGTGCTATATAAATAAACTTGCCTTGCCTTGCCATGTACATTTCAAGAGTTCACACTTAAATATTGCTTGACGCTATTAGCAGGTTTGGCATGCTGTCCCAGGAGAGAACCCTGAGGTTAGAGATAATTGAGCCCAGGGCTCCCACCAGGTCTTTTAGCATGTAAGGGGGTCCGAGATCAGGTAGGTCTCGGGAGCTCCCCCTGGTAAAGAAAGAAAAGGAGGAGGTGGGGTGGAAAGGGGGATTCTTCCCAAATGAAGATAAGGCAGTAGGGTGAAATTGGTCTATTTATAGTAGGCTTGGATCAATTTGATTGGATTATTACTGATTATGAATGAGAGACCAGCCGTGATCCATCATATGAAGTGCTCCTTTCGAAATTAGTTTGAAAACTTCACTTCGAAAAAAATGTATTTATGTGACACCACGATAACAGAGCACAATATGAAAGGATAGACTTTTTATTTTGTCCATACAGTAAAGAGTGGAGGAACTATGATGTCACCTTGTAGGCCAATCTGCTGCTTGCAAACTAGCTTTAAAATCCCCATAGGATTTTCCCATAGGCTTTTCGGTTTTTGCAAATAATAAGCTCTGTGTTCAAATACAGCTCATTACACTAACACATTTTGTCCAAACAGATAATCATCACAAGACAATATAACTGTATCTCTTTTGGATACTAAATGCAAATGGAGAACTAGCTAACATTAGGCTAGAAATAAACTATAATGACTTCACCAGCAACCTGATTTGCTAAAATTAACTTTAAGCGTTTTTCAAGCTTTCTGCCCTATAAGCTTCATGACAAAAAAACATTACATGTAGATGGATTTTGAATATGCAAATGTAAAGCAAGCACCTTACGACCCTTCAACAGAAAAAAAAACATTCGTTCATTCATTTTCCTTAGGCTTTGTCCCTTTATTCATCAGGGGTGGCCACAGTGGAATGAACCGCCAACTTAACCAGCATATGTTTTACACAGCGGATGCCCTTCCAGCTGCAACCCTGTACTGGGAAAAACCCACACACTCCCACATTCACACACACACTCATACACTACGGCCAATTTAGTTTATTCGATTAACCTATAGCGCATGTGTTTGGACTTGTGGGGGGATCCGGAGCACCCAAAGGAAACCCACGTCAACATGGGGAGAACATGCAAACTCCACACAGAAATGCTGAACCAGCCTGGACTCAAACCAGTGACCTTCTTGCTATGAGGCAACAGTGCAAACCACTGAGCCAACGTGTCGCCCTATAAAAAAAACAATAAAAAATGATCAAATCTGACATGCAGATAGTGTAATTCCACTGCAGCCAAAGGAATATTTTCAAGGAAGCAACAAAACCACGTCAGTAAATATTAGCTTTTAGGATCAAACTCCTACCAACACCTTTATCAAACAAGCTCTTAACAACAGCTCGATATGTTGGATATACTACTTCCTTATATATAGCTGAAGCATATTTGAATGCTGGAACAGCTTAGAAAATAAAACTAAACTAACATAAACTGAATTAGAACAATGAATTGATCATATATCCTTTTATTTTGAATCATCAGACTTTTATGAACAATAAACTGACATTTTGGGAATTATGTCATGGTAGTTTAGTTATACTATAGGTTTAGTAGCTTGGTGTACATGCAACACTGTGCTGTACACAATTAGCACTTAGTAGCTTCCAAAAAAAATTAAATAAAATAACAAGAATACATTTATATATACAGTTGAAGTCAGAATTATTAGCCCTCCCTTTGAAATATTGTTTTTTTTTAAATATATTTTTTTTATATTTTATATTTTTATTTTGCGATATATTGTTTAACAGAGCAAGGAAATTTTCACAGTATGTCTGATAATATTTTTTCTATTTTTTGTTTTATTTCGGCTAGAGTAAAAGCAGTTTTTTATTTTTTTTAAACCATTTTAGGGTCAAAATTATTAGCTCCTTTAAGCTATTTTTTGCGATAGTCTACAGAACAAACCATCATTATACAATAACTTGCCTAATTACCCTAACCTGCCTAGTTAACCTAATTAACCTAGGTAAGCCTTTAAATGTCACTTTAAGCTGTATAGAAGTGTCTTAAAATTTATATCTAGTAACATATTATTTACTCTCATCATGGCAAAGATAAAATAAATCAGTTAGTGATGAGTTTTTAAAACTCTTACCCCTGGTTCCACAAACAAGGTTTAAGGCTAGTCAAGATTAAATTGCATGTTTGAGCTGTCTCAACTCAAAATAACTTGCAGTGAGATGTCTTAAAATACGTCGGTGTCATTTTTTGTCTCCAGGTGCACACCAGTAACATATTTTTCTAAGGCCATTTTTTAAATGTGGCTTATATAGCCTAATTTATCTAAGGCCTAGTCCTGGCTTAATCTAAGCGCTGTTTGTGAAACTGGGCCTTAATGTTAAGAAATGTGATGAAAAAATCTTCTCTCCGTTAAACAGAAATTAGGGGGAAAAAATAAACAGGGGGGCTAATAATTCAGGGGGGCTAATAATTCTGACTTCAACTGTATATTATAATTAAAAACGAATATGTTTGAGTAAAACATAATTTTTGCTTTATTCTGTAAACTTTTTTTCATATTTCTTCCAAAATCTAAATAAAGATGTTGTTGTCATTTATAAAAAAAATTTTGTTACCAAAAACATGCCATGTTTTCAGGTATGTTTACATGGGTTTTCAGACAATTACAATCAATAAACATGCATACAATTGCTAAATTCAAGGTTCTTTTTCATTAGATGGTTTTGTTTTTTGACACTTTCTGCAAGTGAATATCTGAAAAGAAATGTGGCATTTACTTTCATCAAATTTCACTCTTGCTAACCTAATATTATCTACATGAATTTATGAAATTATGAAGCACAAGGAACAATGTGTGTGGGGTGTATTCACGTTAGAGCCAAACATTTTTAAAAACATACCACGGTACCACCATGGAATACATGCAAAAAAGTTATATATGATATGATATAATATAATATCATATGTTCGTAATGCTAGTCACCAGTCATATAGTAGCATAATAATAACAGTAGCGAATATGGCATTTTGACAGAAACTGTGGTTACCATGGTGATTTATTTGTAAGGGCCATTATTAATTGCTAAGCATTGTCAAAGCTTGAGGAGGGTATCGACCATCCTCACAAAAGATCTTAAAAAAGAAGAAATATGTAGCCAAAAATATTATAATATAAAAACGGAATACTGTGACACACATCCTTTGACAACAATTCACCTGCGTCCCCGGAACAAGGATGTGCACTTGCCTCTTCTAGCATTATATACAAAAATATAAACACTCTAACATCGCTTAGACGACATAGTAATGACGAATATTGAATGATAAACAGAAACGACAGAGCTAATCAGTGTAATATCGTACTATTAAGTCGTTATCAACGTAATTTCGCGAGTTAAGGGTCGCTGGGCTGTTAGCCTCCATGCTATCTGTCATGTACCGTTCATAAACAAGCCTCCATTTTTCAAGCTGACCCGATTTGACGTTCATTCACCGTTCATTGGCGTGCTCTTACCCGTCTCTGCGTTTGTTGTCATGTCGTTTTTTGTGTCGGACGGGCTGCAGCGGAATGTTGTCGGTCATTGTTGTCCGCAATGGAGCAGCTCTGGGCGGAGGCTCGTGGGTTGGGCTGCTCGCTCATTCAACATGCTGGGACTCAACCAGATCAGCGTACATGGCTATTTACTGAAATATTATCTGTCATTATGCTTTTTTTTTCGCGTTATAGTGAAGCTATAATTGACTATGTTTTGGTGTTGAATGACAGATTAACATATAGTAAATCATACTAGTTGCTTAATAGGATGTTTCAAACATATTTGTTAGTAGAAAATATGTTTATAGTCATTAACACAAACACATACACGTTTGCTGTTTGTTTAAACTACTTATTTAATTTGATTGGGGTAAAGTTGCTTTTATATTCGTACAATCGTTCATTTTTTTAACAGTGACCATTTCTGACACGCTACTTTGAATAATAATTAGCATTGTTTACAGCAGCGGTGCCCAAACTTTTTCGTATGAAGGGCCAAAAACCAAATATTATTAATAGTCCTGTGAACCAAAGATAAATATTCCAAACTATTTTACATTAAAGTTACCATGGGTAATTTCTAATTCATTTCATAATATTAAAAGATAAATAGTAGATAAAGATAAAGATAAATAGGGCAGAGCGGGGCACAAAGTATCATTATTTTTGGTCAAATAATGATCAAAGTAATGGGGTTAGACCAACCATATTTTTTTTACCAACAACACACAAGCCTCTCCTACAAATGAGCACTGAAATTATGATCGCCGGACCTGTGGTTTCTGTGCATTGCCAAAAGTGCCAGGAGTAGGCTATACATGTTACATGCTTACAAAGGCAGATTTCACACAGTTAATTTAATTTCTGTTTACTTTAAATAGTAGCTATATTTCCTCAGTAATCGGCTCATTTCTTTTTTATTCTACATAGCGCAGTATGTTTATTTATTTATTTGTTTATTGGATAAACACATTTCAATCTATTTGCCTTATCTATGTATCCATTATTATTCAATGCATTTATTTGTATTATTAGCAATAAAATAATTTTTCCTATTAAAAAAATATTTTCTATTAAAAAACATTTTAGTTTAAAAAGTTCTCAACGTTACACTCAAAATTAAAAAAATTATTTTGTTAGTTTAATTGGTGTTTAACAGTGTGTGGCTTAATTGTAACACCCTGCTTATGACCGCTGTGTCATATTTTCCTCAACACTGGCTAGCATCGATCGCCGGAGCTATGGTTTCTGTGCAGTATTGCCAAAAGTGCCAGGAGTAAAAATGTTACTATTTACCCCACCTGCGGGGCAAGTTGTAACAGTCAGAAGGTTAGTTGTAACACATGCTTACAAAGGCAGATTTCACAAAATTAATTTAAATTCAGTTTACTTTAAATAGTAGCTATATTTGCTCAGTAATTGGCTTATTTCTTTTGTATTCTACAGTTGCAATCAGAATTATTCAACCCCCTGAATTATTAGCCCCCCTGTTCATTTTTTTCCCCAATTTCTGTTTAACAGAGAGAAAATTTTTCCAACACATTTCTAAACATAATAGTTTTAATAACTCATCTCTAATAACTGATTTATTTTATCTTTGCCATGAAGACAGTAAATAATATTTTACTGGATATTTTTCAAGACACTTCTATACAGCTTAAACTGACATTTAAAGGCTTAACTAGGTTAATTAGGTTAACTAGGCAGGTTAGGGTAATTAGGCAAGTTATTGTATAATGATGGTTTGTTCTGTAGACTATTGAAAAAAATATATAGCTTAAAGGGGCTAATAATTTTGTCCTTAAAATGGCTTTTAAAAAATTAAAAACTGCTTCTATTCTAGCCGAAATAAAACAAATAAGACTTTCTCCAGAAGAAAAAATATTATCAGACATACTGTAAAAATTTCCTTGTTCTGTTAAACATCATTTGGGAAATATTTAAAAAAGAAAAAACATTCAAAGGGGGTTGAATAATTCTGATTGCAACTATATATCACAGTGTTTATTTATTTTTTTGTTTATTGGATAAACACATTTGAATCTATTTGCATTATTGCATTATCCATTATTATACAATGCATGTATTTGCATTATTAGCAATAAAAAAATTCTATTAAAACAATATTTTCTATTAAAAAACATTTTTATCTAAAAAGTTCTCAACATTACACTCAAAATTCAAAAAAATATTTTGTTAGTTTAATTGGTGTCCAACAGTGTGTGGCTTAATTGTAACACCCTGTTACAACTAACCCCGCTGTGTCATGTTTTTCTTAAAACTGGCTAGCACTCACTGTGTGTCTTATACATCTTTCAAAATGGTTTCATCTTTTAGCCTAGAAGACGATAATCACAACAATATAAGATTTTATGTTCATACTTTCACCAATTTTTTTAAATAAAAAAATATCAACTGTAATAAAAAATACTTTTATGCTGCAAAAATGGTTTCTCCTGTTTCTCTTCCAAATTTCGCTGAAAAATTTCAATAATTGGCAGGAAGACGTCTGCCGACACTGGTGAAAACCTCGGAAGCATGCCATGGTTAACCCTGAGCAAATACCTTAAAACTCTGTTACATTTAACCCCGCGTTACTTTGGGCCCCGCGCTCCCCTAATACTTTATTAACTAACGCAGTATAATTTTTTTAAATTATAACTTATTGCAATAACATAATCACATTTATAACACAGTGAAGTTCAATGCTGAATACATTAGTCAGACATTAGACATTAGACATTATGCAGAATCTGCCTTTACCTTGATTTGCTCACCAAAGTCACTGCATTGTCCTCTATCTGTCTTATGTACGTTTCAAACTAAATGTAATTAATTTACATCATTTAAATTGAAAAAAAAAAAAAAAGTAGCTTAACAATAAAACAAACAAATGAAAAGTTACATTAAATTTGAAATCTCTAAACCATTCTAGCCGGCAGCTAGCTCTGCAACTCTCACATGGTCACCCACTGAAGCTAAGCAAGGCTGCGCCCTGTCAGTACCTGGATGGGAGATAACATGGAAAAGCTAGGTTGCCGCCGGAAGTGGTGTTAGTGAGACCAGCAGGGGGCTGTGGTCTGTGTGGGTCCTAATGCCCCAGTATAGTGATGGGGCTGTCTTTCGGATGAGATGTTAAACTGAGGTCCCAGGATGTCCTTCGAAAAAGAGTAGGGGTTTAACCCTGGCATCCTGGCCAAATTTGCCCACTGGCCTCTGTTCATCATGGCATCCTAACCACCCCCATATCATAATGGCTTCATCACTCTGCCTCGTCTCCACCTGCGGTCTGGCGCAATATGGCTGCCATCATCCAGGTAGATGCTGCACACTGGTGGTGGATGAGGAGATTCCCCCCAATGTGTAAAGTGCTTTGAGTGTAGAGAAAACGCTATATAAATGTAAGGAATTATTATTATTCTCAGATGGGATGGTGGGCCAAATCAAAGTTACCATGGGCCAACTTTGGCCCACAGGCCCTAGTTTGAGCATCTCTAGTTTACAGTGTACTTAATAAAGGACTTTAAACCATTGGCAGTAACTGATTACATGTAATCAAATTAATATTTGCTATTAGATAACATTTTAATATTTAATTAGATCAGTTACTTTTCAGTTTTTACAAAATTGCACGATTCACAACGGTTTACAACATATGTTTATATTGTAATTCTCCTGAATTCCTTTTCAACCATGCACTTTTATGATTACCTCTATTTTTGTAGAATCGCACAAAGCCAACAGTCAATAAAATGTCCTCATGTAGCTAAAATTGGTTTAATTAAATTTCTTTTTTCCGATACTTGATTTTCTCAGTATCTCTTTCTGTATTTCCATATCAAAATACAATTCTCTCATTTGATCTTTGATGAACATCATCGATAATCTAAAAGTAATCAGATTACTACATATGTAATTTCTAATAGAATATTTTACAAAGTACTATTTTCTTAAATACTTTTCATACTTTACAACAGTTTATACTTTAACAGTCTACAATGTCTATAGACAATAACACTGCAATATTATGGTTTAAAATACTACTGATTTAATACGCTGTAAAACCCAACAGTCGACTTTCTCTAATGAAATGAGTGTAGCTAACTCAAAATTGACTGAAAGTTAATTCTACTCATTTGAAAAGTTTAACTCCGTGTTGAAGGTAATGAGTTAAATACCTCATTACTTCAACTTAAATGACGTTCACAGTGCTCACATAGATTAGTTTAACTCAAAAGGTTTGGTTACAATCGGTTTCCTCAAATGGTTTTAGATGCCTTAACTCAGGGGTGTCAAACTCAGTTCCTGGAGGGCCGCAGCCCTGCACAGTTTAGTTCCAGCCCTGCTTCTACACACCTATTTGTAGGTATCAAACAAGACTAAAGCACTTAATTATTACGATCAGTTGTGTTTAATTAGGGTTGGATCTAAACTGTGCAGGGCTGCGGCCCTCAAGAAACTGAGTTTGACATGCCTGCCTTAACTTATTGGGTTTTACAGTACTCAGTTGGTTTGAGTTCTTCTCATTTATAAAGTTTTACTGTGCTCAAATTGCTTCGTTTACTTAAATAGATTTAGTTCACCGTAGTTATTAGGATTAGTTCTCAAATGGTTTGAGTTATCGTAACATTTTGGATTTTAGTGCATCTAAAAAAAAAAATCTATCTATCTATCTATCTATCTATCTATCTATCATGCCTTTAATGCCCTTTATAAGATTTAAATGACCATAATGAAGTCAAAATAATAAATGTGATAACAATAGCAAATGTTAAAATATTGTAACATTGAATACTTGTGATCTGGAGAACATGAGATGTACATAACATTTAAATATACATTTGATTTGTACATATGAAATTTAAATTCCCCATTCAGTCATGCCATTAAAAGTATTTTTTGTAAAGTAATCAAAATCTCATCTATAAAGTAGTATTTTAAAATGAAGACTCATTGCAAAACAATTACCAACTCGCCTTAGGTGACAGCAGTACTAAAATGCATTTAAGCAATCCATTTATAGATTCCCCATATCTCCATTTGTTGTCTTTCAATGCTTGGTTCCAGTAACATTAAATGATAACTTGTTAATTTAGACACAAAACTAAAAGATTTGGAAAAGTCATCCTTGGTTTTATTCTCAAAATATCAGAACGGAAGGGGAACAAACAAAAAAGCAAACATTTACAAAAAGTCTACACTGTAAACAAGCCTAAAACAGACTCAATATTTGAACAATCATACAGACATGACCCCATTTAACCAAGATCTGACACCACCTTTTTTAACATCTAGGAAAAAAGGCACAACTTGGTAAATGCATATTAGAAAGAGAATGTACAGGAGGAGTCTGCCTATTCTGAACAAGTGTTGTGCAAAGTGTCTGGCGATACATTCATTATATTACAGAAATCAGCAGGTTATAGGAGCACAAATGCAACCATAACTCCAAACACAATGCAAAAAAAAAAAAAAAAAGTACAGACATCTAAATGAGGTAGAAATTTGACCAGCGTAAAGTTTTACGGTTTAGATACTCTGCGTGCATACAGAAAAAGTTCATTCCTCTCACTAAAGAAAGAACACATGGCTACGATCTCGAAAATATGTTCCCACAACAATCAATACACATTTGGGTAGTAAACCATGACTTTTTCCCAGAAAAAGAATGACTACTTACTCCTTTTGGAACCAGATATACATGCCTGCTTAGCTCATAATTATAAAAAGCATGGTAAATGGCAAATTTACAGATTTCTAAAACTCAGTGGGTCCTAAAACTGTAGAGCAAGCAAATGAGTCGTCAAACAAAGGTTCATAAAAGAAAAAAAAATGGCGTGAGCCTGGTCTAGATCTTAGCAGAATGAAGAAAAATAAAGTGCAAGGAATGATTAGGCATTTCAGCATTAAACTGGCCTTTTGAACTCCTATCAAAGGTCTTAAATGTAAGCAAAACAATCGAATATTTGAAATGGACCACTGACAGCATGGAAACTCTCAAATTACTTAATGAAAAAGCTATAGCTAAATGCAAAAATATAGCATATTTTGGTCTAAATAAAATATGAAATCCAAAAAAGGCATTTGATACAGTCTTGTGGTATCCTTTGTGAGGGCAAGGAAAAACTAAGGAGGACAAGAGGAAAAAAATAAAATAAAAAAAAAGCACTCCAAGACAGGCACTTAGCGAAATAATTTTTGGTATTAAGCGCAGAAAGAAACTATATTGACAGTCAAAAAAAAAAAAATTTCTTAATAACTTAGTGAAATTGAAATCCAGTTTCAAAACAAACATCTATACTAGAACTACTCACTATGTTCATCAATGAAACCGTAGCCTTCAGTAGATTGTGTGGAATGGTCGGTTCGTTCTTCAATGCGCATATTCCACAAATACCTTTGTTTGGCATCAATGCCACAGATGTAACTTTGCGAATAATGACCTACCAACAAAAAGAACCATGAGTAGTCAAGTAGAGATGAACACGATGTTAACTTTTAAAACATTGAGATCTCAGGTCACCTGTGGCTGAGATCCTCCTGAGGGTCATAGAGCGGAGCCCAATGCAACTCGCAAAAAGAGTGTCCGATCACTAATGAGACTGCTCTGGAATAAAGCTATTTCAAGTAAGACTTACATTCAACTTCTAGAAACATAACAGACAAAATACCCGCATATATTAAAGAGAGAAAGAAAAGAACTACAGTAGTTAGATCAGATTCAACTAGAAGTAACTGCTAGCATGTAAGAGTCCAAAGAGGAAGGCGTGGCCCATTTTAGGGTGTAGGCTCATTTAACAAGGGTATTTGCAAGTTCTTAAAAGCAATGTTACACGTATGACTTGATTGTACCAACTAAGGACCGAATTAATAAATGGTCTAGTTCCTAACATTCCAACAGGCTTGTAAGCCAATCAGCACAACACAGGCCGTTGGTTGGGAACATCTGGGAAGTCTTTTCACTTTCTAATTCACTTTACCCTCCTCCATGAAATGTGGAAACTTTGCTATGCTTTCAGAGCCATTCTTTTCCATTTCTGCAACTGTGCCAGGGATGCCCATCTGAGACGACTCCATCTTCGTTATTCCCCCAGTAGAGCCCACTAAAGGACCTCCCAGACTTCCTGGGAGAGGGATGCCGCCATTTTGGATAACTGAAATCTCATTGGTCTTCATGGTCAGCCCATTTGTGAAAGCAGCAGCATACTGGTTCCACATTGATGGGTCAAAATTAATGGGTGGGGGAATCAAATCCTTTGGGGGTGGCAGCATGTCTGGCATCATCTTCGACTCATTGCCCATGGCCATCAAAGCCATTGGGTTATCCAATGACAGGCGTTGACCTCTCCTTGCTGTATTATTCCACATATGAGTCCCAACATGTACCTGTATAATAAAACAAGAATCTGTGAGATTTACTGTGGTAGATGCAATACAAATATTTTCAATCAGTTCATTTAAAGCCGAAGCAAAAGTCAAATTACCTTAAGGTTTCCCTTTGTCGTAAAAGCCCTGCCACAAATTGAACAAGCAAACGGCTTCTCGCCAGTGTGTGTACGTTCATGTATCTGCAGGGCACTGGCAGATGAAAAGTTCTTCCCACACATGTTGCAGAGATGTTGCTTGGTGGACCGACGAGGAGCACTAGAAGAAGCAGGAGGAGTGGCAGCACCTTGAGGCAGCTGGGAGCTGTACAGGCCGTGGGTACCCATTGGAGTCTCAGGAGGGATCTGCATCTCCAGCTTGACCAAACTCGGAGGCACCCTCATGAAAGGTAATTGAGTAGAACCTAAAATAGAAGAAAATGTATAGATCACTTCTGCAATGCATCAACAGGAAAGTACCACAATGAGAATACTTTAGTGTATAGAGCTTACCATATTCGCCACTGGCAAAAGACAAGCCTGGCTCCTCTTTGATTGGTTTCGAAGTAAAACTTGATGTCAAGTCCAGAGCTCCATTGTTTTCGCTAAAATCTTGAGGTGCATCGGTATCTGGTCTGAATTTAACAGCATCATCTAGGTTTGTAGATTCTGGTGATTTTGACGGATTATTACTCAGAGGACCATCTATAGGGGACAAAGAGTGGAAGGACACCGAATCGGACACAACTGGACTGCGGTCATTCTTGTAATCCACTTCTCCAGACCCCAAAGGGGAATCTTTCAGCCCACTATCACTCTCAGAAGCAGTGCTGCTTTGTCGTTGCAGGTTCAGTGCAGAGGTAAGGTTCTTCATGTGGTTCTCCAGGGCAGTGATGCCTGTAAACATTGATGGTTGACCTGGGAATGTCTGATCGTCTTTAGTGGCAGGCTGGGGCTCTGTAGAATAGTTAAGCTTCTCCTGATTGTCCAATTCAAAGTCTTGTTCCTCCATACTCTCTTCATGCCCATTGGAGTCAATGGTCTTATCCTCAGTCATGCTAGAATCCAGTGCTTCAGGACTTTCGAACTGATTTTCTGGAAGAGGGGTGTTTGGAATCTGGCCGCCCATGTGCATACGAATATGCTGCTGGAGAACAACTGCGTTGGTGAACTTCTTATGACAAATTGGGCAAGAGTGTTGCATCTTCAGAGGAGTGTTGGCCCTGTGAACACCATAATGAGCTTTAAGATTGCCTTTGGTGGAGAAAGCCCTGCCACAGATTTTGCATTTGTACGGTCGCTCGCCAGTGTGTGTGCGGTAATGCATTTTGAGGGAACTTTGGCAGCTCAGCACTCTGTGGCATATAACACATTCATTGGGGTCATTTGTCCTCTTGTCCAAGCAGTCCACCATTTGCTGAAGCTTTGCAGTACCAGAGCCATTTTCACCAGATAGGCTGCTTCCGTTTATATGGTGCAATCCAACCAGCGCATCAGGGGAATCTTTGCTTTGATCCGGTCCTGCCATATCTTGACCAAACATGCCAGAAGAAATTGATGCACCATCACTGCCTGATGAGGAAGGTCTCTGGGAGTAGGGGTCCCCAGCAGCTGGAATATCAAATGAGGGCTTGAATGCCTGGAGCACTGGCGGATGGGGACCTGTCGGGGGACCTGTTGTGGGAACTCCCAAAACTGGTTTGGTTTCACTAAAACCATTTTCCTCCATGGGCACAGACATGCCATAAGGGATACCATTGTTTGAAGGCATGTTGTCCAGGTGTTCGGGTACCGGATGTGGATTCATCTTAATGTGTGGATATTTTTCTTTGTGTCTCTGGAAATGTACTTTGAGGTTTCCTTTAGTTGTGAAACGGTTTCCACAGATGTTACATTTAAAGGGCCTTTCGCCAGTGTGCGAGCGCAAGTGAATTTGTAGAGCGCTGTCATTTCCAAATGTTTTACCACAGAACTTGCATTTGTGCTTGAATGAGTGTTCAACAGAGACATTTTTCGGAGGCTCTGAGACTACGGGGACCTTAGTTTTTGCCTTTTTAGAGGGGTCCATGTTTGTTGCAAGGGCATTAAAGGGACTTTGTAATCCCATGACCCCTGGAGATTGGGGAAGCAGCGCTGGAAGTCGACTGGCTAAATCAGGGAGTCCTTTCAAGTCCGGTTTTAAGGGAATTGATCCCAAACCTCCAGGAAGGGATGTGGGGATGGTGGCGGATTGAGGTAGCTTTGCTTGTTTCAAGGCTTCCAAGGACAAAGACTGGGAGCCCGTCCGTTTGCCAATGAGGGCGGCTGCAGCAGAGAGCTGCTGCGATAAATGTGCACCCAGAGCTTTGAGTGGATCCATTACAGCACCCACTGCGGCATGGAGACTTGGAGGTGCCATCATGGCCACTTGAATGCGTATTTGCTCAGTTAGCTGGATCTGCTGCAGTTGCTGTTGCTGGAGACTGACCAACTGTTCCAGGATCATAGGGATTGCAAGAAGAGTGTCTTGGTGTGGTTGTGGGGGTGGTGATTTTTGACTAGACGAATTGGATGAGTGTTGTGTTACAGCAACTTTGGTAGCAGCCATGGACTCGAGTGTCACATTAGAGTCTTGCAATTTGCTAGATGCCATGTACCCTGGACTGCCAGACACCTCTTGATCATGATTTGAGGAGTTATCCTGGTTCAACATGAACTCTCCTTCCATCATTTCGTCTGATTCTGCACCGTGCTTTGAATATGAATTGGTGGACTGATCACAAGGATCACTCAAGACATCTCCTGGAGAACGCTGTGAGAACTCAGGGGGCACTTCGCTCCCGTCACCATCTTTCATGATCACTACCTGCTGACTTTTAGTGCAATTTCTCTCATGTTCAAGAAACTCTGCCTCATCGAAGAACTCCGCGCAACATTTTTCGCAAACCCTCGTCTCCTCCGATCGTCGCCTCTTAGCATCACTGCCATCCTCTTCACTTTGACTATTGTGCAAGATCCCTGCAGGGAGAAAAATAAAAATAAAAATCTTTAAACATGGGAAATTCTAGAGCAATTCCAGCGTTATGGATGTGACATTTGCAGTATCTCAAAACATAAATTCACAGAGAAAAGTACATGTTAACAATATATTGAAACATCCGTTTATTTTTTTTCCCAAAAGGAACTAACTACAGAGTTATGGGAGCAGAAAAATATCAATCTGGAAACATTTTTTACATTTTAAATGAGGAAAATAAACATGCGTTATGAAGGGGACCAAAAAAAAAAGTTAGGGAGTTTACAGTATACAACATACTTTGTAGTAGTTCTGTAAATTTAACTGCACAACCCAAAGGAAATAATGCCAATCAAAAGGATAAGAGTTGGCTCACTATAGAAGAGAAAAAAAAAAAAGATTGATTTTATTTTACATTTTCTACATCTATGAGGAAAAAATCGTCGCTATGGGTGTGACAGATGTGAAATTGGCACTTGTGTGATTTTGGTAAATCAAATATAATAGTTTGAACACATTAACAGAGACAGTATTTTTAAAAAGCACTGTAAAATTTTTGCTTACACAAAACAAAAAATGAACAAATGCAGAAACGGTTTCGATATTTTGGCAAAAACTTATTTTTTTTTTCCATGGCAAGGTTGACATTTGCATGGAATTGCTCTCTACCAAATAATACACCAATATCTAGCATTTAAAGAGAAGGTTAATCAAAAAAGAAATTATCATCATCTCATTATTCACTGTCCCTTATTTGGTTTGAAAGC
Source organism: Danio kyathit (assembly GCA_903798195.1). Lineage (NCBI taxonomy): Eukaryota > Metazoa > Chordata > Actinopteri > Cypriniformes > Danionidae > Danio > Danio kyathit. The sequence goes on along the minus strand of LR812541.1, from coordinate 44,541,488 downwards.
TTTTGGTTTTTCACAAAAGATTATATATTTTGCTGGCATAGACTTCCACAGTATTTTTTTCTTACTATAGATGTCAATGGGTGTTAGCCACCAACATTATTCAAATTATGTTATTTTCTGTTCAGCAGGAGAAAGAAACTCATATAGGTTTTGAACAAGTGAAGGATGAAAAAAATAACAATTTTCATTTTCTGGGTGAACAATCCCTTTTGAAGACGTTGCAGAATAACGTGATGTTATTTTAAAGGGATAGTCCCCCTAAAATACAAAAGTCATGTACTTACCCTCCACTTGTTCCAAAACTGTGTCTTTCTTTTTTAAACAATTTTATTTTGAACAATTTTTGCAACCAAGCGTTTGAAAGTTTGATTTCCAAAAGTATATATTTTTCCTACTGTAAGAGTCAATAGCATTAGTCAACTATATGGTTACCAACTTTATTAAATAACTTTTATATTCAGCAGATGGAAAAACTCAGGTTTGGAACAACTGAAGCAATATTTGTATTTTGGTGCAAACGATCTATTAAAAATGCCAATCAAAAGAAGCAGAGGAAATCTAACTGTAGTTGGAATGCATGTATATTGTGAAATCATGCATCAAGACATTTTAGGTGTTTTAATAAATGTCATAAAACACTAAATTCACAAGTTATCAATTGCTCGGTCTCGCCAGATGAGGGCAGCATTTACAGTATGTGCAAAAAATAAATTATCCACAAAGAAATGAATTCACACAAAATATAAATTTCTCCCCTTCAAACAAATTTCCCATTCCTCAAAATCAACTTAGACACATATGCTTGTTAAGCAGTCCAAATGATGAATTAGAAAAAAAAAATACTGATAACAGAGCAAAAGGATCCAATTTGTCATTGAAATTGCAGAAGATGCAAGGCAAATCAAATTAGGCTCTGCAGCACCATCAGGGAGAACCTTTTAATGGGGCCATTGTTAAATGCAAATTTCATCATCTCTCATGAATGGGAAAGACCACCTGTTAACATTCTGACAGAGAAACCGAACGTGCGAATTGTTCACTATACAATTTGAATAGTAAAGAAAAACAAGTTACATTGTTCTCGGAGCCAGGGCATAAACAGCACCTCCATTTGAGACAAACCCTTTTGGAATTTTTTTTTAAAACTTTTTATAAACTGGAAAAATAGTACTCTATTGCGAAGATAAATAAAAAAAAAAAACTTTTTTTTTAAAAAACAAAATGTGTCAGAAATTGTTTCAAACCATGCGTTTTTAAAGTTACACAATTGTACGGATGATTTTTAACCAGTGCATGTTCATCTGCTCACCACAAGAGGGCGTCTGATCAATGCACATAAATATATCATGTTTCTTTGCTGATACCTTTACAGCGTTGTTCTGATTGTGCTTTAATTCCATGCAATATTCTAACGCAACTGAACTGAGATTGAATCAAACAGACCTGGCATACAACCAACCCCCAACTCTTAGTACTTAACACACAAAAAAAAACCTCAACCAGTACATTATTTACATTAAGAACAGCCACAATTCACCACGTCCAGTATAAAAAGTCGCGCAGTTTACATTTACACCCCCCCAATGCACACAACTTCATCTCCATCCCCCAATCCACATCTCCATATGCGACCAAAAGAAACTGTGGGGGATTTATTGCTTTGTGGTCAAGCTTGTTCGCGACTCACATTTCATGCCGACCTGTTGAGCACCTTTGTTTAACAGTGGTCAGTGATACCAGTACGCCACATCAAATATTAACACATGTGCTTAGTTAGTCTGGAATATAACTTACGTGTACATTCATCAGCCAGTCAAACGAGCCTAAAACATGCATTGAGATTTTTTGTTGTACATTTATGATTTGGAAAAACTATATTTCAACTTATAGATATGCATATATAACTATAATGATAACATTAATAGCCAAAAACCAAATATAAAAACAAGTCTTCGATGCAAACGCCGATAAATATTTCGTAAACATTAGATTAGCTGAACAACCAACCAACACACAAACAAACAACCCCAGAAATAAATAAAACCACCTTTTTTCTTTTAAATGACTCAAATAAACTGCGTTAAAGTAATAAAGTAAACTTAAATTATTTTAAACTAATTTCATGTACGTATAAAACTTCTCGAATTCACAAAAATCGCCTCATTTTAAGGGTCGCGAACCCATTCATGCCCAATTACATAATTCAATGTAAAAGGGAGCACGCGAGATTCCTACATTACTCCAAGGCAGACACATAAACAAAGTTTACATTAGTTTTAATCGCTCCAAACTCACCATTTTCTGTCGAAGCGGGTTCGTCCGAATTGATATGCTGTGGTTTGGATTGCTTGCGCCGCGACATGGTAACCTACAACCATCAGGGGCGAATAGTAAGACTATTTAGTCCCTCTCCTTTAGAAATTCTCCAGGTTGGGGGAAATTAGCCCCTCGAGTAGAAATGCGCATGTCAAAGTAATTATTATTATCAATAATGCATTGCGATTTATCATGCTCTTCTGACAGCTGATTGGCTCCGGTCCAAAGTGCTCGCGCATTATTCAAATGAGGCTTCATTGATGAGAAATGCAGAGTCGAGGGAAAGGGGGAGGAGATGTGGAAGAGAGAGAGAAAGAGGGAGGGATGAGTGAGAGAGAGAGAGAGAAAGAGAGAGAGAGAGGATGAAATGCGCAGGCGGGTGAAAATTATTTTAGAACAATTTTACTATCAACACAGCTGTTAGATGGATGGGAATTAGTCTCAATTATTTATTAACATTGTATTTGTTAATATTTGAAGTGTCTCGTTTTATGAATGGGAATACTCATATTGGTTTAGCTTGTAGTTTTTAAGCTCATGCAAGGTCTGATTAAGTTTTTGTTATATTTTAGGCTTGCTAATATTTAATATGACGCTATTTTACGCTTGATAGATCGATCACTAATCATTAAAACATTTATTTACATCGTGCACTAATAAATGCTAAACATGCTGTGTTATTTTAACCCAATTTTGGGTAAATATGGACAAAACCAACCGCTGGGTTTTTTAAAATTAAATTTATATGACTAAATATAACCAAACATTTGGCTTTGTCCATATTTCATCCAAATTTAGTCGAAATAACCCAGCATTGTTAGTTGTAATATAGCTACAAAAAGATAAATGTGCTATATTAAAATATGTTTAGTTTGTAATTATTATATGGTGATGTTTCTGATTCAGTTTTTATTACAAAATAAAACATTATATATTATTTTACGCTTGATAATGGAGTTATATTGACTCAAACAAGCAATTAGTGTAAAAAAAGCCAAATATATCTGATAAATCCAAATCTGATTATATATTTAGCTTATATTTATTAGATCACGCCATTTCTGCCTCAGTTTGCATTTATTAGGATGTTTCTGATTCAGTTTTTATTAAAAAATAAAACATTATACATTATTTTACGCTTGATATGGAAGTTATACTGAATAAAAACAAGCAATTACAGTGTAAACAAAGCAAAATATATCTGATAAATCCAAATCTGATTATATATTTAGCTTATATTTATTTGATCACGCCATTTCTGCCTCAGTTTGCATTTATTATGATGTTTCTGATTCAGTTTTTATTTAAAAATAAAACATTATACATTATTTTACGCTTGATATTGAAGTTATACTGAATAAAAACAAGCAATTATAGTGTAAACAAAGCAAAATATATCTGATAAATCCAAATCTGATTATATATTTAGCTTATATTTATTAGATCACACCATTTCTGCCTTAGTTTGCATTTATTATGATTTTTCTGATTCAGTTTTTATTAAAAAATAAAACATTATACATTATTTTACGCATGATAATGGAGTTATATTGACTCAAACAAGCAATTATAGTGTAAATAAAGCCAAACATATCCGATAAATTTAATCTAAATTATATATTTAGCTTGTATTTATTAGATCACGCCATTTCTGCCTCAGTTTTCATTTATCAGGATGTTTCTGGTTCAGTTTTTATTAAAAAATAAAACATTATACATTATTTTACGCTTGATATTGAAGTTATACTGAATAAAAACAAGCAATTATAGTGTAAACAAAGCAAAATATATCTGATAAATCAAAATCTGATTATATATTTAGCTTATATTTATTAGATCACGCCATTTCTGCCTCAGTTTGCATTTATTAGGATGTTTCTGATTCAGTTTTTATTACAAAATAAAACATTATACATTATTTTACGCATAATAATGGAGTTATATTGAATCAAACAAGCAATTACAGTGTAAATAAAGCAAAATATATCTGATAAATTCACATCTGATTATATATTTAGCTTATATTTATTAGATCATGCCATTTCTGCCAGTTTGCATTTATTAAGATGTGTTTGATAGTTTTTATTACAAAATAAAAATATATACATTATTTTACGCTTTATAATGGAGTTATACTGAACCAAACAAGCATTTATAGTGTAAATAAGGCAAAATATATCCAATAAATCCAAATCTGATTATTTATTTAGCTTATAGTTATTAGATCACGCCATTTCTGCCTCAGTTTTGACGTTATTTATTTATTTATTTAATTTTTGTCACTTGATAATGTACTGCATCAAGCAAAGGTTTATTTATTTACAGTGCTCATGAGGATAAATGTATGCGTGCCTCCTCTCTTTGTGATTTAAATATGGAAATTGCAACTGACTTTAACTCCATCATCACATTAAACACAAAGGGCTGCCGGTCACATTGTACTGATATGTGTAATGCACAAATAAAGAGCAGACAAGTAAATGCATGCAAATGGCCAAGGAGAAATGAGGAAAAAATGCAGCTGTTTAGCTCATTCAAATGCGTTATGTAAAGCACTTGTCTTGTCTGACGTCAAAACATATGGGTATATTATAGTTTAGAAATGAAAACTCACATAAACTAAACATGACGCATTGATTTGGCTATATACATATTATATATATACAGTATATACATCTGTATCCAGAATAGTTGTTCCATCCTTGACATATTTAGAAATATTACAATTGAAAACAGGTTCAAAAATCATTATACTGAATTTATTTATGGTTTCAGGGGTTTTATTGTTAAAAAATTAATATGGGACAATGAACTTAATGCTTTGTTTCCAATAAGAAATGCTTTGAATATTTGTCTGTATATATTTTTCTCATAACATGGTACTGTAAGCTTTGTTTTGGGTTGATTAATTAATAATTTAATGAACCAACCTTAAAATACATGTTTACAAAGTTTTTTATTTAAATTTTTAAAATACACACATACTCAGAATATATAAGCACACACACACACACACACACACACACACACACACACACACACACACACACACACACACACACACACACACACACACACACACACACACACACACACACACACACACACATAAATTATATATATACAATATTATATTTATGCATATACATTAGTTTAATCAGTGCTGAAGCCAAATCTGAAGCTAATCTACCAAAATAACTTATGATAACGGCCCAAGATGAGTACATCCAAATGTATGTTAGGGAAAAATATTTAATAATAATTTTAAAAAGATAAAAAATCAAGAGAAACAAAAATTTTTTTCTAAAGTTTAGTGAAAATTTTGTAATATGTATTTTTTAACCTTCAATATTTGGCTTGAATTGTATTATTTTTCTATTCCTAAAGATGCTTGGTGAGTAAAATATTATTTAAATACATCTATCTTTTTATTAAAACTGTTTTGTTAAAAGCATCAAAATATATTACTTATATTCACAGAGAAATGTTGTTCCATCCTTGACATATTTGTAAAAATGACGATTGAAAACCAGTTTAAAAATTATTATACTTAATTTATTTACGATTTTAAGGGTTTTTATTGTTAAAAAATAATGTGAGACAATGCACTGAATGCGTTGTTTCCAATAAGAAAAAGATTTGGTTTCTAGTTGCCTTGACTGTAGACAAGTATTTTAGGTTTTTTTCATTGATTAAATTAATCAATGAAACAACCCTAAAATACATGTTTACAAATTTTTTATTTGTAATATAATATAATTATAATTTTTTAAATAAATGAATGTTCCATATGTATTTGTAATTTTTAGGTACTAGTACATACTCTTGAGGTATTAATAAGGACCCTAACAATAACAGTCCAAAAATGATACAGCCAAATTTACTGTATATGTTAGGAAAAGTATTAAAAAAATTAAAAAATTAAAAAATCAAGAGAAACAAAAAAATCTCAAATTTAGTTGAATTTTTTCAGTTTGTATTTTTTGTTTCTTCAATATTTTGGTTGAATTTAATTGTATTTTCTTTCTATTTCTAAAGATGTTTGGTGACTAAAATATTATTTGAATACATATATCTTTTTAATAACACTGCTTTGTTCAAATGCATCAAAAATATTACCTATATTCACTGAGAAATGGAGAAAAATATTCATTTTCAAAATGGGGTGTACTCTATTATATATGTATAAGTATGTCCATGTCATATGTATCTTTGCATTATTATCTACTAAATAAATATTATGCTGCAAAAGCTTTGTTTCTAATATAGGTTTGTATTTTAACATTAATAATTTCATGAATTAATCACAAAACTATACAATGTTTTAATGATATATATAAACAGCAAAAGTCAGTACAAGGCAGAAAATTAAAAGCAAAATCTTTTAAAATATTTTTTCCACATTTTCATGAGTGCCTTGGACTGATTTTGCTGTTTATTTTGATGAATCCCATACCCAAAGAGCAACAACACATTATTTAAGCTACCCCTGAGCACTTTTTGTTTGAATTTGGATTTTGATACTATATATATATATAGTTGTTATAGATAACAAAAGGCACACACATAAGATTTTTTAAAATTGTCCAAAGACGAGGATGGGTGTTGTCATTTTCATAAACTTTTTTGATCCAATTGTTGACTTCTGTATACACACACAGATACCTTTTTATATTTAAATCACTGTGTAATTGTTGTTTATTTTTTTATGACACAGATTTTACAGGTAATTATTTTAAAAATCATTATTTATTTTTTTTATTTGTTACTTAACTTAAGGTAAAATGAGCAGAATGTTCTAATGCACTAAAAGCTTTGAATATCCAATTGTGAATGAAGTCTCAGACTGGATATAAAAATAACCTCTGGTCAGTGCTCTTTTGTCCGGCTCTGTTGGTTTTAGTCAGGATGTGTCACAGATGCCATAGATGTTTATTAGATAAGGCGGCGCATGACTCATTTGCTGTGTTTGCAGACACTGACCAGCGCAGTCTGATAGATTTGCTTATAAATTCTTCACTTAGCTTTTAATGCAAATGCACCGGCAAAATGCATCTTATTTAACACACACACACACACAAACAGAAGCAGCCTTTTATGTTCAGCTTTTGACTGTATAATCTCAGATGTGTCACTAACTGCTGTTTAAGCAGCAATTGGCACATCCTGTTCTGCCATGGACAGCTATGGTTTTGTAAATTTCCCAGAGATTTTTTCTCCTTTTTAAAACCCCCGCTTCCCTCCTGCCCCCTTTTTTCATAAGGCAATGTGAGAACGGCAAGTGCTTTGAGGGTGCGAAAGAATTTATAGCTTTTTCTCAAAAGAAGATCACCGTCACCCCCACCCGTCTCACTGTCAGCCGCCGATGTCTTACACCAGCGGAGATTGATGTCCCTAAACTTAATGGAGGACTTAAGAGAACAGGAAGAAAGAAGATTTCCAATCCATTTCCCCAATCCAGACGTGTAAGTGTTGTAGCCATTAAAAACCAAGCCATGCTGAGGTTAAAGTGACTCACCATTCTTACAGGAATCCAGGTGTTTGGGAAAATACTTAACTTTGCAGTGTCACCTCCGAGAACACATACAATCTGAAAAAACAAACATGGTTCCTAAAGGGGAGTTTCACCACCAAGCCATAAAAAAACACACTTTTTTGCAGGGTTTCCCAGAGAATCTTTCATTAAACCGTGCTTAAATGGCCATGTTTTATTTAATATGTATGCTATATTTATAATCTAAAGAAACTTTTTCCTCATAAAGAACTTTAACCCTTGTGTGTTGTTCAACTTGACTACGCTTCATTATGTTGGGGGCTGTTTTTGCCCCATTGACTTCCATTATAACGACATTTTTTGATTGCAAAGCCATGGCACCATATAATTATGCGTAATTTATTATTGGTGTTTTCCCTGTTGGGAGGAGGTCCAATTAGTCATTTTTACTGTTGATCATCAGTTGGTTTTATTAACCCTTTAGATCAGGGGTCTCAAACTCAATTTACCTGTGGGTCACTGAAGGCAGAGTCCGGGTGAGGCTGGGCTGCATCAGGTTTTCCCCAAGAAATTAATTATATTATTAATTATTAATTTCTAATTTGTTTATTTTTTTCATTTTATTTTGTGTTAAAAAAATTAAATAAACAGATTTGAGAAGATTGGAATAAGATAAATAAGATGAAAAAATAAACAAATTAAAAAATTAAAATAAATCAATTAGTAATAAATAAATAGTAATAGTAATAATAATAATAATAATAATAATTAGATTTACTGTTATCCACCGTGCTGTTGTTACAGGAAAAAAGCAGCACCGTGTTGTTGTCATTTCTTTTGACTACTTTTACATCACATTAAAATGTGTAATGTTCATTGTGTGAGGCAATGCAAATACAATCAATGCAAGTAGCGTGATGCAAATGACCCACAAACATCGGTGTGACCCTATAATTGGTCCGGGTTACCGGGGACTCTTATTGCCGATGGACAGGTGTCGATATGTGACTGCAGACGACTACATTAGGCTGCATTGAGTTCCTTATCCTTTTCCTTTATCCCGCTGAGTATGCATTACTATGATTTCTTTTGTCAGAGAGAGAGAGAAAGAGACATCACATTAACTCTCTAAGTGCCATTTCAGTTCACTTCCAAGTGAAAAATAGTAATTAAATGACTCACTCTGTCTAATTTTCAAGAAGAGCTCACGGTTAGCTCCTCTGTCATGTTCTGTAGCTGACTTGACTCGCGTTGCTTCTGCCTCCCGCTATCCTGATGCAGGGATGCAGTTTCATCTTCTCGAGATCTAGTTTGATCAGGTTCACTATCAGATTTACTCGTGGTTTAAAAAAAAATGAAAAAAAGCTTGATTGCCTCTTTGCTATTTTGAAAATACAGATATTATTTGGTTAGGCCACAGTGGTCAGTATGCCATTATTTATTCTTGCTGCTCACTGCGCTCGAAACAATCACCAACCAATGAGCGTGATTGTAAACGTAAGAAAGATGATTGGTTGAAAATATTGTTGAGGCCCAATAGTTAAACGTGACTTTTGCTTTAATTTGCGCATGGTGATACCATCATGCGCTCTTTCTGTCTCTCTCTCTCACACACACACGTGTGCAGGTATTCACTGCGCACAAGTTAATGCCGAATCAATTAAAATACATTCCGGAAAGCAAAACACGAATTTCTGACTTTTTCCGAAACAGGAATGGGCAAGATCCGGCGCAAGTTAAGCACTGATTTATATACATTTATCTACGTATAATGTCACGCTGGGCAGCAAGTTAAAAACTTTTTTGAAGAGTTGTGAATGAAGTGCGCCCAATAGAAATGAGGTAGAAAGCCAGGCACGGAAGAAAACACTCCTTGGCAACGCGGCTGTAACTTTTATTCATTGAGAAGTCCATTCACATCAAGTCCAGCCGATGTCCCACCCCCGAGAGCCATAAACCCCATCGTGATTGGTAGGCTTGTTCAGCTCCGCACACAACACTGTAAAGTGCCATACATATCAAACTCGCGACTCGCGTCTCAAACTCTTTGAGACCCCTGCTTTAGATAGGCCTGGGCAAAAAAGTATCTGGCTTTTATACGGAGTTCTGTGGAGTAAAACACCAAATTATAGTGCATAAATACACTATGTTCTGAGCGCTGAGCTACTTATTTTGATTTTCTCAGACACATTAAGGCCCAATCCCAATTCTACCCCTTAGCCCTTCCCCTTACCCCTACCCCTCATTTTGCGCGTTCCCGTAAAGGGGTAGGGGTGTCCCAATTCTCTTTAGCTTGAAGACGTAGGGCTAAGGGGAAGGGGTGAATAGCCCTTCGAACGAAGATTTTTCAGGACCAAACTCAAAACCATGGGGTAAGAAAATTACCCAGAATACACAAGCCACACGGCAGGATTGCTGAACCCCAAAAAAATAGAAATGGTATTGGGCCTAAGATAAGTGCACAAAGGTCTCTCTCCCACACATGTACACACACACTATATATAACTCCATATAAAAGCCAGAAACTTTTTTTGCACTGCAACTGATGATCAACAGCAAAAATCACAGATTATCTCAGTTGGAAAACCACCAACAATCAAGCACCAGGTTGCACATTTGCACTATTGACATTTTCTTAATCACTCCATGTCTCTTGGAAACATTGAGCATTTCAAATTGGGCTTCATACAGGTGAGTGGGCACCTGTAGAAACACTGTAGAAACACTATTCTCTCTTATGCACCTTAGACACTTTATTTAAACTCCATCTTACAAAGACTCAATAAGGAAAATGATGTTTACTATAAATGTTCCACAATCATGTTGCACTGCTTGCTTCAACCTTAAATACCTCTTTTGCACAATATTCACCTTCAATATCTCTCTTGCACAATATCCTGCACAACATTGTTCAGTTTCATGTGAAGGTACTTGTATAGCCTTTCTTATGTGTATAGTTAAGTATCTTATAGTATATGTTAGTTAGTTTTTTTTTTTTAAAATAGCTCTTATTGTCCAGTGTTGTGTTTGTATTTATGATTCATTTATGTAGCACCGTTGTCCTGCGAGACACGAGATTCTGTTCCTCTGCATATCCACACATGTAGCGGAATGACAACAAAGCTCGACTTGACTTGATATGGTGTCATGGCTTTGCAATCAAAAAACATCATTATAATGGAAGTCAATGGGGCAAAAACAGACACTAACATAACAAAAGGGTAGTCAATTTGCCCAGAGTGTATTGTTGAATTTTTTTAATATGTTTTCCAAAATATGTGTCAAAATATGATTTGTCACCAAAAATCATTCCATTTGCTGAAACACAGAGAATGTTGTGGCCAAGTTAAGACTCAAAATGGAGTGGATGAAAACATCCCCAACAGCACATTAGGGTTAAAAACACTTAAAGGCCCAGTTTCACAAACAGCGCTTAGATTAAGCCAGGACTAGACCTTAGTTAAATTAGGCTATTTAAGCCACATTTATAAAATGGCCATAGAAAAATCTATTACTGGTGTGCACCTGGAGACAAAAAGATGACACTGACGTATTTTAAGACATCTCACTGCAAGTTATTTTGAGTTGAGACAGCTCAAACATGCAGTTTAATCTTGACTAGCCTTAACTTTTGTTTGTGAAACCGGGGGTAAATGTTTTAAGAACTTTATGTAACGGATTAAAATGTTCTTCACTGAATCAGTGATGGGCGACGCGATGGCGCAGTAGGTAGTGCTGTCGCCTCACAGCAAGAAGGTCGTGGATTTTGAGCCTCGGCTGGGTCAGTTGGCGTTTCTGTGTGAAGTTTGCATGTTCTCCCCGGGTTCGCGTGGGTTTCCTCCGAGTGCTTCGATTTCCCCCACAAGTCCAAAGACATGCGGTACAGGTGAATTGGGTAAGCTAAAGTTATGCGTAGTGATGGGTTGCAGCGGGTAGGGCATCCGCTGCATAAAACATATGCTGGATAAGTTGGTGGTTCATTCCGCTGTGGCGACCCCAGATTAATAAAGGCACTAAATCGAAAAAAAAAAGAATGAATGAATGAATCAGTAATTATTTGTCTCTACAACCATTCCAATGTACAAGCATTCTTTACAATATAAAAAAATAAAGATTCCAAAGGGACTTTATTTTACAGCGATGCCATGGAAAAATTGCCAAGAACTTTGCAGTGATTAGTTCTTTTAAGAGATTTTTATTATGAAAATAAAAAAACTAAAGAACCCTTTATACACTATAAATAATCTTTTGTGAAATAGAAAGGTTCCACATGTGTTAAGAGTTCTTCAGTGAAACATCAATGCCAATGAAGAACACTGAAAAAAAATATTCAAAGATGAGTCCTTGGTTTTACAACATTTTTTAAGGTAAGTGGTTGTAAACAATTTATTTGGGCTGAACATTTAAACAAATGAAGTTGAACATTACTAAATTTAATTTGTTTGTTTAAATTCAACATATATAAGTTGTTTGCAACAATTTTTCAGAGGTCATTTTTTTCAGTGAACCTTTGTTTTTAAGAGCACTGTAAAACCTAACAGTGAAAATCCCTACATGAAATAAGCTTCTTCAACTTATATTTTTTAAAAGGTTACATTGACTCAACGAAAAAGAGTTACTGTAACTCATGAATAGATCATATTAAGCAGAACTCAAAATGAATGAGTTATGAATGAATGAATTATATTTATTTGTCTTAACTCTAATGCTAGAAGCAATACCAAACCATTTGAATAGCGATATAGTTGTTTGGACTTAATTCGTTGAACTCATAGCGATCTGATAGCTGAACTTAAAATGTTTAAGTTGTTAATACTCCAAAAGTTTGACAACACAAATTATCAACACAAATAATGTTTATGACTGTATGTTTTCCCAGTACTGGGTTGCAGCTGGAAGGGCATCCGCTGTGTAAAACATATGCTGGATAAGTTGTCGGTTTATTCCGCTGTAGCGACTCCTTGATGAATAAAGGGACTAAACCGAAGGGAAATGAATGAATGAAGGAATGACTGTATGTGTGTGAAGTTTAATTTTAAACTAATTTCGAGAGGAGCATGTGCTCATGATTGACCCAGCTGGCCCACATTAGCTAATCATGATCTTCCAATCAAAGCACCCCAAGTCACTATGTATATATCCTTATTTCCTCTCTACATCTATCTTCATTTGGAAGAAACCCCCCTCCTCCCCTTCTTCCACCTTTATCCAGAATGGGCGGCACGGTGGCCCAGTGACTAGCACTGTTGCCTCACAGTAAGAATACCAATGGCGTCAAGTCCTTGCTGGGTCATCTGGTATTTCTGTGCGGAGTTTGCATATTCTCCCCGTGTCCGCGTGGGTTTCCCCCGGGTTCCCCGGTTTCCTCCCACCGGCCAAATATGCTCTATAATAAGTCTAAATCTTTTTCTAATGTCTTACTCTCAAGAAGTTCACCTTGGCCTCAGCAGCGGGGGAGTTTGAGATCGACCTGAGCTCAATTTCCCCTCGCCATGTGAAAGGGGGGAGCCCTGGGCCTGAGGATCCCTTGAGCTCAGGGCTCTCTCCCGGGAAAGCATGCCAAACAAGCTATGTGATAAACCATGAGCTAAGTGTGAACTCTTGAAATAGTCATAGTTTACCATACTCAAACCATTTTGTTTCAAAACTTAAAGGGTTTGCCGCAATCAGTTTCCTTAAACAGTTTGAGTTAACTTAACTTATAGGGTTTTACAGTGAGTGTATTTATGAAAAGTCCTTCAAAGTTGATCACTAATGATTTTTTGTGGAACCAAAATGGTTTGTCAGTGATTTGGAACTATTCATTTTTAAGGGGGCATTCTTAAAAATACAAGTCTTTATTGCCGTATGGTTTTGTGAAGCAAAAGTTTCTTTACGGCTTCATGAAGAACCCTAATAAACATATATGGATCTGTTTTTCATGGTGCTAAATGGTTCTTTAGATCAGTAAAATGTTCTTCGTGTTCTTCATTCTTCAACTACAGAAAATATGAGTGTTTTAAGAGCAATTAATGGAAAGATTCTCTGGAAATCCAAAAATGGTTTCTATATGGCATCAAAAAAAGCCCTTTGGAACCTGTATTTTTAGTAGTGTTATTTGGAGTATTCTTCCCACTTTACAATGGTTCTTACATAGAACTATTTACTGAAATCTTTTTCAGGGAGCTCAAAATGTCTTCTTCTTTATTTGCATCTGTGGTTCATTGAAAATTGTATAGTTTCATTAATACACTGCAAAAAATGCTGGGTTTCATATACAGTCGATTTGTGTTGAGACAACATGAAGGAATTAAATTAACTTATTGTTTTTTCAATTTAAATGGATTGGATGTAAAACAATTAAGTTGTTCCCCCCAAAAAACTCAAGAATTGTGTTGTTTCAGCTCATTTTATATACAGTTAAACCTTGTTTATTTTTCCCCAATTTCTGTTTAACGAAGAGAAGATTTTTTTAACAAATTTCTAAACATAATAGTTTTAATAACTAATTTCTAATAACTGATTTATTTTATCTTTGCCATGATGACAGTTAATAATGTTTGACTAGATATTTTTTTAAGACACTTTTATACAGCTTAAAGTGACATTTAAAGGCTTAACTAGGTTAATTAGGTTAACTAGGCAGGTTAGGGTAATTAGGCAAGTCAACGTATAAGGATGGTTTGTTCTGTAGACTATCGAGAGAAAGAGAAAAAAAATTACTTAAAGGGGCTAATAATTTTGTCCTTAAAATGTTTTTTAAAAAAATTAAAAATGCTTTTATTCTAGCCAAAATACAACAAAAAAGACTTTCTCTAGAAGAAAAAACATTATCAGACATACTGTGAAAATTTCCTTGCTCTGTTAAACATCCTTAAAGGGATATTAAAAAAAATACAAAATCAAAGGGGGGCTAATAATTCTGACTTCAACTGTAAGTTATTTTAACAAGCAGCAAATGTGATTCACTGGGTTCCACACAATTCCTTCATGTTGTCCCAACACAAATCGATTAAGTTAACTTAATCGTTATTACAAATTTAAGTGGATTGAACATAAAACAAATAAGTTGTCCCCAAAAACTTTAATAATTGTGTTGTCTCAACTCATTTTAAATAAGTTGTTTAAACAAGCAGCAAAATCAATTTGTTCAGTGTTTTTTGATGAGTGTATGGAACCTTTCTCATCCACAAACAAAAGATTGTTATTATGGAAACAAAATGCTTGTAGAACCAATTTTGTTTTCAAAAAACATAAAAACTATATTGATTATTGCGGCCAAAAAAGCAATTACAAGGCATTGGTTACTTCATGAAACCCCTAGGAGTGGTTGGAAATTATACGACATTTATGTTATAGAAAAAATTACATGTATTCATAAATATCTGGACCAAATAGACTAAATATGTAAGGTTACTCTATCCAGATTTTGTAGAAGCATAAAATAATTGCTACTTGGTTTTAATCTGCAAGGTACGCATTTCTAAACTTTAAAACCCAAACGTCAACTTTACCAAATGAAATGTGTAGTTAAGTCAAAATTGACTGAAAGTTAATTCTACTCATTTGAAAAGAGTTTTGAACTCAGTGTTGAAGGTAATGAGTTAATTAAATACCTCATTACTTCAGCTTAAATGGAGTAAGTTCACAGTACTCATATAGATTAGTTTTTTTTACTCAAATGGTTTGTAGCAATCGGTTTCCTCAAATGGTTTGAGTTGCCTTAACTTATTGGGTTTTACAGTACTAAGTTGGTTTGAGTTCTCTTCATTTATTGGATTTTACTGTGCTCAAATTGCTACATTTACTCAAATGGATTAAGTTCACAGTACTCATTAGGATTAGTTTTTGAACTTTTTGTTGCAATCGGTTTCCTCAAATGGTTTGAGTTGCCCTAACTTATTGGGTTTTACAGTACTCAGTTGGTTTGAGTTCTCTTCATTTATTGGATTTTATTGAGCTCAAATTGCTACATTTATGCAAATAGATTAAGTTCACAGTACTCATTAGGATTAGTTTTTGAACTTAAATGGTTTGTTGCAATCGGTTTCCTCAAATGGTTTGAGTTGCCTTAACTTATTGGGTTTTACAGTACTCAGTTGGTTTGAGTTCTCTTCATTTGTTGGGTTTTACTGTGCTCAAATTGCTTCATTTACTCAAATGTATTCAGTTCACAGTACTCATTAGGATTCATTTTTTAAACTTAAATGGTTTGTTGCAATCGGTTTCCAAACGGTTTGAGTTAGCGTAACTTTTTGGGTTTTACAGTGTAGGTTAATAACTAGTTAGCTTTCTCTCACAGTCTTCTCTTCAGACTATAAGAACAAAGATACAGAGATACAGCTATTAAGATACAGAGTTTGACTATTAGGTGTATATTTAACCCTCCCCGAATTGTTGAAATTTTGTTATTAATATTGTTTACATTATTATTTTATCGTTATTGTTATTATTTACTTTGTTAAATTTTTACAATGTGTTTTGTTACTTTCTATACTGTATAAAAAAAGTGAAATGATTGGCAGTGAAAAATGTATCCCTTTTAAGCTGAAATATTGTATTGGATATGCTGCTACACTAAAATTATTACACAAAAATATTGATTAAAAAAAGATAAAAATGTAACAAAACAAACAACAACTCAACTTTAAAGTCTTCTTTAGTGGGATGGAAAATTTCCATGTGAAACATTTGTTCAAGGAACCACAGATGCCAATAAACAACTATTATTGTGAGTGTATTTCAGCGCGCAATACGTCTGCAAAAATCATTACAGTTTAACATCCAACTTTTATTTCTGTCCAGCTAATCACAAGCAGCCACGTCACTCCACTAACAGCAGTGCTTCAAGATAAAGACGAGGCTTTAAAACGCGCCGTCTGTCCATCGGGACACAAAGAGAACTCTATATATTTAGTAAAAACAAACGTCCATCACGCTTGGACTGAAGGTGCAGAGAGGAGGGGTGTGCAGTCTAGACGCTTTATGACGGCAATAAGAAACTGCGCTTGAGTTCAGCGTTCCTGTTGTGTTCAAACTAAACAATTCTCACTCTGTAAGAGCTTGGTCATAAATCCAGGACGGTGGGAATGAGAAAGGAGCTCATCTTATATTTCTACCCCCTTTTAGGATGGACAGATGGGCTGTTTTGTTTCATTTTAATGGAGAATGTCTAGATTGAAAATAAAAAAAAGAAAAATGTTTACAGCATTAATGTAGGCCTATAGCTGTAATTCAGAGGCAAACATTAGGAAATAGTTTTTTTTATGTTTTCAGGCCTGGATAAGTTACAGCTAGTAATAGTAAGCCTTTAAAAGTCATGCATTTTTCTTTGGGAAATATGCTAGTTCTATAAATGGCTTTTTGTGAGAGCAAGCTATGAAACATGGTGGAAAACACTGTAAGAAATTACAGTTGTGCATTTTTGAAGTCGAATCAAATTAAACTTACATGTCAGGTTGCTATAAATTGAAACATGATTCACATATTTTATTAGGTTAAATTAACTTAAAACACATGCTGTTTTCACTGATCACAAATAAATAAATAAATAAATAAATAAATAAATACGGAAATAAGTAAATAAGTGAATAAATAAGTACATCAGTAAATAAATAAAACAATAATTAAGTAAATAAATAAATAAGTAATTAAGTAAATAAATAAATAAGCAAATAAATAAATAATAAAGTAAATAAATAAATAAGTAAATAAGTGAATAAATAACTACATAAGTAAATAAATTAATAAGTAAATAAATAAAATAATAATTAAGTAAATAAATAAATCAGTAAATAAATAAATAAATACGCAAATAAATAAATAAATAAGTAAATAAATAAATAAATAAATAAGTAAATAAGTAAATAAATAAGTACATAAATAAATAAGTAAATAAGTAAATAAATAAAATAATAAGTAATTAAGTAAATAAATAAATAAATAAGTAATACATAAACAAATAAGTAAATAAATACATAAATAAGTAAATCAATAAGTAAGTAGGTAAATAAATGTAAAAATAAGTAAAAAAAATAAGAAAATAAGTAAATAAACAAATAAATAAGTAAATAAGTAAATAAATAAACAAGTAAGTAAATAAAGACATAAATTAGAAAATTAATACATAAGTAAATAAGTAGGTAAATAAGTAAATAAATAAATAAGTAAATAAATAAATAAGTAAATAAATAAGTAAATAATTAAGTAATTAAATGAACAAATAAGTAAATAAATACGTAAATAAGTAAGTAAATAAATAAGTAAACAAGTAGGTAAATAAGTAAATAAATAAGTAAATAAGTAGGTAAATAAATAAACAAGTAAATAAATAATTAAATACATAAGTAAATAAATAACTAAGTAAATAAGTAGGTAAATACATGAATAAATAAATAAGTAAATAAATAAGTAAATAAATAAATAAATAAATAAATAAATAAATAAATAAATAAATAAATAAATAAATAAAATAAATAAAAAAAAATTACATTGTAAAAAAAAAACTCTTGGTTATAAAGATATTTATATAACATTTATAAAAATGTTTAAGTTGAACCAAATTAACTTTATGAGTATTTTTAACCTATCACATTGAACTGACTCAATTTTTAAATTTTATTTAAATTTGACAAATATAGTTAAAACTTAAGTTAGTTTAATTAGTTAAAATTTATATAAATAACACAAATATACGATAAAATACATAACATAATTATTATATTATATTATATTATATTATATTATATTATATTATATTATATTATATTATATTATATTATATTATATTAGATTAGATTAGATTAGATTAGATTAGATTAGATTAGATTAGATTAGATTATTAATTAATTTTCCTTCAGCTTAGTCCCTTTATTCATCAGGGGTCGCCACAGCAAAATGAACCGCCAACTTATACAGCATATGTTTTTCACAGTGGATGCCCTTCTAGCTGCAACCCAATACTGGGAAACCATCCATACACACTCATTCACACACACTCATACACAACAGCCAATTTAGTTTATTCAATTCACCTATAGTACATGTCTTTGGACTGTGGGGTAAACCAGAGCACCCGGAGGAAGCCCAGGCCAACACAGGGAGAACAAGCAAACTCCACACAGAAACACCAACTGGTCTCCCCTATATTATATTATATTATATTATATTATATTATATTATATTATATTATATTATATTATATTATATTATATTATATTATATTATATTATATTATATTATATTATATTATATTATATTATATTATATTATATTATATTTGTAAACCCCTGATGGCCTTACAAGTTTAATCAAATTAAATAATTTCAACTTGAATGACAATAAACTGACTTAAAATAACTTGTATAGTTTAAAGAATTAAGTTTAAACATGATTAACTAGTTTATTAAGTTATATTTAGCAAAAACATGTAGTTTTGACTTATTGATCGTATTATCTCCTATTAAAAATGCTGAAAAATCTTTCAGAATGACTGTAAATGTGAACTAAATGTGCGATAGAAAAAAAAAGTCTATCCTTCCCATAGCTGATTCCCAAATGCTCATGCGTTGCCCAATGAAAAGTAATTTCAGGGAGAACAGAACAGGCTTTTTTTGTGTGTTTTTTCAGAAGAATAGTATGCATGCCATACACTATTGTTGCATGTTGCTGTACACACGTGCACAATAGCACAGGTCTCGACCTCTGCCTGGGCTTTTGTCTTTGAGAGCATGACATATTTGTTTGTGGAGATATGGCGATGCTTACTCTGAATAGAAACGCTTCTGACAGTGCATGTTTGAGCAATAGCGGCATGTAAAAAGCTGACATGAAGGTAAAAGAGTTGAATGAAGTCATGTGCATCAGTGTTGAGAACAAAAATCTGTGTTTTTTGAAGATTCACGGCGATGTGTGTTGATTAATGATAGGGTATTATAATGAGGGTTTTTATACTGAGAAAAAGCTGGAAGAAACACAATAATGTTAATAATGTGAATGAATGATGAATGATCTGATTTGTAAACGTTCAGACAGCTTCTAATAATGTATTTCTGTCTTGATTTTTTTAAATTATAACTAAACACAGTGTGACTTGAATGTAAATGATAATATATTAAATGTATTATCATATATATATATATATATATATATATATATATATATATATATATATATATATATATATATATATATATATATATATATATATATATATATATATATATATATATATATATATACAGTTGAAGTCAGAATTATTAGCCCCCCAATTTCTGTTTAACAGAGAGAAGATTTTTTTCAACACATTTCTAAACATAATAGTTTTAATAACTCATTTCTAATAACTGATTTATTTTATCTTTGCCATGATGACAGTAAATAATATTTTACTAGATATTTTTCAAGACACTTCTATACAGCTTAAAGTGACATTTAAAGGCTTAACTAGGTTAATTAGGTAGGCTAGGCAGGTTAGGGTAATTAGGCAAGTTATTGTATAATGATGGTTTATTTTGTAGACTATCAAAAAATATATAGCTTAAAGGGGCTAATAATTAGCCTTAAAATGTTTTTTAAAAATTAAAAACTGCTTTTATTCTAGCCGAAATAAAACAAATAAGACTTTCTCCATAAGAAAAAAATATTATCAGACATACTGTGAAAATTTCCTTGCTCTGTTAAACATAATTTGGGAAATATTTAAAAAAAAAAGAAAAAGAATTCAAAGGGGGGCTAATAATTCTGACTGTATATACAAATAAAAAAAACTGACCAGTGTTTTTTTTTCTTGATTTCCATAAAATATAAATTAAATTAAAAAATTACACAATTGTGTAACTATTTTCTCATTCACTTCTTATTTATTTGAAATATATATCCATCATAATCCAGAGTTTGCTTAATCATAAGGTATAAGGCTGGGTTAGGGTATCAACAACCATGTTCAGTGCGTTTGGGGTGTATAATATAATGTAAAAGTAATATAGATTTATTTTGTATATTTTTTTGTGGAATTTGTTAAAACAAATTAAATGTTTATATGGAATACAGTATATAAATCTATAATTATATACAGCTGAAGACAAAAATATTAACCCCTGTGAAATTTTAATTCTTTTTCAGATATTTCTTAGTGATGTTTATCGTTTTCATAATTTTTCATTTATTTAATAATTTTTCATAAAAAAAATGTCATTTATTTTCATATTTTTTATTATATTTTTCTTTTGTTTGGATGTTTTTTTTTTACAGTTAAATAATATAAATATAAAATCACACATATATATATTGCGTAAAAACATATGCTGGATAAGTTTGCGGTTTATTCCGCTGTGGTGACCCCTGATTAATAAAGGGACTAAGCCGAAAAGAAAATAAATGAATGAATACACAGTTGAAATAAAAATGATTAGCCCCTTAAAGCTATTTTTTTTTTCGATAGTCAGAACAAACCATCGTTATACAATAACTTGCCTAATTACCCTAACCTGCCTGGTTAACCTAATTAACCTAGTTAAGCCTTTAAACGTCACTTTAAGCTGTATAGAAGTGTCTTGAAAAATATCTAGTCAAATATTATTTACTGGCAAAGATAAAATAAAAGTTATTAGAAATGAGTTATTAAAACTATTATGATTAGAAATGTGTTGAAAAAAATCTGCTCTTTGTTAAATAGAAATTGGGGAAAAACATAAACAGGGGGGCTAATAATTCAGGGGGCTAATAATTCAGGGGGCTAATAATTCTGACAAATAGGAAAAATGTTGGCTGAAATACATGGTTACAAACAACGGAATAGATAAGCTATATATTAAAAGATAAATACAAGATCTTTGAGGGAGTTTGGGGACCTTTCAGACTGTTCCTAAATGTGGTGGTGTTGGAAATGTGTTGATTTATATGAATAAGAAGAGAGGTCATAAATATTGATGCAAAATACTGAGAATGTTTTGTTAGTTTGTTTGTTTGTTGTTTTTACTTCTGTATCATTTGATTCATTCATTCATTCATTTTCCTTCGGCTTAGTCTCTATTTCAGAGGTCACCACAGGGGAATGAACCACCAACTGTTCCAGCATATGTTTTATGCACCGGATGCCCTTCCAACTGCAACTAAGTACTGGGAAACACTAATACACACTCATTCACACATGCACTCATACACTCTGGCTGATTTAGTTTATTCAATTCACCTACAGTATAGCGCATGTCTTTGGGCTGTGGGGGAAACCAGAGCACCCGGAGGAAACCCACGCCAAAACGGGGAGAACATGCAAACTCCATACAGAAATGCCAACTGGCCCAGCCGGGACTCGAACCAGCAACCTTCTTGCTGTGAGGCGACAGTGCTAACCACTGAGCCACCATGCAGCCTTATGTGGGATATATATTTCAAATAAATAAGAAGTGAATAGAATATATTAATATAGTTACAAAATTGTGTAAAACATAATTTCTTATTAACAAAAACTACAACAGAAATCAGTAATCAGGCCCTCAAAAGGCAATCCTGTAAACATATTTTCCTCATAAGCTTTCATCAATTGTGTTATGTCTGCAATGATCTAAACATATAAATACAAAGCCTTTCATAACCTCTCGCAACAAAGAGATTTTAGTTACGAAACAGATGAAGACGGATGCGTCTGAAGTCACAACATAAAGAAAGGAGGTTCACCCCTTAATCAAACTGTTTACAGGAACCAAAGCAACAAACCGTGGCGTTTAAATCAATCTCTCTTCCCATTTCTTTATTTGTATGTTTAATCCTTTGTGGAGAGCAGTCGCTGAGCTAAACAAATTATTTTTAGAGCAAGATCGTTCCAGTATGTCGAAACTTGAGCGCTTTGCACATTAGGAGTTGCTTAAAGTGCTTGTTTGCTTTGGTGATTTTGGGCTTTATGATGGATTATAATCTGGTGAGTCGTTATGAGCGTTCATTGTTGGTTTGATGTTGATCACCGGTCCACACGGCAATGCAAAACTGTGTTTAAAGGTGCCAGAGAGTGCATTGATTCAATATTGTACTCTGATATATACTGTACAATGCTCAACATATATGAGTACACCCCTCATAAATCTCTCATTTAGATTCATATTTTCTATAAGAAGCTTTACGATATTATATCAGTGCATATACAGTTGAAATCACAATTTAATATCCCCCCTTTGAATTTTTTTTTTCTTTTTTAAATATTTCCCAAATTATGTTTAACAGAGCAAGGAAATTTTCACAGTATGTCTGATAATATTTTTTCTTTTGGAGAAAGTCTTATTTGTTTTATTTCGGCTAGAATGAAAGCAGTTTTTAGTTTTTTTAAAAACATTTTAAGGTCAAAAGTATTAGCCCCTTTCAAGAGTTCACACTTAGCTGATGATCAATAAAGCGTAATTGGCATGCTGTCCCGGGAGAGAGCCCTGAGCTCGTATATCCTCGAGCCTGGGGCTCCCTCCCGTTAGAAGGGCGAGAGGGAAGTTCGAGCTCAGGAAGGTCTCGAGAACTCCCCCGCTTATCGCCGTGTAAAAAGTGTAAACTCAGGTTGTCTTAGGCAATAATTTGGTTTAGTCGATTGGCTATGGTGTATGTTTTTGGGCGGTGGGAGGAAACCGGGGAACCCGGGGGAAACCCACGCGAACACGGGGAGAACATGAAAACTCCGCACAGAAACGCCAACCGGCTCAATGGGAGGTTGAACTGGTGGCGTTCTTGCTGTGAGGCAACAGTGCTAGTCACTGGGCCGCCGTGTCGCCCTATAGGAAAGGGTGGAAGTAGGGGTGAAAGGAGGGGGGAACTTCGAGACGAAGATAACTAGAGTGAAATCACTGGTTATTAAAAGTGTGTTCTGTAATCATCTAATAGGGCAGATTACGGAGCTGATAAGGTGCCAGCCGTGTTGATCATAAGCACGTGATCCTCTCGAAATTAGTTTATAACTAAACCACACTTAAGCTATTTTTTTGATAGTCTACAGAACAAACCATCATTATACAATAACTTGCCTAATTACCCCAACCTGCCTAGTTAACCTAATTAACCTAGTTAAGCCTTTAAATGTCACTTTAAGCTGTATAGAAGTGTCTTGAAAAATATCTAGTAAAATATTATTTACTGTCATCATGGCAAAGATAAAATAAATCAGTTATTAGAAATGAGTAATTAAAACTATTATGATTAGAAATGTGTTGAAAAAATCTTCTGAACTATCCCTTTAAGGCAAGACAATGTTGGTGAAGTGGGTAAAAAATTGACTAATAGTTACAGTATAACTATGCTTCATCAGTTGATTGATTATGTTAAGAATTGCAAACAAGTTTTCTACAATGTAATGTTTACAAATGCAAATGAGGCACTGCGATCCTGGATTAACATCTATGTTGATGCTGGAACATCATTTTTGTTTGAAAATGTAATCCATACCTATTCCCTACCCCTAAACCCAACCATAACTGTAAATTATTCCCCAAATCAGAAGGGAATAATAGATGGATAACAATCATGTAGAAGTGCATAAACCTAACCGTAAGCCTAAACTTAACATAAATGGTAAACATATCCCTTAATTCTGACTGGAATGTTGTTCCAGGATTAACAAAGATGTTAATCCAGGAACATGTCCTACTTGGTGAAATCAGGTTGGCATTAGTTCATTAAACATGTGGTGATTTGCATATATTTTTAGCACTAAAATCTTAACACTGAACGATGTCCGTTTTAAAATTGTATTATTTAGGCATATTAGTGGTTACACGCATGTGCATAAAAATAAAGTAAATAAATAAATGTATTCTATATCATATATACAGTTGAAGTCAGAATTATTAGCCCCTTTGTTTATTTTTTCCCCCAATTTCTGTTTGACAGAGAGCAAATTTTTTTTCAACACATTTCCAATCATAATAGTTTTAATAACTCATTTATAATAACTGATTTATTTTATCTTTGCCATGATGACAGTAAATAATATTTTACTAGATATTTTTCAAGACACTTCTATACAGCTTAAAGTGACATTTAAAGGCTTAACTAGGTTAATTAGGTTAACTAGGCAGGTTAGGGTAATTAGGCAATTATTGTATAATGAAGCTTTGTTCTGTAGACTATCGAAAAAATATAGCTTAAAGGGGCTAATAATTTTGACCTTAAAATGGCTTTTAAAAAATTAAAAACTACTTTTATTCTAGCCAAAATAAAACAAATAAGGCTTTCTGCAGAAGAAAAAACATTATCAGAAATACTGTAAAAATTTAGTTATAAAGGTCTGAAAATGTAAAAAATTACATACATTTTTATATAAATTTATTATATTTTTTGTTAAAAGCATTTATTGATAAAGCATTGATTTATTCCAAACCAGCACTTTTAAACCTAGCACTGTTTATTAATGACTTCCTTCATTCTCTTAGTTTATTGACGAGTGAATTCCCTCACCGTAATGAAATGCTGAGTATATGACTGGCAATAACAGCAGGACAATAGTGCAATTTTCACATGAGACCCATTTAAGATAACAAGAGAGCAGAGGGCAATAAATAAAAAAGCTTTCCATTGATGTGTGGGGTTGTTAGGAGAGGACGATATTTGGACAAGATACTACTATTTGACTATCTCTGACGGATCAAGAAAAAAAAAAAGAGGAAAACAACCTTAAGTTGAAAAAGTTAAAAATAAACATGATCTTTACTTACAATTCTAATAATGTTAGGCATTAAATAAAAATATATTATTTTAACCCATGTGACATAACATTTGTTTTGTGGTCCAGGGTCTTAGTCATGTCTACTCTAAGTGTGAAACTTTATTTGTTATAAGACGCTCTGAGCTATTATTCATATAATGTTTTTACAGATTTATATGGTTAAACTATACAGTATATGTCAATGGTAAGTTTCATTTATTTCTAGGCGAATTCAAATAATTTTAAACAAAGATTAAATGTTAAGGTGCTTTACCCATTTTAGATCACCGGCAACTATAGTTGCAGAAGTTCATAGTTGCCATTTTCCTTTTATAAGTAATTTTCTACATATTATCCATGTTTAAATACTCAACAACATGCAAGCAAACAACCAAATAAAAGATTTCAAGAAAAAAGAAAAAGAATTGATTTACTTTCTGTCACATGAGGCACCTCTAATTCCAGGATGCAAAATGGAGGCAAACCTTCCCAAATAAAGGCAATTTTCATGTTTTTATAGATTTATCCAAACACAAAACATCTTTCAAGAGATCTATAGTTTTGTGTATAGTTTGTCAAATGTTCAAATACCTTGTAAGTACATAAATAATGGCAAATTAAGGAATAATGTGTATATAAATCAAGGTTATTTGCCTTGTTTAATGTTTTATTTTTTGCTTTCATAATAACCCATTTGCAAATAACCCTTTAACTAATATCTTTACTTTAAAGTAGACTTTTTTATACACAGCAAAACAGTCAGAGTAAAATTTACTTTTCCTACACGTCCCTCTCCCACAAAGATTTAAAATAACACAGAGAATAATGAACTCCTGCTGTTAAAAAGCAGAATCACTGAAAAAAACACAAAACTACAACCAAATTCAGTCCCAACCTTAAGCCTTGTTGTCCACACAAACATGGGTATTGCCTAAATCGCTGCTTTTTCTACATGGTTTGGCTGTTCATCCACACACACAAAGTATCAGGTCACTGAAACCCAAAATATTGAAATAATTATAATTAATAACTTTTTTCATTTATCTTTCTGACACACAATAGTCTGTTAGGAAAACTAGTGTGTGTTTCATCACTGTAAGACAAATGGATTAGTCCTTTGTGTTTCATATTCATGAAACTATGTGACAGATAATTTTTTTTTGGGGGGGGTTCAAATCAATTGGTTTTCAAGTTTTAAACATAATAAATGTGTTTATGATTATGAATCGATCTGTTGAAAGCAGTTGTTTTAAGTTAGGATGCCAAATGCTCTCCTATTTAATTTTTACATTGAACGGTGCTTACAAAACATTTGCCCACCGGCAACTAAAGTTGCCACATATTCAAATATGATTTTCTTGAAAAAATCAAAAACCTGGAGAAATTAAATGCAATACATGTTCATATAGGACACTATTAACAAGAATATATGCATGCAACCATTTTTGTTTTAAATTTGGGCAGAAATGGGTTAATAAAAATTAACACTTAAGTGACAAGTAAAAAATTAGTAAAAAATTCAGAAAAAATGAGAGAAAGAAAGAAAGAAAGAAAGAAAGAAAGAAAGAAAGAAAGAAAGAAAGAAAGAAAGAAAGAAATTCAGTTGAAAGAGTGTGAGTTGTGCTAAGTGAGAGACACATCTGGATTCACACATGGCTGTGATTGGATGGAGGATTTGGCCAATGGTTGCAGTGCAGAGGTAAACAGTGATGATGAGCTGCTTTTATTATTGCCAGAGTCCGACAACTGCTTCATCAACAAACAATACAAGTGTGAGAAAAAAAAACAGGCCACACACTCTTACACATTTCTCACCTCCCACACACACACACACACACACACACACACACACACACACACACACACACACACACACACACACACACACACACATACAGTTATGGGGACCAAAATATTTCCTCATTTTATATTTTCATTTACATTTTGTCCCCACAATGTAAGGAATACAAGTACACACACATGCACACACACACAAAAATAAATTCATTTATTTACTCTTTAACCAAAAAATAAAAAATACAAATAAAAATAAAAAAAAATATATATATAATTTTTAATCTAGATTAATCTCACTGTAATCTTGGAATTAATCTAGATTAATCTAGATTAAAATGGCTCATTTGAATTCTGCCGAAGGCATTCAGAATATGTGTGCTACCCAAATAATGACTAAAAGTCTTTGAGAACGGGCTTCTCAAGCCAGGTGGCGCATTAGACCAGGGGCTCATCTCCTGTTTCCAAAATGCATCACAAACTGTTTGAGAAACTGTTCTACTATGATAATTGGTGATGAAAATAAATGATGTTCAATAAGATGTACTTGTGTTTACTAACTGTTTATTCATTTAAACATGAGTTTTGAACTGTAGGCCTACATAAGCTCAAAACAGTGATTTTTGATTACCTTTAATCTGACTAAAGTCATAACTGAACTAAAGAGAAATGGAATTAAGATGTGGAGTATGCAGATATTAGTGCCACTGCGATCAAACTATTACCGTCATGTAGGACTTTTTGCCATATTTTCTGACAAGATCCACACACACGGCTGTCAGTAAAGGACTGCAGACACACACAGACACACACAGACACACACAGACAAACACACACACACACACACACACACACACACACACACACACACATGAAATGCGGAAGTTTTTTTCTTTCCATTTGGTGTGCGATATTAAATTCAAGGTTTCCGCTACATTCATTCATCCGTGGCGGGCCGCCACGCCAAAATTCATCCCGCCACGGCTACATTACAACTTCTCATTAAACATTTAGTCGTGTTTTGTATAGCGGATTATAATCGCACTAAAACATATTAGAGGCAAACTTTTCTGCAACCGTAGTAGTGTTGTGCGCTATTTGTTCAACCCTTTAAGGTGACATGCTGGCTCTCTGACAGACTGACTGACAGGTGCGTGAGTCCAGCAAACACCGCGTAGCTTTCAGTTTAAGATGAACACAGTTTCCATAAGTATATTTTATTGATAAATGTCAATGGCTCTGCATACAATGACTTTATCTTGCTGGAGTTTCACTTTACTTCAGGACGCGTTAATGTCGGAAAACGCACAAAAACACACTAAATCGCGCTTCAGCAGCGCTTACTGGAGAGCGCACGAGAAGATCTGCACTTGAACGTGTAAATTTGAGTGCGTGCAAGAAGTTCTGTGCACGAAGAGGAAATCGGCGCGCAAGCAAAGAGATTCGCATGCTCGTATTACATGAATGCTATCTCGCCTTGCAATAATGCGTGTAATATTGGTCTTTGAAATAGTTGGCAGATCTGTGTAAAAAAAAAAAGTCCTGCCGCCACTGCTGGAAAAAATCCTAGAGGAAACACTGAAATTCTATAACACTCTCACCAGTCCTTACTCCTTATTTGCATCAAATACCCCAGTTTGTCACGGGGGCATGAATGAAATGTTCATGAGTTAAAGTGAAACTGCCAAACTGCAGCTAAAGTCACATTATAAGTCAAAATTACAGAAAACTCTTACATGAAAGCACTTCACGTCAACACCTTAATTATATTATCGTTTATTAAGGCAAATAACTATTACAGATGTCCATGTTAGGGTAGTCAGTAGTATCTTCGAAGTAAGTGAAACATCCAGAAGGGCATCCTGCTGATTTGATTCAGAAGAGCACTTTATTGTCAGACGGCTCACCGGTTTGACTTTCATTCACCGTCATTCATTTTAAAAAGCACCCGGTCCATTTTATTTGTATATGTTTTACTGGAACGCATAAACTCTACAGCTGCCTGATAGTTAGATGTGGAGCTAACATTAATCATATTCACTCTAGTAAACTGCATCCATGTTACCCTGTCACGTTTGATGTGGTAATTTCACAGTAGGAATACAAAAAGGTTCAAAGACTCATTCTCGCCACCTACAGTGCAATTCGGTCAGATATACATCCACACTAAAATATCAAGGTGAAAGTCATCATAGCTTGTGTAGTATAGACCCAGCTCCCAACCCAACTTTGAGAATAGATTAACGGCGACATTTTTTATTTATCGTGCGATAAGAGTCTCGTGTTAAGGCAGAACGTTAATGCAGATAATGGCCCACCACTAATATATATATATATATATATATATATATATATATATATATATATATATATATATATATATATATATATATATATATATATATTAGGGGTGTGACAAGATCTCGTTGGACGAGATCTCGTGAGATTAAATCACGACGAGATTTCTCGTCGAGGTGAAAAGTTGTCTCGTGAGCAGATGTTATCATGATGGAGCGTGAGGGTAAAATTAGCATTGAAGATTGGAAGCAGGATTGAATTTAAACCGCAAATCAAGTGCTTTGCACACACTTGGTAAGGCTGGCCTCTGTGTTGCACATGCCACTCGGTTGGGCGGGCGGGTGTGATGTAACCGCTTTTTTTTCTCATCGGCTAAAGGCTGCTGCGTTATTCATGTCCAAGCAAGCAGAGGCTGCAACTATAGCCACTCAAATTAAACATGGGCATCACCACACGATGGAATGTCACTTTAGATGTGCCGAAAGTCGCATTATTTAAGTGCAGTACATATATGTAAACACCGAAATCAAACTATTAGGCTACCATCTTGTAGGACTTTTAGCCGCATTTTGCGATAGGACAGTCCACACAGCTGTTTGACACAATATTCTCTGCACCTACACACATCTCCAAGCGCACACACATACTGAACTGCTGGAGACTCAACACACCCGCCTTCATCATTACCAAACACGTTTATGCTGTACGTGAAAAGCGGACGTTTTTTTTTCCTGGTTCAAAGTGACCAAATTCCACACAGAGACTAAGAAAGCTTTTATATGTGTGATGTAGCACAAGTATTTAAGCATGTTCACGAGAGAGACAGAGAGCGCAACATCCGCCATGTAACCAACATAAAACAATACTGTTGCATACATCACGTGCAGAAATCACGCCATGGACATTACATCAAGATGCCTACTCGTTTAAAAAGGCCTAGATTAAAAGAAAATGGGCAAATGAGAACGTTTTTTGTCATAAACTACAGCAAAACAACTTGTCAAGAAGAAAATAAAAAAATTAAACCATGCAAACTGAATAAATACAGGAATGTAGAAAAAAAGAGCGCTTTATTATCAGCTGTTAGTCAGCTCCCGCTTTTTTTTTCTGGTCATTGCGCCTTTTGCCGTGTGCTGTGTAATTGCAGTCAATCGTGTACGAGTCACATTTAAAAGATGATAAATGTAAGCAGGTCATCAAAAAAATCAGACACTGTCAGAAAATCCGAATTGACCATCAAGATCTGCAATGTAAATACTCTGAAATGCTATAGGAGAAAAACCTGTAGGTAGAGTTTGCTATTTTCTATTTAAATATTAACAAATATTTAGCAGTTTCAATTTAAACTAATATAAAACTATTGCATACATAATATTATGGGAATAATTATGGAAATTGTATACATAAAAAATGGAAGTAAATTCATTACAAGTTAATTAAAAAACACCTAAATTGTTTTGCATTTTGTGATAAAAAAAAAATCTATTTTCCATTCATATATTAGCAAAATATTTGAATTCTAAGATTATTCCATTGATATTCATCATTGTGAAGTTTATTTATAAACTAATTTCGAGAGGATCACGTGATTATGATTGAACACGGCTGGTTACTCATTTACCATGTATGACCAACCAATCAGACGATCCCTAACCCACTATAAAGAGCCAGGGTTTCTTACTACAGTCATCTTCGTTTTGAAGAATCCCCCCCTTCCACCCCTTCTCCTCCACCTTTCCTTTCATAGGGCGGCACGGTGGCCCAGTGATTAGCACTGTTGCCTCACTGGTTCTAGTCCTTAAACAGACTGGCTGTCGTTTATGTGCGAAGTTAGCATGTTCTTCCCGTGCGCGTGGGTTTCCCCCGGGTTCTCCGGTTTCCTCCCACATTCCAAAAACATGCACCACAAGTTAATTGATCAATCAAAATTTAGCACTAGTCAAACTTTTATCCATCAGCATATCTCTTTATAGCAATTATTTTCTGTCATCAACTCTTATCAAAAAGGGGGGAGTTCTCGAGATCTACCTGAGCTCAAAGCTCCCCTCTCGCCCTGCAAACGGGAGGGAGCCCAGGGCTCAAGGACCTTTTGGGCTCAGGGCTCTCTCCCGGGACAGCATGCCAAACTTGCTTTATCATCAATCATCAGCTAAGTGTGAACTCTTGAAAAGGATTTCTTTAAAATAGTGTAAAAATCTCGTCTCGTCTCGTCTCGTTCTCGTGAACCCAATCTCGTGTCTCGTCTCGTTCTCGTGAACCCAATCTCGTGTCTCGTCTCGTCTCATGGAGTAGGCGTCTCGTCACACCCCTAATATATATATATATATATATATATATATATATATATATATATATATATATATATATATATATATATATATATATATATATATATATATAAAATGATGATTGGTCAGAATAATAAATGTTTCAATTTCTTTATGAATAAGTTATTCCACCAAATATTAAATTCTTAACTCTTCTTAAGTTAAAATAACACAATTCTGTGCAGAAATAGCTCAAAAAGGTCTACTGATTCGGTGTAGCCATGGTCATAAGTGATAAAGCTGTAAAACAGTACATGTACTTACAGGCCGTCCTAAGTTGAGAGGTGTTGGTCAGTTGTGATAGAGATTCAGGAGCGACGCCACACTGTGAAACAGCAGGACATCAGCTCTTCAGTCTGAATGATGATCTGAAGAACAGGCCTGTAAACATTGAGCAGCTGTGTCTGAATTGACATGATCATGAGCAAACATACATTTGATTAATACAGATGTAATCAGCAGACAATAGCAGATCATATGCTCATTTATGTATAAACTATATCTATGTGTGTGCATATATACATACATTACCTGACAAAAGTCTTGTTGTGATGCCAGTTGTAAGAGCAACAAATAATAGCTTGACTTCTAGTTGATCCTTTGGAAAAGTGGCAGAAGATAGATTTTTATGATGAATCATCTGTTGAACTGCATCCCAATCATCACACATACTGCAAAAAAAGATATTGGAACCTGCACGGACCCAAGATTGTCACAGAAATCAGTCAAGTTTGGTGAAAGAAAAACCATGGTTTGGAGTTACATTCAAGACATCAAGACCTTTGTGCTGCCCATTACATTACAAAACACAGGAGAGGGCAAATTCTTCAGCAGGATAGCGCTCCTTCTCATTCTTCAACCTCCACATCAAAGTTCCTGAAAGCAAAGTAGGTCAAGGGGCTCCAGGATTGGCCAGCCCAGTCACCATACATGAACTTTATTGAGCATGTCAGGGGTACAATGAAGAAGGAGGTATTGAAGATGAATTCAAAGAATCTTGATGAACTCTGGGAGTCCTGCAAGAACGCTTTCTTTGGCATTCCAGATGACTTTATTAATAAGTGATTTGAGTCATTGCAGAGATGTATGGATGCAGTCCTCCAAGCTCATGAGTCATACACAATATTCATTCTGTTTTCACTGCAGCATGACTTTATATTCTATACTGTACATTATTTCTGTTGAGTGACAAGACTTTTGTCTAAGCAAAGTCAGACCTTCCTGTCCTAATTGAATAATTCAAAATCAAGGCATGATCATATTTTATTTTGGTCAAATAAGCGTAATCTAGAGGCCTTTGCCTTTCATATAAGCCACTTCTGATACAAAATGATCAACTAGAAGTCAAGTTATTATTTGTTGTTCCTAAAACTTGGATAGGCGACAAGACTATATACAGTTGAAGTCAGAATTATTAGCCCCCCTTTGAATTTTTTTTCTTTTTTTAAATATTTCCCAAGTTTCCCAGTGATGGGTTGCAGCTGGAAGGGTGTCCGCTGTGTAAAACATATGCTGAATAAGTTGGCGGTTCATTCCGCTGTAGTGACCCCAGATTAATAAAGGGAATAAGCTGAAAAGAAAATGAATGAATGAATGAATGAAATATTTCCCAAATTATGTTTAATAGAGCAAGGATATTTGCACAGTTAGTCAGATAATATTTTTTCTTCTGGAGAAAGTCTTATTTGTTTTATTTCGGCTAAAATTAAAGCTGTTTTTAATTTTTTAAAACCCATTTTAGGTCAAAATTATTAGCCCCTTTAAGCTATATATTTTTCCGATAGTCTACAAAACAAACCATTGTTATACAATAACTTGCTTAATTACCCTAACCTGCCCAGTTAACCTAATTAACCTAGTTAAGCCTTTAAATGTCACTTTAAGCTGTATAGAAGTGTCTTGAAAAATATCTAATGAAATATTTTTTACTGCCATCATGGCAAAGATAAAATTAATCAGTTATTAGAAATGAGTTATCAAAACTATTATGTTTAGAAATGTGTTGAAAAAAATCTGCTCTCCATTAAAACAAAAATTCGAGAAAAAAATAATTCAGGGGCGCTAATAATTCTGCTCAATTCAACTGAATATGTTTTGATGTTATATATACATGTTATATATATATATATATATATATATATATATATATATATATATATATATATATATATATATATATATATATATATATATATATATATATATATATATATATATATATATATATTATAAGGTATGTTATTTTAAATTGTATAATACCTTCACAAACATGATATTAAAAAACGATCATTTATGAGACAGAATCCTCTGTTCAATAACGGATAGTGAGCATTCCTCCAGAGTTTCCTGAGAATGATCTGCCATCTGTGTTATCAGTACATGATGCTGTCAAAGTAACTTACACAAAACCATTAATTAAGCAGATTATAAAAGACCAATGATCAATAATAAGACTAACTCAATATGAACAATAATCAATACAGATGATTTTCTCTGGGAACTGAACGAATGAGCTTGTGTTGCCAGATCACTGCTCACAACACCACAATGGAAGAGTTTATGTTGCCAGATCATTGTTTACATCACAACACACACTGCATGAGATCGTGTTGAGATTGTGTTGCCAAATCACTGTTCACAACAAAAAACATTGTAATAGTTTATATTGCCAAATCACTATTCACAACACGATACTAAAAGAGTTTGAGTTGCCAGATCACTGTTCACAACACAACACAACACAACACAACACAACACAACACTGCATGAGTTTGTGTTGCCAAATTGCGGTTCACAACCAAAGATTTTTTTTAAAGTGTAAGGCCACAATATTGTAAATACTGCTAAGAAATCTTCACTAATCTTCCACCATTTTAAAAATCCCATAGCAAGGCCTGAGGATGAGAAAATTACCGGCAATGTTTTTTCTTTCTTTCTTTCTTTTTTGAGAGGTCAAAATCTGTTTGCAGCCTTAGGCCAAACTTCAGACGGACAATCTCAACAATTACTGCCCTGCTGGACAAAAACAAACCTCCGACTTGTAATATCAGCAACACCAATTACAGGTTGAGCTTCTCTTTTAAACTATACGTGCACTTTTTCCACCCTTTTGCCGACGGCACTACAGTGTACCATTGGGCTAAAAGTCAAATACCCACTCATGGGAGTTCAGACAAAAGCAGTAATGATACATGCCTTCTCTTATAATGAGAGGCTGGAGTTCTAGAGCCGCAGGACAAACGTGTTGATTATTTGTATGTTTTAATCATTCAGAGTCTAAATTGTTGCGATCAAAAGGCAGTTGCGTTGTGTTGACAATCAGTCTTGTTTGTAATTGATTTTACAGTACATATGTCTATATATCAGCTTCAAAGGATTCCAGCATGTGAGCAGCTGATAGTAATAATGCTTTCATAATGATTTGTTTTCTGATTTGCTCTTTTGTTTAAAGGAGCATCAGAGAAGCTGCAGACGGCGTTTTGAAGTCGAGTTTTAGACACACATCATCTTTGTTTTTTTATATATATAAATTAGGCCGGCAGAGCTGTTGCATCTGTTGGGTCAGTTGGCATTTCTGTGTGGAGTTTGCATGTTCTCCCCGTGTTCGCGTGGGTTTCCTTTGAGTGTTCCGGTTTCCTCCACAGTCCAAAGATATACACTATAGGTGAATTGAATAAACTAAATTGGCCGTAGTGTGTGTGTGCATGTGAGAGTGTATGGGTGTTTCCCAGTACTGGGTTGCGGCTGGAAGGGCATCCGCTGCGTAAAACATATGCTGGAATAGTCAGCAGTTCATTTCGTTGTGGCGACCCCTGATAAATAAGGGACTAAGCGGAAGGAAAATGAATGAATGAGTTTGAACAAACAGCAAATGTCATTCTGTGATCTAGAAACATCTTTGCACCCTTTTCAGTGCTAAACGGTACATCTATGCAGCACCACCCTATAGTGTCAGCTGTGCACTTTTTTTTCTCTAAGTGTTCATTGGTTGATAGATTAATCATTTGTTCCTTCTTTTCTCAGTTTTTTTTCCCATCATGTTTTAGTTTATACATTTTTCATTTGCTCTTTTTTTCCAGCCATTTCACCTTTTAGTCTTTTTGAAGGTTATTTATATCTATCTATCTATCTATCTATCTATCTATCTATCTATCTATCTATCTATCTATCTATCTATCTATCTATCTATCTATCTATCCATCCATCCATCCATCCATCCATCCATCCATCCATCCATCCATCCATCCATCCATCCATCCATCCATCCATTTTAAATGTTTTGTGCATTATATATGCATATATCAAGACTTATGTTATTTTATATTAAAATAAAGTCCTCATTTTAATTAAAGATTCCAGGGAAATTAGCTGCTATATTTATTTGAATTAATTATTCACGTAAAATTGTATTTAATGTATCAGAAAAATTTGTTTAAAAAGTTAATTTAGTAGCCTATAACTCAGATATTAATCAGTTGTATCATTTTGCTTTCATTTTAGTTTTAAAGCTTTGTTTGTCACTTTCATTCATTCATTCATTTTCCTTCGGCTTAGTCCCTTTATTCATCAGGGCTCGTCACAGCGAAATGAAACGCCAACTTATCCAGCATAAGATTTACACAACGAATGCCATTCCAGCTGTAACACAGCTGGGAAACAACCGAACACACTCATTCACACTCATTCACTACAGCCAATTTAGTTTATTCAATTCACCTATAGTGCATATCTTTGGACTGTGGAGGAAAACGGAGCACCCCAGCAAACCCGCGCCAACATGGAGAGAACATGCAAACTCCACACAGAAATGCCAACTGACCCAACCGAGACTCGAACCAGTGACCTTCTTAATGTGAGGTGACAGTGCTGACCGCTGAGCCACCGTGTCGCCCTTGTTTGTCACTTTTATTACTATTATTAATAACAAATGGTCACACTTTATTTTGACGGTCTGTTTGTTGAATTTAAGTTACATTGCAACTAATTATCATTAGATTATAAGTAGACTGTTAGGTTGGGGTTAGTGTAAGTTGACATGTAATTGCAAAGTTTCTTATAGTCAGTTAAATGTCTGTTGAAGGACTGTTAAATGTCAGTGTCAACAGATATTAAGTAGACAGTCTACTAATACTCAAATGGACCATCAAAATAAAGTGTAACCTAACAAATGATTCTAAAATGTCTTTTTTTTTGTTCATTTTTGGTTTTTATTTTCATTAAAGTGTAATATCCTTTTCTGAATTTTCTTTCAGTTAACATTTAGGCCTATAAGTAAAATGGTAATATTAAGGGATATTAATAAGCTCATTAAATGAGCATATTAAAAAGAAATAAAGGTAATATAATAATAGTATTATAAGAAATATTGCTACTTAATAAAGTAAGTCCTAAGTAAAATAATTTCAAGCAAAATCTATTTTAAAGAACAAGTAGGCCTATTTGTTATGTTTCTAATCTTATAAAAAACCTTAATGACAGCCACAACAAGATGGTCATTGTGACATGTTACCAAAACCCTTCCCGGATTCTAACAACAGGCAGTGAGACATTTATATGCTGTAAACAACTTACAGCATCGTTTTCTCTTGAGCGAGAACATCATCAAATATTCCATTCGCTTTATGCTCATAATGATAATCAAACTGCGCTCTGCTAAATAAAACTCTGTTTTGCACCTTGTACATGAAAGCTGTGAGCTGTGCTGGCTTTCATCCGCGCTCTTCTGTTTGTTGTTCTGCTTCTATCATCTTTGTCAATAAGAGCTATGATCTCGCATTAGCATTGCGTCCGGCGGAGGGAAATGGATAAAAGTGTTGTAGCGTCGGCATGGCGACCGCATAAATGGCTCAGAGGGCGAACAATGGACAGCTCTTCGGGCCCGAGTCCTTTCTGTCTCCTCCATCCACATCTGCTGCCTTACATTCACCAATATGGGATGTTCTGCCGATTATTTCGTGTGTTTTTTTTCATGCCGCCACCATTATTAAAAAGCGACAAGCTGAGGAAAACGCGCGCGCGGCGTGGAAACCCGCCAAATTCTGCTTGACTATTAAAACCGTCATCATCGGCAGTGTTCAGGTCTGTAAATGCATCGAAACACCATACACTGACAAAAATGATGTCTGCAAAACTGTTGCAAACAATTTATTTGTGTTAAATTTTAACAAACAAATTAAATTTTATAATATTTAACTTAATTTGTTTGTTTAAATTCAGCCCAAATAAATTGTTTACAACCACTTAACGTAAAAAAAATGAGTAAATCCAAGGAATCATCTTTGAACTATTTTTTTCAGTGTACAGGCAGGCCCGGATTAAGAATTCAGAGGCATCTGGGCACAATGTCTTGTAGGCCCCCCTACAAGGCTGCACTCCTATAATTGAATAAAAAAATAAGATTAATATAATATTTTTAAAATAAAGTTAATCTATAATATTTTGCCCACATTTTTAAAATAAATGACATAGTACATATATTTATAGTCAACAAAGATTTACCTGATTTTAAAAGCATTTAAAGCACACTTTAATAAAAATACTAATATAACTAGTGAAAATTAATGGATTTTAATATACTTGTTCAAGTTCACTGAAGCAGTACTAAAATTTATATTTAAGGATATTTTAATGTATAACTTCTACAAACTTATAATGCATAATTTGGATATAACATCTCTCCAATCCACTTCTATGAATCTGAGTCTTCTATAACACACACACTGATTAATGATTCCTACTGTCTCCCTCGTGATGAAGAAGAGTAGGCAAAAAGCACTTGATTTTAAGGCTGAAAGTATCCAAAATCACACACACTGTACCAGTTCTCTCCTGTCTCTCTCCTCTTCAGGGGCTTTTTCTGTCTCTCTCTCTCTGTCTCTCTCTCCATGAGGTCGGAGAATATGGGTGAAGCAGGGCGACTAACATTGTAAATACAGATTAATTATATTAAGATGTCGCTTACATTTAACACCAGGTGGAAAATAACTGTTTATAGAATTTTTATAAATATTATTATCCTTATTAAATACCTTGTGACTCATTGTATATATTTTATATACTTTATTTAAATTTTAAAACAAAACCATTTCCTTTCTATTGAAAATAAATGTATTTCCAATATGCTATGTAATGGGGGAAAAAAAAGAAGAACCTGTTCATCAGTCGCTGGATTCGAACCGAGTTCATGATCGATCGCCTCAAAACACCTATCCATGCTCTTTACGAGCTACACCACTCCCACCTGCTGTCTGTCGCGCTCTTTAGTTATGTTGACTCTGTCAATCAAACGGCGTTGGCGGGAAGCACTTAACTAGCTTATTACAACGAGGTGCGCTATTTGCACTTAGCCTAAATAGACACTCCAAAATCAGCATTTTTTCCCCCCCTTGCAGGGGCCCTAAGTGCGCACGGGCCCCTGGGCCTGTGCCCATAATGCCCATTGGTTAATCCGGCCCTGAGTACAGGATAGCTCTATAAATACAAATCTGGTGCCTTATACGTTCTTTGAGCGCAGCTTCCAAATATTAGAGGAATTGTGAAGTAATTTTTTGGAGCAAAAATGATGAGAATATCACAAATTATATCATATTAATTGTGTTTGTCCACCCCAAAACTATAAAATTCTGTTATTATTTACTGACTAGGCTACTCACCTTGTGCCGTTTAAAGGTCCCATGAAATTATAAAGTTATTCGCTTTTAGGATACCTACAGTGGTGTAAAATAATAAATTACAAATACCCAAGATACTGTAATTGAGTAGTTTTGCTCAGGAATTGTAATTTACGAAGTAGTTTTAAAAATGTGTACTTTTACTTTCTCTTGAGTATTTTTTGTGCTGTATTGGCACTTTTACTCAACTATTTTCCCTTAAATTGCAGTCACTACAATGACTGTTTAGACTGCATGTCACTGATGAGAGGATTTTTACTGAAATCGTCAAATAGTCCTAAACAATAACTGAATGCACTACAGAATGTTACGTTTACACACACACACACACACACACATGCACAAATTGCATGCAAACACATCAGCTTTTCAGTGAGATACTCACTACTCTTGAGTACTTTTTAAAGGGCTACTTTTTACTCATACTTTTACTACTTGCATTACATTTTTGGGTAAGTAATGGTACTTTTACTTGAGTATGATTTTTCAGTACTTTTTCTGCCACTGGATATCTATAAGCTAGTGCGCTCCAAAACAGTGACAAAAAATGTGTTTAGAATATATAAAAACCTATATAAACGTAAAGCTTGCAGTTAATCAACGGTTTTATTTACTTCATCTCATACTTCAGTTTCTCATCAAATCATGACCAATCAAATGCTCACTAGTATCTAGTGTTCAGGTCTGTAAATGCATCGAAACACCATAGTACAGAACTATACATAGAAATCTGGTGCCTTTAACTTTTCTGAGCAAAAATGACATAAAATTAATTAAAGGCTTTGTTTACCCAAAAACTATAAAATTCAGTTATTAACTACTCACCCTCATGTCGTTTCAATCCCCTGAGGAATTCATCAATGGAGCACAAATTAAGATACTTTAGATTACATTTCTTGACTCTTAAAGTGTCGGTATAGTCGTTGACGTACCACCATAGACCACGATTTCAGCTAAAAAAATAAGATAAGATAAAATCAGCTAAGATAAAAGTGATAAAATGGTTGAGCTAAGCTAAACATGCTCCCGCTAGACCCAGAGATTGGTTGAATGGGTTAAAAAAAATGGTAAAACTCAACTGTTTGACTCATAGGGGACTTAATCCTTTAGAAAGTGGAGTGTTTAGTTAAGTGTGAAGTCCTACTTTTGACTTGTTCAACCAAAACTTACATGATTTCATTCAAACTTAAAATTAAAATGGGAAAATAACAGAAATATATTCGATCCTAAGAATAAATATGTTCATTTTCCTTCACAGATTGATCATTTCATTTCATAATTGCTCAATGTATCGCTTGTAGCTACAGGTATTTATTTTGTTTTGCCTTTGCCATTATATGTTTTTTTGACTTTCAAAGTGCTGGTAATTTTCCCAGAGATGGGTTGCAGCTGGAAGGGCATCCGCTGCGTAAAACGTGTGCTGGATAGGTTGGCGGTTCATTACGCTGTGGCGACCCCGGATTAATAAAGAGACTAAGCCGAAAAGAAAATGAATGAATGAATAGATTACATTTTTTGACTCTTAAAGTGCCGGTATAGTCGTTGACGTACGACCATAGACCACGATTTCAGCTAAAAAAAATAAGATAAGATAAAATCAGCTAAGATAAAAGTGATAAAAGGGTTGAGCTAAGCTAAACGTGCTCCCGCTAGACCCAGAGATTGGCTGAATGGGTTAAAAAAAATGGTAAAACTCAACTGTTTGACTCATAGGGGACTTAATCCTTTAAAAAGTGAAGTGTTTAGTTAAGTGTGAAGTCCTACTTTTGACTTGTTCAACCAAAACTTACATGATTTTATTCAAACTTAAAATTAAAGTGGGAAAAATAACAGAAATATATACGATCCTAAGAATAAATATGTTAATTTTCTTTCACAGATTGATCATTTAATTTCATAAGTGCTCAATGTATCGCTTGCAGCTACAGGTATTTATTTTGTTTTGCCTTTGCCATTATATGTTTTTTTGACTTTCAAAGTGCTGGTAATTTTCCCAGAGATGGGTTGCAGCTGGAAGGGCATCCGCTGCGTAAAACGTGTGCTGGATGGGTTGGCGGTTCTGCTGTGGCGACCCCGGATTGATCAAGGGACTAAGCCGAAAGGAAAATGAATGAATGAATGAAAAGTGCCAGTAATCATAGACTTGCATATTACAAATCACCATAAACCATGATTTTTAGCTAAATAAAATATAATCTTCTGTAATGTTCAATTGCAGTAATAAAAAGTCACCTACAGAGTAAGAAAATAAAAACTGTGACCTCTGCGTCTCCTGATCTGAAAGAGCACTAAAATGTTCCTCTGGGATGTTCTGTCTAATGCAGCATCTCCATCAGACTGTACTGCAGTTATAAATGGCAGCAGCTCTAGGCAACCATCAGGGTTGAGAACAGGGTAAAATTACAATATGCAAACAGTGTGGCTGCGGTCTGTGGCCGTGCGTCTAACCTCAGTTTACCTGATAGAGGATCACTGGGGATGTTTACGAACCACAGGAAATCCAACCCACTTCAGTGGTCAGCAGGGTTAAAGCAATCCTACTGACCACAACATTACATTACAAGCTTTCAGACTATGAATGCTGTACAGTTTGTATTAAGATGCTTTTTGGTGCGATTGGGTCATAAGTAGACGAGGGATGAGAGACATTTCTGTTTACACTTCTTTTTTGGTCCACTTTGCTGATTTCTTTGAGAGTTTATGATCAGGAGTATGCAAGCACTTTTCTATCTAATATTTTAAAATAAACTCATGCTGTACTCATAGCAAATGAAAGAAGCTAAATTTTTATTTTACTTCACTCAATTCATGAAGTATATTCAACTGCTTTTAATGCTTTTCAAAATATTTGAGTTGTACTTTAAAATTGTTTTAGAGTGTATCTAAACTGCAAGTTTTTATTCACATATCTCACATTCCCTTTAAGAGTCAAATGCGTCGCAACATGGTGCGTTAGCTATTTACATGGCAGACTTTGTAAGTGGAAAAACAGTTAAACAGACCATCTGCAGCGCGAGGATAAAGAACAAGCCTCCTCCATTCAGCCTCTTTACTTTCTCTTTACTTTACTTTTACTCTATACTTTACTCCTTTACTTTTGTGGATAAGGAAACTGTGTTGTAAGCACTTCACTGAAGACATCCATTAGCCTACATATTTAATTTAATTTGTTAAGCACAAAGATTTGTTTCAAAACTATTTCTAAATTCAGTTCTAATTTCCAGCAAATGAATAAATGAACAATAATAACAAAGAGTGGTCAAAAAGCAGAGTTATTTCCAAACACACATCCTATTCTTATTAGGGTTGGGCCGATAGACGATGCTATCATCCATCGCCGATGGCCGATAGACATCACAATGCTGAGCCGGCATCGCCGATCCTCCGCCCCGCCCCCGTCGCAAACCCGCTCGTGAAAAATACACACTCAGGCCCTGTTTATACTAACACAGCTTTATTTTAAAATGGCATTTTAGAATGAAAATGACCCACGTTCACACTGGTGTTTCATCTGGCATTTCTGAACAGCCCTCCGTCCACTGAAAACGCACATCACGTGACCACACACACACAGCCACACAAACACAGACAGCCACAGCCACAGACACACACACTGTCATGCGCTCGTCTGAGCTCCAGAGAACAGTGTACTTCGGACAGTTTATCAAGGGTTTATCACTGGATTGTGTCTCACTATAGTTGTTAAACGTGGTATTTAATTAATCTTGTCTCTATCCAGGGCTTAATTTGTGCCGGAACACGCCGGATCCGGCACCTCATTTTACCGATCTCCCTCCTCAACCACCCTCCTCCCCTGTCCGCTGTTCATTTTCACTTTTTTCTGCGACTCCCCAACCCTCTTCACTTTCGTCCGCGACACCCCTCCGCCACCCACTGCCGTGGTGGATAAAACAGTAGGCTAAAAATAATTCATAAAATAATTAATTCACCTCCGCCTATGAAGACGATGCCATCGTCCATCGCGATGTTTCACATTAGACATCGTACGATGCTAAATTGGTCAACATCGCCCAACCCTAATTCTTATGCCCCATAAGGTGATGCATACGTCTCCAAAACCCGACAGGTGAACAAATCTAAACTTGTTTTTATTAAAACATAGAAATTTGCATATAATAAATAATACTGCTAATAATAATAACATTATACAAATGCCAATTGTCATAAATAAACTGAAAAAGCCCCCTGGACATGATGGAAGCAGTGGTTTTTATATTTATGTAGAAAATAAACATTTCCGTAACGTTTTATTCCTTTAATTGGTTTTCATATATAAAGATATTTGTGTGTTGCTGTACATCCTGTGTGTATTAAGCAATGTGTAAGCGTTTGGACCTGCATAGGTGCATAACTAACGCACACTGCACTGGACTTTAAACCAGCTTTTAGTTGTTCAATGGTACGGTCTATTTTAGTTTCTCAAAATAGCAAAGCATCAACAATGTGCCTTAACACACCTTTTTTTTAGACAGGCACATCCATGAGTCCACAAAGTGGCGCAAATGGATTTACTATTTAAACAATGTGGTGCAAAACGTGAAAATTAGAGTTGGGCTGGTCTGAAAATAGCAACAAATTGTGCCATGCATGTCTTGCACCTTATTGAGCCAGGTGTATGATAGGGCCCACAGTGTGGAAATCATACAGTGATCAAATCACATCTTAAAGTGACAGCTCACACAAAAATCAAAGTTCTCTCAACTTTTACTCACCATAAACTTGTTCCAAACCAGCTTAAGTTTCGTTCTTCTGTTAACATTGGAATTTTGGACTTCCATAGTATTTTTTCGATGGCAAATGCTTGATCTAAGCTTGTCGCCTGTGGGAGCGAGTCGAGGACAACAAAGGTAATCAGAATCAGAAGAATCAGAAAGAGCTTTATTGCCAGGTATGTTCACACATACGAGGAATTTGTTTTCGTGACAGAGCTTCTACAGTGCAACAGAATTACAGAGACAGGACTAAAAAACAGATAATGAATATATTTTAAAAAGTAGTGAATGCAATATACAAATTGACAAGTGTTTGTACAGCTATATTACTATATACAACATAATATGTGCAGCTGTAATGTGAAAATTGGCATGTAAAGTGTGTTGTTAAATAAGTATATGTGTGTATAAAAGTGTATAGCAGGTAGTGATGTTTGTTCCACAATTA
The DNA here is from genome assembly GCA_903798195.1 of Danio kyathit. Lineage (NCBI taxonomy): Eukaryota > Metazoa > Chordata > Actinopteri > Cypriniformes > Danionidae > Danio > Danio kyathit. The sequence goes on along the minus strand of LR812541.1, from coordinate 44,496,755 downwards.
TTATCATCAAGTGTTCATGAGATGGATTGCCTGAGGGAAGAAACTGTTTCTGTGTCGGGCTGTTCTGGTGCGCAGTGCTCTGTAGCGTCGACCAGAAGGTAAAAGTTCAAAGAGGCAGTGTGCTGGGTGTGAGCGGCCCAGAGTGATTTTGGCAGCCCTTCTGCTCGCTCTGGATAAGTACAGTTCTTAGAGAGTCGGGAGGGTTGTACCAATGATTCGCTCAGCAGTCCAAACTATTCGACGTAGTCTTCGGAGGTCGGATTTGGTAGCTGAGCTAAACCAGACAGTTATTGATGTGCAGATGACTGATTCAATGATGGATCCAAGTGCAGGTTTAATAATAGTCGTGAAGGCAGGCAAGGGTCAATACAGGAGTAGCTGGTACATATGGACAATCCAAATCATAGTCATTAAACAGACATGAGGTCAAAATGTGCGGTGATACAGCAAATAACAATAAACAAGGTTAAGGTCAAAAACAAGACATACAAAACAAAGAAACGCTAGAAGACTCGCTAAACAAACAAAGACTTTATAATAATAATAACTAGTGTGCGTGTGGTGCATAAATAGTCCAAATGATCAGCAATCACAAGCTTCAGCTGCGTATGTTTCATCCGTGGTGATCGCCGACTGGTGTGTGTGTGAAACGACATGATGGGATTTGTAGTTCATTAAGGTGACATATGTTGTTCACCAGCGATCTGCCAGGACTGGATCGCTGGTGATCTTGACAAAGCTAATGGTCTACAGCTCACTGCACAGGTGGACTTAGGGCATGTCCAAATCCACTTTTGCTGTTTTAAGGATGGGAAAAACAAGTTCCCCTTATTCGCTTAATGAGTTATGGCTCCTATTTCTTTTAAGATCAAGTTGCTGTCATGCCATGGTGAATTCGCTATTTAATGGTGGACATACTTTACATACTGAAAAACTGAATGCTTCACTATCAAGAACATGTATCTGTTCATACACAAGATTAAATTGCGAGCATACTTACAATAAGTTGGATTCACCATTTCTATTTATTTAGACAACAATAATCTTTTACATTTTAATCCTTTAATTTTTCATATTTAAAGATGTTTGTGTGCTGATGCGCATCCCTGTGTGTGTAATAAGCTAAGTGTATGCGCATTATGGACCCACCTATAAGTTTATATCATTAGCTTTTTAAATAAAAATAATAAAAACTGCAGCATTGACTTTAGACAAGCTTTTAGTTGGTCAAAATAGCCTCAAAAGAGCATTAAACAAGTTGGCGCAGAATGTGATAATGGTACCTACACTGGGTTGAAACTAGACAGAAACACTAGTGTCTTGCCTGGTGCCACATTTATAGGACCCCAGCTATAAACTGGTCTGATCAAAATACTTTTTCAGCAGAAATTGGTCAAAAGTGGACAAGCTCAAAACATTATCGCCCTTGTTGACACCTGAATTTAATGTTGTCCACCAGTGATAATATTGACAAAAACGCAGGTGTAAATAAGCCCAAACACTATAGCTGTGAGCCAGCTGTCGAAGTGATCCATGGAAAGGGCTTGAAATGGATTAGGTGTCTGCATGTTATCTGCTGCTTTTCATGTGTAAATGAAAAGTGAATGTGACTTTTCTAGCAACAGGTTTTTGATGTGAGCATACGAGATGAGAAACACTGCAACAATGACCTGTAGCCACGGTCAATTCAGCACCAGTGACTGAAGCTTTTGTCCTTGTCCCGTCCAGCTGGACCATGGCTTATATAAGAGAGACACTGGAAAAAAAGGGAGATACAAAAAGTCTGAGAGAGAAAGAGATACATGGAGATCGAATGGGAGGGAAATCAGACGTGAATGTTCTGTAACAGCTGCTGCTATACAGATTCATAGGCTGTCTATAATGCTTTACTTTTAATCAAAAGATGCAAAAGGAAAAAAAAAGTCACTTGAAACACTATGTTGGCTGAGCATCATTTTTAGGCTGTTCTGAAAAATACTAAATGCACTAAAATGTGCACTAAAAATGTGCATTTTTGCTTAAAAAATCTAATAATGTTCCTTAGACTTTTATTACAATAATAAGGATTTCCATGAAAAGTCACAGCAGGTAAAGAATGTTAAAGTACATTTAAAATCATATATTACTCATAATATTACAATTACACAAATATAATAATTCACTATATACACATTATTGGTCAAAAGTTTGGGGTCAGTAGAATTGTTAAATGTTTTAAAATAAGCTTTTTCTGCTCACCAAGGCTGCATTAATTTAATCAAAAATACAGTGCAAATTGTAAAATTGTGAAATTTTATTGCACTATAAAATAACTGTTCAAAAGTAGTTTATCATTTAATTTAATCATTTATTCCAGTTATTTAAAGATGAATTTTCAGCTTCATTACTCCAGTCTTCAGTCACATGATCCTTCAGATATCACTCTAATATTAATTATTATTATTATTATTATTATTATTATTATTAATACTACTACTACTAATAATAATATTATTATTATTAATAGTAATAGTAATAAAAGACATAATGGCTGGAGTAATAATTTCATTTGAAACGACATTGAAAAAAAGTTATTCAAAATCGTAATAAATAATTAACAATTTAACAATTTTTTTTTGACATTTAATAAATGCCGCCTTGATGAACAGAATAATTTTCTTAAAAAAAACATGAAAAGAAACTGACCCCCAACTTTTGATGGTAGTGTGTTTGTATATATATATATATATATATATATATATATATATATATATATATACAGTTGAAGTCAGAATTATTAGCCCCCTTTGAAATTTCTTTTCATTTTTTTTAAATATTTCCCAAATGATGTTTAACAGAGCAAGGAAATTTTCACAGTATGTCTGATAATATTTGTTCTTCTGGAGAAAATCTTATTTGTTTTATTTTGGCTAGAATAAAAGCAGTTTTTAATTTTTTAAAACCATTTTAAGGTCAAATTTAAATGTCACTTTAAGCTGTTTAGAAGTGCCTCGAAAAATATCTTGTAAAATATTATTTAATGTCATCATGGCAAAGATAAAATAAATCAGTTATTAGAGATGAGTTATTAAAACTATTATGTTTAGAAATGTGTGAAAAAATCTTCTCTCCGTTAAACAGAAATTGGGGAAAAAAATAAACAAGGGGCTAATAATTCTCACTTCAACTGTAGTTTTTTGACCACGCTACACCGCAGTGTATATACATATATTTATTATTTATTTAAAATATTTATATTTAAAATAGCTACTTTAATCTGAGCAAATAATATAAATATATATGTATTATTCTAAAACACGTATTACAATATATATATATATATATATATATATATATATATATATATATATATATATATATATATATATATATATATATATATATATATATATATACACACACACACACACAGTATATATATATAATTTTAAGTTTTTTATTGTTTTCTTCTGGTACATGACAAAATAATACAAACAGATATTACAAATGATCACTGGCAGGCCTACTAAATGTAAAGCTAAGATGTATACAGTGATTACTTTGGACAAAAGTACAATATTATAAAGACAACCTAGTGAGTAATTTTAAATTGTGTTACAAGACATTGTCACATACGACCAAAAGTCTACCCACACTGGGATACATCCAGGGACCCCTGCTTTGTCCTTATTATGTAATTTGGAAAGTAAATGCTCATACTAAGCTGTTTCAGTCATCCTTTTAATTATTTTAACTCTGGAAGTTTGGGAGTTTTCCAGTGTTTTAAGATGACTCTAGCCGTCACTGAAACTCCCACCATGATTACTGTGAACTCTTCTTTTGTAATATGTGGTATTTGTTCTATCTCCCAGTAAGCATAACCTTGGTGACAGTAGTATTAAAGTTCCAAGACATTTACTGAAATATTAGGGTTTGGTGCCAAAACTATTTTTATTATACTAAAATAAATGATAAACAATATATATTTTTTTATTAATTTATTATTTTTATTTAGTTTATATATTCTTGTTAATTAGTAGTTAATGTGACGTTTGTATAATTGTATGTTTTGGGGGGCAGAAGAGAACTGATTAATCATTAATTTTGAAGAATAAAAAAACACAAAATTATTTTGTCTTTAACCACAAATCTTCCATCAACAACCATCCTTAACCTTAACCTACACTTTCTCATTTCCCCTTGTCACGCTTCCCAAAAAGTCCACCAACAAACGCAAGTCACCTCCAACACAATCGCTCTGTCCCAAGCCCATCACAACCAATTACAGGGACGAGTTCTGTCACGGTCAACCTGTCGTCACCGCCGAACTCCAGATGTCTTCACCGCCGCGCCGCTTCAAACAGAGCAACCACGAGGAACCAAGCCGTGCTCCTCCTCACCTCCGGCATCCATATTGATCCAACAAATTTGCCACAAATCATTTTACAAATGCCCGGCGGGGGGCTATAGAAGCTGGTGGAAATGCCCCCATTGAGGCCGGCTCTGCTCCTGTGGAGACTGCGGGGCTTGTTGGAGTGCGCTGACAGCCTCTGATCCTCCGCCATCTGTGGGGTGGCCCTTTGTGTCCTCTGGAGCTCGCTGGATTCAACAGTAACTAAACATTAGAGGGCAGAAAGGGAGCTGGCAGACTCACACAGTTCAATCACGGGCCATTCAGAAGATCAGCTTGAAGAGACGAATGAAGTGAGTGTGTGTGAATGAAACCGCCCAATGCAAACCATGCCACAACTTCTGCCACCATTCAATCTGTTCGGAAAGTTAATAGTACTTACTATTCTTATTATTAACACTTTTTATGCTAATTTTGACTTATTAATAGTGCAATAAACTGTTCCCCTGTGTATTTGTACTTGGTCTTTTAATCTGAATTACTCCCTGTTTCCAGATTCCCTGTTCTTTCTGTGCATAATCTTGCCCCCTGTGCCTGATTTGGTACCATAGTTTCCTTGGTTTGTTTCTATGACAGTTTATTGACTCAAATGGTTACCTTTCATTATCTTGTTAGCCCTATTATTCTTGATTGTATATAAACCCTTGTGTTTCAGATGTTCTTTGTTAGTCATTGTTAAATGTTGGCTTGGATATCCTTCAGTTTTTCAATTCTTCCTGTTGGCTTTTTTAAAAATTGATTGTTCTGATAGAAGAAACAAACCTTTCCAAAGCTTTAAAACAATTGAACTAATTGCTTTGAAAAATGATTCACTGTTTCGAAGCATTCAAAACAGCCCATGCTAGGAAACCTGGGGACAAAAACCGTGTAAATGCAACAAGAACTCAAGCAAAACATTAGATTTGACTATTTCAAACATATTGTGAACTTTAAATAGAAATAATTACTTATGAATGCACTCATCATCATCCAATATCATTAAATATGAAGTGTCTCCATAATATGTGTTCTTTTATAAATCCTCAAGGCTTATTGTTTGTTTAATGGTGGGCTCTGCTAAACAGGCCGACAAGAGACTATTACCAATTATTCCTTTTCATTTTATAAATGTCTCAATAAAACATCTACAAACTCATAAAACTGAAATGAGATCAGGTAAAATCTATGAGACCTGTTCAGTAGTTCCCTACTGGAGGGAAATCCAAATGGACCCAATTTCAAGAGGATCACGTGCTTATGATTGATCGCAGCTGGTCCTGCATTAGCAACGCAGGATTCACCAATCGGATGATTCCTAACTCACTATAAATAATCAGTTTCTTACCTCAGTTGTCTTCATCTTGAAGAATCCCCCCTTCCAACCCTACTCCTCCCTCCTTTGCTTATCAGGGCGGCCCAGTGGTTAGAAGAATGTCACAGCAAGAATGTCATTGGTTCAAATTCTTACTTGGCCAGTAGACGTTTCTGTGCGAAGTTTACATGTTATTCCCTTGCTCAAGTGGGTTTACCCTGGTTCTCCAGTTTCCTCCCATAGTCCAAAAACATGTGACTGAATTGTCCAAATCAAATCGGCACCATTGATGAGCTCTTAATCAGCAATTCCTAATCGCCATTAGCATATAATAAGCAGGGGAGTTCTCTACCTGAGCTCAAACTCCCCTCTCGCCTTACAAATGGGAGGGAACACCCGGGCTCTGGGCTCAGGGCTATCTCCCGGGACAGCATGCCAAACTTGCTTTATAATCAATCATAAGCTAAGTGTGAACTCTTGAAACACATTACCTCGATGTGGGGAATCCATGAATTTTCTAAATGTTTTGAAACAGTTATGATGTAACAAAGCCTTGTTTACTGAAATCACGTGACTTTTGATCCACTGATTTAAAACAAAAGGTTTGTAAAGGTTTCAAAGCTTCATAAAGCAGTGCATTGAAAACATCCATCAGTAATCGATCGTATGCTGTACATAGATCCTCGTCCTTGCCTGCTTCATATGCCTGCCCCTTGTGGTAGAAAGGCTGACCACACTGGCTCTTGTAGCAAACCTAAAACCAGTAATTATTGTCTGTTTCATCTTTAAAGTTGGTCACTTTGAACTTCGTGAGTGTTTGGCCTACATCCACCTCACTCCTTTAAATGAAACTATACTCAACTACTTTTTTTTGGAGTGGATTAGATGAGGGCATTTATGTCCCATCGAGGCCGCCACTCCATTATGATCCCCTTAGAGAATCCATTTTCATGCCATTTTGACCACTATTCCTGAGTCTCGTCCTACCATGGCATCCTGTACTCAACCCTAAACCAAACTAACCCACCAGGCAAGAGCTCTAGATACATCCAGCATGGGAGATCCACTGCTGGTGTGGGTGTGAGCAGCTGGGATCTCAGCAGCTTCTCAAGCCCAGTGGTCTTTCACTCTCAAATAGCACAGATAGCATGTGCCTCCATAAGCAGCTCTGCACATCACAGGCATCATCATCCTGTGTGTTTTGGCCGAACCCTTCACTTCTATTCCAAGACTTCATACCAAAGCTTGCTCCAGTCTTATAGTCCACTGCAGCTCCTGCTCCAGTCTTCAAGTCTGCTCCAGAGCTCACTGCTGAGCCCTCTTCAATATTGATACCTCTCATGAGCTCTCTCCAGTCCCAGACTTTGCTCCAGAGCCTACTCCATTTCAGGACTTTAACCCAGTCCACTCCAGTTCTCTGGTCCACCAAAGAACCCACTCTAGTCCACTGCAGAGCTTGCTCCGATCCTAATGTCTGCTCCAGAGCTCACTTATGGGCCCTCCTTAGTTCCACACTTTACTCCAAAGCTCTCCCTAATCCCAGACTCCACTCCAAAGTCTACCCCAGTTCCAGACTCTGCTCCAAATCAAAAAACATCACTCCACTCAAAAGCTTTCCTGTGAGTATCTTTATGAGTGCCCTATAAAGGGTTCATAATATGAATTTAAATAAAACTAAAACAATTGCTATTATTACTCTTTAAACGAACATATAGAACAAAAACAATTTATATTATTAGCATTATAACTGATCTTATTTAAAAGTATTTAAAATTGTACATGCTACGTAGCAAAAGGATGAAGTAGTGATCACAAACCAGCTGGGTAGTTCAAAGTCAAGATAGCAATTGGAAGTGGTTTAGGATGCGCTTTCGCCAGAGGCTGTGCTGTGAAAGAGCTAGGATTGGACAGGTGTACATCCACACGTGGAGACGGCGGCAGCTGCAGACACTCGTGGAGCACAGATGTGCAGAGCTGAGGGTCACTGTCACCGGCCCGACTGCTGAAAACACACAGAACTGAAGATGCAGCCAGCTGATTCCTGAAGCCTTCCATCAATCATTAATCCTAATTGTTCCCAGTGCAGAGCCATGTGGGACTGCCAGCAACTGGCAGAATGACATGCAGAGGGAGAACAACAGTCACTAATGAAACTACATTTAGACATCTGCTCGAAAAAAAAGCACTGAAATGTGATATTTGACCCTGCATGGGGTTGCCAGGGTGTTGCTATGTGGTTGCAAGAGTGCTGTTTATTTAGATTTTTTTTAACAATGTTGCTATACTGTTACTGTTACTATAATATTCTTTATGGGTTTTAAAGTTTTTTATATAGTTGCAAAAGTATTCTAGATGTATTTTATCATGTTGCCATGCATGGTGCTTCTACAGTCTAAAAAGTAAAAAAAAAGTTTGCCATTTATTTAAACTACTCATTTAAAATGAGCTGCAACCAGCTGCAATGATCACCAGCGATCCTAACTCCTTAGATCGCTGGAAAACATTTACGCTGAAAATCACTTACGGACTACAAATCCGCCATTTTATGGACTACATCTCCATGCATGCACTCCGCTCACACACATGTTCCTAATCCTGACTGATTGTGCACACACCACCACCGGAGGATTGTCAAGGACTGATTACACTCACTATTTAAGCAGCACATACACTCACTCTAGTCGCCGAGTCTTGTTTACATCCTTTGACATTACAACGCGTTTCCTTTGTCTTGGTTTGCTGTGTTTTTACCCTCACCTTGTTAATATGTTTACCCCTGCCTGCCGCCAGCCTTCTGACACTTTGACTACGTTTCTGGATTGCCTGCATATATCTGTTTGCCCGTGTTGACCATTGCTTGCCTGACCTCCTCAATAAACCTGCATTTGGATCCGAACTCTGTTGTCAGTGTCACATCCCCTGGTTACACCAGCGGTGTAAAGTAACAAATTACTCAACTGAGTAGTTTTTCTCAGAAAATGTAATTTACCAAGTAGTTTTTTAAATGTGTACTTTTCCTTTCCCTTGAGTACATTTTTAGTGCAGTATTGGTACTTTTACTCCACTACTTTCCTTTAACCTGCAGTCACTACTTTATTTTTTCTTGTCTAAGGGGATTAAAAAAATCCATCCTGTTAAACCTGTCTAATCAAATCATAAAAGATTAATCGCATCATACTGAACAACCTCAAGACATGGGCGATTTATAATTGCAGCAAACTGTTTGGAAGCATTAAAAGTGTCCAAGAAGATGTCCAAAATCTTTACACCCAATGACCCAGAGACTGTTTAGATGCATGTCACTGATGAGAAGATGACGGATGCTTACTGTATGATGACCAAAATGGCCTTAAACACCCAGCAGGCACAAGATGTCAACATGACGTCAGATTGACGTTGTACCCCAATGTCGTGGAGAGGTTGCATTTCGTTTGGAAATTAAAATAGGGTCGGAACCCAACATCAGGCCGACATTAATGTCAAACCTAAAATCAACCAAATATCAACATCTTGTCCAACATCCAAATATCAACATGTTATTCAATTCAATTCAATTCATCTTTATTTGTATAGCGCTTATACAATGTAGATTGTCAAAGCAGCTTCACATAGAAGATTATAATGAATTGAAACAGAGTCAGTTCAGTTTTCAGAGTTTAAGTTCAGTTCAGATTAGTTTAGCTCAGGTCAGTGTGGGTTAGTATTTACTACTGAGAGTCCAAACACTGAAGAGCAAATCCATCGTTGCGCAGCTCTACAGATCCCGAACCATGCAAACCAGTTGCGACAGCGGCTAGGAAAAAACTTCACCAATTGGCGAAAGTGAAGATTTAAAAAAAACCTTGAGAGAAACCAGGCTCAGTTGGGCGTGACCATTTCTCCTATGGCCAAACGTCTTGTGCAGAGCTGCAGTCTAGGCGCAGGAAGCTGGACCTCAGCGAAGACTCGTCTGTCCCTGGGGCATCACAGGAAACAGTCTCATGCTCTCACTCCACCATAGCACCACAGCAGCTGCTCAGGATACGGCCTGGTCCAGGATTATGAAAACCTTGGGATCATCTCGTCGCTGGTCTTGTATTGCATCAATGGCACTGCATAGTCTGAGGGCCTCGGGATGAGTACCCCCAGGTGGAAATACAGAATAAAGAGAATAATTAGCGTAGCTGCTGTTCATAGTGTATATAAACAAGAAGCAAAAACCTGCGTGGGGCACATCATGCGTCATACCGCTATGTAATGCACTGAGTGTATGCTTTGCTAAAAAGATAGGTCTTTAATCTAGTTTTGAATTGCGAGAGTGTGTCTGAGCCTCGGACATTATCAGGAAGGCTATTCCAGAGTTTAGGGGCCATAAATGAGAAGGCTCGACCTCCTTTACTCGATTTTGCTATTCTAGGTACTACTAGAAACCCTGAGTTTTGAGATCTTAAAGAGCGGGTTGGTTGTAGCGAGACAGGAGGTTGGTTAGATAAACAGGAGCTAGATTATTTAAGGGTTTATAGGTAAGAAGCAATAATTTTTTAATCAATACGAAACTTACCAGGCAGCCAGTGTAAGGAGCATAAAACATGTTAAAGCTTGACGTTGTGTGGATGTTACCACTATGACGTCTATCAGATGTTGGATTTTGGTTGCCATACCTGACGAATAAATGTCAAGATGTTAGGATGTTGGCTTTTGGTCACTTTTTATCACAACCTAAAATTAACCAAATATCAACGTCATTTCATGTCATTATTTGACATCAAAATAACATTGTCCTTAGACACTGCTAGACATTGAATTTTGGTCACTTGACATCAGAACCTAAATCAAACCTAATATTAACGTTTTATGACGTTGTGTGCCTGCTGGGCAATAACTAAATGCACTACAGAATGTTACATTCACACACATCCACAAATTTGATGGAAAAAGATACTTTTACTCTACTTGCACTACATTTTTTGGCAAGTAATGGTACTTTAACTTAAGTAAAATTTTTCAGTACTCTTTCCACCACTGGTTGCAACAACACAATTCTGGAGTTGTTGTTTTTTTTGGAACAACTAAATTATTTTATGTTCAATCCACTTGAAGTTGTAAAAACTAATAAGGTAACTTAATTCCTTCATGTTTTCCTAACACAAATTGATTGTGTGGAACCCAGCAATTTTTACAATATAGGTGTTTTTAGATTGTGCTCTTGGTGTTTTAACCATGTTCTAAGTGAATTTTAATAAACAGTCAAGCTCAAAATTAATCACACCACAGGGGTATGAATAATTTAGGGCTTGACTATTAATATGTTTTGTGTTCTAGGAGATTTACATTGCTACATCCTTGCTAGTGCATGTCCTAGGTGTGTATTAGCAAGTTGCTATGTGGTTTAACAGTCCCTTCCACTCGTCTGCGTTCTATGGGCTTTCTCTTCCTTGGGTCTGAGGCTCTGAAACTCTCTCCCCTATGACATTAGACAAGCTGAATCTTTTAGATTGTTTAAATCATCCTTGAAAACACACTACTTTACACTCGCCTATTCGTGAGGTGTGGATTCTTGGTTTGTTTTATGTTTTTCTAGATATTTGAATGTTTTATCTACTTTGAATGGTTAAATTTTACTATATGAAGTTTATTTATAAACTAATTTCAAGAGGATCACGTGCTTATGATTGCTTGTGGGTGGTCTATATTCTCATTATTTTGAACACATGTACAGTTATGCGGTGGTACAGAGTTAGACCTCTTTTCTCTTTCACACAGAAACAGCAACGGGTGCTGCATGACATCACTTTGTTGCAGAGACGCTATTGGTTTAATGCTGACAAAGTAGAACACCGAGGCAGCTTGAAGCGGAAGTATGTCTGCGGTCTGGAGGTATTATAAAGTTGATGACGACAACACTGTCATAGCAAACTGTGAGATTTGTAAACTTGGGATTGCCTGCCGGGTATTTAAGTTTAGGTGCTATTTGTTTCTATATTAGATTTGTTTTATATTTACTGTTGCACTAAAGTCCAAACGTGAAGAATTGATGTTATTTATTACTTGATTGTTTAAGTTACCTCACAGAAGTGCTCTGTCTGTTAACAGAGTTGTTGAATGTTAAAATAAAGTGAATTAAATAAAAAAATAAGGAACATCCTGGATCTGTTTCTTTGCTCTTTTTTATTCTTTTTTATGTATTATAGAAGTATCGGATCAGGTTTTGGTATCGGTAGATACTCAAAACTAAACGACTCGGACTCAAGGACGAAAAAAAACAGATCGGGACATTTCTAATATTAACATATACTGTGTATGAATAGAGATACTGATGAACGCGCTGAGGTTTTTGGGGACGTGAGATGCTTTTGGGGGGGTGTGAGATGCTTTTTGGGGGCGTGAGAATCTTTTTGGAAGCGCAGATGCGCAAGACAGTTCTGGAAATAATAATAGTGAACCACTTTGAAAATGAACTTTAGCTGAGAGATTATAGAATGACCAAAACAACAAGTTTAGATGTGTTTGGCCCACTAGTTTGTCCATATGTCATCTCATAACACCCATTTTTATCATCACATTATCTGTTAAAACGTTTTTTTTCTTTTTTGTATACATTTTTTATGCACATTCTCAAACTTTATATGCATCTTGTCATTTCCATTAAGCGTTTTTAATGCGATATTCCAAAATGCACTTAAAAATAAGCGGATAGAAACACAGTTACTTAACCATATGCCAGTGTTTCCTTGAAAGTGCATGTAAGAGGGCATTGTGGCTGATATATGTTTACATGTACCTTATGTGAAATAAATGAACAGGAAATTGCCACCACATGTGTGAAATTATAATTTATAGGGAAGATGGTGTAATTTGCAGAACAGTTGCACAAGCCTTCAACTCGAATAAATCCACCCCCCCCCCCCCCCATCTCCCCTGCTGTCCTGTAATGAAGTTATGTGGAAATTTGGGTTTATTTATAGATCAAAACACAGCTTTTCAAATTTGTTGTCGCTTTTTCTCTCTGTACATCAAAAACTGTAGTGTTTCATTTTAGTTTTACTATGAAGTCAACTAAAATGTCATTCAGTGGTATTTTTTTTTATCTGTTAAAATCTAATAAAATAACTTATAACTTTTTACTTATTTAACACTAGTCAGTTGTTAAATGTTAAGTTTTTTTTTTTTTACAAAAATACACTCACCGGCCACTTTGTTAGGTACACCTGTCCAACTGCTTGTTAACACAAATTTCTAATCAGCCAATCACATGGCAGCAACTCAATGCATTTAGGCATATAGACATGGACAAGACAATCTGCTGCAGTTCAAACTGAGCATCAGAATGGGGAAGAAAGGTGATTTTGAAATGTGGCATGGTTGTTGGTGCCAGACGGGCTGGAACTGCTGATCTACTGGGATTTTCACGCACAACCATCTCTAGGGTTTACAGAGAATGGTCCGAAAAAGAGAAAATATCTAGTGAGTGGCAGTTCTGTGGGGACAAATGCCTTGTTGGTGCCAGAGGTCAGAGGAGAATGGCCAGACTGGTTTGAGCTGATAGAAAGGCAACAGTAACTCAAATAACCACTCGTTACAACCGAGATATGCAGAAGAGCATCTCTGAACGCACAACACGTCCAACCTTGAGGCAGATGGGCTACAGCAGCAGAAGACCACACTGGGTGTCATTCCTGTCAGCTAAAAACAGGAAACTGAGGCTACAATTTGCAAAGGCTCACCAAACTTGACAATAGAAGATTGGAAAAACGTTGCCTGGTCTGATGAGTCTTGATTTCTGCTGCGACATTCGGATGGTCGGGTCAGAATTTGGCGTCAACAACATGTAAGCATGGATCCATCCTGCCTTGTATCAACGATTTAGGCTGCTGGTGGTGGTGTAATGGTGTGGGGATATTTTCTTGGCACACTTTGGGCCCAATAAAGTCAACGCCAAAGCCTACATGAGTATTGTTGCTGACCATGTCCATTCCTTTTTGACCACAGTATGCCCATCTTCTGATGGCTACTTCCAGCAGGATAATGCGCCATGTCGTAAAGCGTGAATCATCTCAGACTGGTTTCTTGAGCATGACAATGAGTTCACTGTACTCAAATGGCCTCCACACTCACCATATCTCAATCCAATAAAGCACCTTTGGGATGTGGTGGAACGGGAGATTCGCATTATAGATGTGCAGCCGACAAATCTGCTGCAGCTGCATAATGCTATCATGTCAATATGGACCAAAATCTCTGAGGAATATTTCCAGTAGCTTGTTGAATCTATGCCATGAAGGATTAAGGCAGAACTGAAGGCAAACTGAAGGGTGTACCTACTAAAGTAGCCGCTGAGTGTATATGTTCCACTAAATGATGATGAAACAATATTGCACCAATATATTGACTTCATTTAAGTTATTTGAATCATTTACTTGCATGTAAAATGTTTTCAATTGATTCAAGTAAGTTCAATTTAATGCAGACGTCTTGTCTTTGACCCTTGTATGAAACACACCATTGACGGAAAGGTAAACAGGAACTGTGCAGTCTTCCCACAAAATACATACAATCACACGCACCCCATTTATGATTTATATTTACACATGCGTGTTTACTCGCCGTTACACGAAAAGTAGCTGAGTCACCTTAAAAATATGAAAGGAAAAAGACCTTGGTTTATGTGGTTTTGTGTATTTGTATTCATATATCAGCAATAACTCGCATCAAATGTTTTGCTGTAAATCAGTTTACACAAATATTTGCGCAAGTTTTAAACAAACAGGTCAACGGGACACAACAACAGGGTTTTGGACTCTGTATGTCGAGGGGGCCACGTCTCATAACCTCCAACATGTGCTCGGCCTCTATTATTTTAACTGCTTCCAGTGACTTTAGATCCTGGTGACCTCCAAGTGCAATCAAGAACAGGAATGGACACATTAAAACGCCAAGCGCAGGACAGCTTAGGTTACCGCTCTATGAACAACAAAGACAAAACAACATTTCGGACAAGCGTTTGCTCTGACTGCGTTCTCGGCTTGTAAATAAAACAACGTCGGCTAAATATTTAAACAAAACCAGGTTGAATAATTATTTGTGGTTTTTGTGTTATTAAATGTTTTGATTATCGGTTTGATGGAATGTCAGCTTTTATGGAAATCATAATATATTGAGAATGGGAAACTGAGAGAAAAGTATTTTTGTTGTGTTACATTTTAAACAGTAGAGAATTTAGAAAGAGAAATACAGAGATGAGGCATCTTATGCATATTCGTATATAAAATTATACAGATCAGTAGTAAAATTACACAAAATTAGGGACAAAACTTATATAATTAATTCATTAGGATCTTCTGGGTGCTTTTATTTATTTATATACTTTTTACGATGTTGCTTTGGTAACAGTATTTTATCACGTTGCTATCTGGTTGCAAGGCGTGCAATGCAATTACTATTGTGCTGTACTATTGTCCCTCCCATTTTGAGGCCGAATTGATTAACAGCCGCGTATTAACATGACTCCATAGTAATAACATGACTCCATAGTAACGCGTATAAACAAGACAGGACGTGCACAAAGCAACTGGGATTAAAAGATCTGTTCAGCTCTCTGTGATCATCAATCATCATCAAATATGATCAAGAATGAGTTTTACAAGTTTAAAACGTGTTTAAAACAGTGCATGTTTGTAATGAATTACAGCGATTTTACCGTCTTTATCACCACAGCAGCATGTCAGTACAATTCTAAAAGAAGACGCTTCAATCCCGGATTGTGGACGTTAAATCAGGTTTATTCTGTACATCAACATAACGGATATCCATACAGCAGTGGATATTAACATGTATCCTGTCACATTTGCGTGCAAAAACAGTGCAAAGTTAAACGCATGCACTGTGTGTGTGTGTGTGTGTGTGTTTGTCCACTGTGTGTGTGTGTAAACTTTGTAATGACATTAGCTTGTTTCCATCCAAAAATGCCAATTAACTTTATGCGCAAAACTGGAATATCCCACAAAAGACGTGCAAATAAAGCAGTGTTTCCATCTAATGAGTCAAAGCGAACAAAATTGTCACTTCCTGATTAGCTGGCGCCAAATATCAACAGTAAAAACGGAATTTGCTGCGGTTGGAGAAGCTGCGTGAATCTTTTCTTCATTTAATAAATGACTTGCACCTTGGAAGGCAATCCTGACACGCAGTAAACGCAGGGTGGCGTTTGAAGGCGTGAGACGCGGAGCACAGACGCTCTTAATAATTCTGGAGGTCATTAATAATATAACAACACTAAAGCCTGGTTTATGCGCATAGCCGTGCATTTATACTTCTGTGCGCTGTTTCTGTTGCTCTGCAACAACACTTCCAAAACGCTAGATGGCAGTAGGTGTTTATGTTCCTCTGTATTGAGTTCTTCGCTGGTGTTTTGTTTTTTCTAAACGCCACCCTAAAGTACAAGTGACTCAAACTCGCTCATTTTGAGGCTGAAATTGGCGGACGTGCAACAACTTTAATCATAAGGTAAACACAAAACAACAGTCTCTATCCGGAGCTCCTTTTCGTGACTCCATACTTGTAAACACTCGCTGCATCGGGCTCGCGTGGCTCTCACCTCCACCCACACTCGTCAGCGATACCAAGCCGACCAATCACAGAGCTTGCGCTGCACGTCGTTACCACATGTAGTTACGTTTCTTGAGAGGTGCGCATCAGCGTCGCCAACGCCCACGGCGAGGGTTATGCGTCAACGACATGCAATGAATGCGTGGTGGCATTTGAAGGAGTGAGACGCGGAGCACAGATTTTTGATGCGAATCTTGGCGTTTCCCTCAACCGATTTTTATTTGCACATCCAAAATGCGCATAAAGATAGGTGGATGGAAATGTAGCTACTGTGTGTGACTCATCGTTGCAACTCCACAACAAATATATTGAGAAAGTTCTTACTGTAGTATTTCTCACAAACATGACGTGAGATTTGCTTCCTTCATGTCTGTCACTGTGCTGTTTATCTGACGCAGCCGAGGCGGAGATTGAGGCATACTGACAGGCATGTGGGAATGGTGGGCGAGCAGAACCAGCATTAAAGGCACAGGCACCAAAAACAGCTACACAGTGTTCAGAGCAGCAAATTCTAATGTTCTAAGGGATATAATAAATAATCTGATGGGTGTTTTGAACTGAAACTTTACAGACACATTCTGGAGACACCAAAGACTTGTCTTAAATCTTGAAAAGGGGGTAAAATAGATGCCCTTTAAGACTATCCTGTTACTAGGTTGTTCTAGGAAGTTTTTGCGATGCTACTATGCAGTCACTATGACCTTCTAACTGTCTAAAGTGCTCTTGTTGACATTTTGCACATTGTTATACAGTTGCTAATTTGTTCCTTGATTTTAAATGATTCGATATTTTTATGTAATGTTTTAAAACACTAGTTTTGATTTATTGATATTGGTTTGATTTTGTTTGTAAAAAGAAATGCATATTTAATTAAAAAATCCCACATTGAAAACTGAAAACCCAATAATATGGCAGTAGTGATTTCAATAACATGAGCACAGTTGGGAGTCTGAACTGTACATTGCTCTGTAGGTGCTCTATAGGCCCGCATGTGTGTTGTTTTTCCTCCTGAAGTTTTTACATGGAAAAAGTGAAGCATGCTCTGGGGAAGGAGGAGACGAGGGGTGGTGAGGTGCCCAACTGCTAATGTTTACAGCAGCTGTCATTAACAGAGCACACACTTCCTGACGAGAGAGACATCCACCAATCTGCTCAAGTCAGGAGTGCCTCTGTGTTATTAATGAAAGCCAGAGACTTCAAGCCAACAACAATTCACAAACTTCCTCTGCTTCTGATCAGAACACCCAAACAACTATCTAGCAATGTCACAGAATCCACCCAGAACACCCCGCAACATTATAAATAGCCTTACAACCACAAATACCTGGAACACCCTAGCAATGCCATACTAACCCCCTGAAAAAACCATAACAACACCCTAACAACTATGGTGTCAAACAGCCAGAGCACAGTAGCAACACCACAGCAACCACCCAGAATACATTAACAAGAGCTTTAGCAACCACCCAGAACACCCTAGTAATTACACAGCATGGTATCAAACACCAAGACACACTAGCAACACCACCATATCCACCCAGAACACCCTAGAACATTAAAAATAGCCTAACAACCACAAATACCTAGAACACCCTAGCAATGCCATACTAACCCCCTGGAACACCATAACGACACCTAACAACTACATAGCATGGTGTCAAACAGCCAGAGCACAGTAGCAACACCACAGCAACCACCCAGAATAGCAACCCCACAGAGCACCCTAGCGACTACACATTTGCTGTCAAACACCTACAACACCTTAACAACACCATAGCAACCACAAAGAACACTCTATTAACTACATAGCATGCAGTTTAACACCAGCAACACCATAGCAACTGCACAGACCACCCTAGCAACTAGACATCAGGCGGTCAAACACCTAGAACACCCTAACAATGTCATAGCAACCACAAAGAACACCATATTAACTACAAAGCATACAGTTAAACACCCACAACACCATAGCAAGCACACAGAGCACCCTACCAACTAGACATTAGGCTGTTAAACACTTAGAACACCCGCACAATGTCATAGCAACCACAAAGAACACCCTATTACTACATAGCATGCAGTTAAACACCCACAACACCATAGCAATCGCACAGAGCACCCTAGCAACTAGACATCAGGCGGTCAAACATCTAGAACACCCTCACAATGTCATAGCAACCACAAAGAACACCCCATTAACTACATAGCACACAGTTAAACACTCACAGCACCATAGCAACTGCACAGAGCACCCTAGCAACTAGACATCATGCTGTTAAACACATAGAACACCCTAACAATGTCATAGCAACCACAAAGAACACCAAAATAACTACATAGCATGCAGTTAAACAATGGCAACAACATAGCAATTGCACAGAGCACCCTAGCAACTAGACATCAGGCTGTTAAACACTTAGAACACCCTAACAATGTCATAGCAACCACAAAAAACACCCAATTAACTACATTGCATGCAGTTAAACAACAGCAACACCATAGCAACCGCACAGAGCACCCTAGAAACTAGACATCAGGCTGTTAAACACTTAGAACACCCTAACAATGTCATAGCAACCACAAAGAACACCACATTAACTACAAAGCATGCAGTTAAGCACCCACAACACCATAGCAACTGCACAGAGCACCCTAGCAACTAGACATCAGGCGGTCAAACACCTAGAACACCCTAACAATGTCATAGCAACCACAAAGAACACCACATTAACTACATAGCATGCAGTTAAACACTCACAACACCATAGCAACCACACAGAGCACCCTAGCAACTACACATTTGCTGTCAAACACCCAGAACACCTTAACAACGCCATAGCAACCACAAGAAACACCATTTTAACTTCATAGCATGCAGTTAAACACCCAAAACACCATAGCAACTGCACAGGGCACCCTAGCAACTAGACATCAGGCAGTCAAACACCTAGAACACCCTAACAATGTCATAGCAACCACAAACAACACCCTATTAACTACATAGCATCCAGTTAAACACCCACATCACCATAGGAACCACACAGAGCATAAAAGTAACTACACAGCATGAGCTCAAACATCCAAAACACCATAGCAACACCACAACAACCTCCCAGAGTGTCATAGCAACAAAATTCTAGTTGTTTATTTACAAATCTTACCCCAGATTCTGCATTGCAGTGATATTGATGTGTAAATTCACTATGTTCAAAATCTGTTTTGGTACATTCTGATATTTATTGAAAGCAGGCTGTTTGCTGACAGTGAAGGGAGTGTGTGTGTGTGTGTGTGTGTGTGTGTGTGTGTGTGTGTGTGTGTGTGTGTGTGTGTGTGTGTGTGTGTGTGTGTGTGTGTGTGTGTGTGTGTGTTTGCGCGTGTGTGTGAAACTAATGGTCCCTCAGAAACTCAATCCATCCACATAGTTCATCTCTCATAAAGGAGCCTCATGAGTGATGTGGAGCGAGGAAGTTACAGTGATCCAGGGACACACAACTCTTTCCTCTTCCTCAAACTGCACTTATCATCTCGCTGCGGCTTTCTGTCCTCTATCATGTGCGTTCCCACATATGTTAATTTCATTTCATGCCATCCTTTAAGAATATATATCATCACACAGGTGTAAGAGCGAAGACACCACTTTTCCAGAACACATAATGTATGCTTTTTTAAAATACGGCTACAAAACTAACTGCATGTAAAACATAAACATGTGAAAAAAGAGGGAAACATTATGTACTTTAAAAAAATGTAAGCTGTTTTTTGTAAATATTATTATGTGGATGTTGTATATGTATAAATATTCATTCATTCATTCATTTTCCTTTGGGTTAGTCTCTTTATTCACCAGGGGTCGCCACAGCGGAATGAACCGCCAACTTATCCAACATATGTTTATCACAGCGGATGCCCTTCCAGCTGCAACCCAGTACTGGGAATCCATACACTCTCACATTCACACACACTCATATACTATGGCCAATTTAGTTTATTCAGTTCATGTATTTGGACTGTAGGGGAAACCGGGGCACCCGGAGGAAACCCACGCCAACACGGGGAGAACATGTACAGTATAAATTTAGATTTCTTAATTAATATATATGTATTTTTATAGTTTATAGTTTATATATATATATATATATATATATATATATATATATATATATATATATATATATATATATATATATATATATATATATATATATATATATATATATAATGTATGTATAAATATATAATGTATATATAAATAATATAACAAACAAAAAAATTATAATAAAATAAATATGGAAATCATATGTAAAATGTAATATATGTAAGTAATTGTTTTCTATGATAAAAGTTTATAAGTCTAAAAGTTTTTGGTAACACTTTATTTTGAAGGTCCAGTAGAGTATTAGTAGACTGTCTGCTTAATATCTGTTGATACTGCTCCTTCAACAGACATTTAACTGACTATAAAAAACTTTAAAGTACATGTCAACTTACACTAACCCTAACCCTAACCCAAACCCCAACCTAACAGTCTACTTATAATCTAATGAGAATATGTTGGCATGTAGATGCAATTTAACTTAAATTCAACAAATGGACCATCAAAATAAAGTGTGACCAAGTTTTCTATGATAAATTGATAGGATATATAAATATAGTTTTATTATTTGAAAACAATATTAAAAAGTTGTTTCATTCATTCATTCATTTTCTTTTCGGCTTAGTCCCTTTATTAATCAGGGGTCGCGAATGAACCGCCAACTTATCCAGCATATGTTTTACGCAGCGGATGCCCTTCCAGCTGCAACCCATCTCTGGGAAACATCCATACACACTCATTCACACTCATACGCTATGGACAATTTAGCTTACCCAATTCACCTATACCGCATGTCTTTGGACTGTGGGGGAAACCGGAGCACCCGGAGGAAACCCACGCAAACGCAGGGAGAACATGCAAACTCCACATAGAAATGCCAACTGACCCAGCCGAGGCTTGAACCAGCGACCTTCTTGCTGTGAGTCGACAGCACTACCTACTGCGCCACTGAGTCACATTTTAAATATATTATACATTTATAAATAATTTGACTAATTTAAATCTAAATGTTTGTATAACATATAAAACAATACTTACAAACATATAACATTTATATAATAAAATTGTGGGCAGCCCGGTGGCTCAGTGGTTAGCACTGTCACCTCACAGCAAGAAGGTCGCTGGTTCGGGCCCCGGCTGGGTCAATTGACATTTCTGTGTGGAGTTTGCATGTTCTCCCCATGTTGGCATGGGTTTCCTCCGGGTGCTCCGGTTTCCCCCACAGTCCAAAGACATGCGCTATAGGTGAATTGGGTAAGCTAAATTGTCTGTAGTGTGTGTGTGTGTGTGAATGAGAGTGTATGGGTGTTTCCCAGTACTGGGTTGCGGCTGGAAGGGCATTCACTGCGTAAAACATAAGCTGGATAAGTTGGCGGTTCATTCCGCTGTGTCGACCCCTGATTAATAAAGAGACTGAGCCGAAAAGAAAATGAATGAATGAAAAATAATAATATGTAAAAAAGTTTATAATAAATATGGAAATATTAAGTAAAATGAATGTAAATAATTAAGCTATATGGTAATAAGTTTTCTATGATGAATTGATTAGAAATATAAATATAGTTTTTTATTTTAAACTAATTATAAAAATATATGTTTGAATAAAACAAATGAAAAATTAGACAGATTATATTATTTGTATAGAATTGCATAAATTACATAAAGCATGAAGAAATATATTGTACAGCACTGATGAAAATGTTTTTGTGTATAATTGAAAAAAAATTTTTTTTTCAATTTAATAATTTAAACAATGTTTTTGCAATTAAAAAAAAATAAAATACAAATATAGATGTTATGAAAATGTGTTAAAATAAATATTTAAATATTAACTATATACCTGTATAAATACAAATTTACTAATTACTCATTAAAATCTAATTCTTTGTATAATATATGAAACAATACAGATAAAAATATAACATTTTATATAATAAAACTGTTTAATGTAAAGAAAATGTTCTATCTATCTATCTATCTATCTATCTGTCTGTCCGTCCGTCCGTCCGTCCGTCCGTCCGTCCGTCCGTCCGTCCGTCCGTCCGTCCGTCCATCCATCCATCCATCCATCCATCCATCCATCCATCCATCCATCCATCCATCCATCCATCCATCCATCCATCCATCCATCCATCCATCCATCTATCTATCTATCTATCTATCTATCTATCTGTCTGTCTATCAATGAGTCTGTCCGTCCGTCCGTCCGTCCATCCATCCATCCATCCATCTGTCTGTCTGTCTGTCTGTTTGTCTGTCTATCAATGAGTCTGTCTGTCCGTCCGTCCGTCCGTCCGTCCGTCCGTCCGTCCGTCCGTCCGTCTATCTATCTATCTATCTATCTATCTATCTATCTATCTATCTATCTATCTATCTATCTATCTATCTATCTATCTATCTATCTATCTATCTATCTATCTATCTATCTATCTATCTATCTATCTATCTATCTATCTATCTATCTATCTATCAATCTATCTGTCTGTCTGTTTGTCTGTCTATCAATGAGTCTGTCCGTCCGTCCGTCCGTCCATCCATCCATCCATCTATCCATCCATCCATCCATCCGTCTGTCTGTTTGTCTGTCTGTTTGTCTGTCTATCAATGAGTCTGTCTGTCTGTCCGTCCGTCCGTCCGTCCGTCCGTCCGTCCGTCCGTCCATCCATCCATCCATCCATCCATCCATCCATCCATCCATCCATCCATCCATCTATCTATCTATCTATCTATCTATCTATCTATCTATCTATCTATCTATCTATCTATCTATCTATCTATCTATCTATCTATCTGTCTGTCTGTCTGTCTGTCTGTTTGTCTGTCTATCAATGAGTCTGTCTGTCCGTCCGTCCGTCCGTCCGTCCGTCCGTCCGTCCATCCGTCCGTCCATCCATCCATCCATCCATCCATCCATCCATCCATCCATCCATCCATCCATCCATCCATCCATCCATCCATCCATCCGTCTGTCTGTCTGTCTGTATGTCTGTCTGTCTATCCATCAGTCCGTCCGTCCGTCCGTCCTTCCGTCCGTCCATCCATCCATCCATCCATCCATCCATCCATCCATCCATCCATCCATCCATCTATCTATCTATCTATCTATCTATCTATCTATCTATCTATCTATCTATCTATCTATCTATCTATCTATCTATACACACAGAACATCATGGATTTGCTCTTTAGTGTTTGGACTCTCAGTAGTGATCATTAAACCACACTGAACTGAGCTAAACTGAACTTAAACACTGAAAACTGAACTGACACTGTTTCAATTTACTATAATCTTCTATGTGAAGCTGCTTTGACACAATCTACATTGTAAAAGCGCTTTACAAATAAAGGTGAATTGAATTGAAATCATGCCTGTTTTCTTTTATAATCAATCAATAGTTTCTTGAACAAGGTGTAAGAGGTTCAACTTGTTGCACAAAACTTCAGCCAGTGTCCAAATCTCTGAACGAATCTTCCAGTGTGAATCTCACAGGCCGGGGCTGCGCAATGAGAGAAATATACTCCTTCACTCCTGCCTGCAGATTTTTCTCATAAAAAAGCCTTTGATAGTTTAGCCATCTGGTCAGAGCCTTGAAAAAATCCTCATAAAAGAGGCCCAAATAAGGTCAGAGGTCGCCCCCTCCCAGGGTCAGGAGGCCCTCAAAGCTTGTTATAGTGGACTTTACTGAAGTCGTCAACCAATGTCCACATGAAAAATTAATGCATGTCCTCTGTTTTTAAACATGTATTTCATTACAGTTAACAAAAGCTGTGGCTCAAGTTCTCTAGTTTGAAACGACAGAATTGATCTGTGGCTGTGAGGGAAATTAGACCGGTACAAATATAACACATCAAAACATTGATCTCAAGTATGGAGGAATAAGACATTAGACTGAATGGCTATGTTTCAATCTACTTATTTTAGGACGTTGCATTAAAAAAGACACTGAATGGAAAGGCCGAGCTGATTATGAATAATAATAATAATACAAAATCGTTAAAAGAGTTTGATACTTCTTTCCAAAAATAGGAGATGCACATACATTATTACACAAACACACTTGCTGAATAATCCATTATGTGCCTGAAAAAATATGGTGGAACTATCTGGCATTTAAGGCAGGGCTATAAGTCCTTGGGGGCGGGGCTATCTGTCATTTAGGGCGATGCTATCAGTTATTTAGATTGGGGCTATCAGTCATTTAGGGCAGTGCTATAAGTCCTTGAGGGCGGTGCTATCAGTCCTTAAGTGCAGGACTATCAGTCTTTGGGGGTGGGGCCATCAGTCATTTAGGGCGGTGCTATCAGTCCTTTAGGGCAGGGCTATCAGTCATTGAGGGGGAGCTATCAGGCATTTAGGGCAGGGCTACCAGTCCTTGGGGGCGGAGCTATCAGTCATTTAAAGCAGAGCTATTAGGCATTTAGGGCAGGGCTATCAGTCCTTGGGGCGGGGCTATCCGTCTTTTAGGGCAGCTACCAGGCATTTAGGGCAGGGTTATCAGGCATGTAGGGCGGGGCTATCAGGCACTTAGAAGAGGGCTGTCAGTTCTTGGGGCGGGGCTATTCCTTATTTAGGTCGGTGCTATCAGTCCTTGGGAGCGGGGCTATCATTCATTTAGGGCGGAGCTATCAGGCATTTAGGGCAGGGCTTTCAGTCCATAGGGGCGGGGCTATCTTTCATTTAGGGCGAGGCTATCTGGCATTTAGGGCAAGGCTGTAAGTCCTTGGGGGCAGCACTATCAGTAATTTAGGGCGGGGCTATCAGGCATTAAGGGCAGGGGTGTCAGTCCTTCGAGGCGGGACTTTCAGTAATTTAGGATAGAGCTATCAGGGATTTAGGGCAGGGCTATCAGTCCTTGGAGGCGGGGCTACCAGTCATTTAGGATAGAGCTATGAGGCATTTAGGGTAGGGCTATCAGACCTTGGGGGCGGGGCTATCTCTTATTTAGGTTGGTGCTATTAGTCCTTGGGGGCAGGGCTATCAGTCATTTAGGGTGGGGCTAGCAATTGTTTAGTGCAGTGCTATTAGGCATTTAGGGCAGGGCTATTCCTTATTTAGGTCGATGCTATCAGTCCTAGGGGCGGGGCTATCAGTTATTTAGGGCAGAGCTATCAGGCATTTAGAGCAGGGTTGTCAGTCTTTGGGGGAAGGGCAATCAGTCATTTAGGGCGGTGCTGTCAGACATTTAGGGCAAGGCTATCAGTCCTTGGGGGCGGAGGTACCAGTCATTTAGGGCGGAGCTATCAGGTATTTAGGGCAGGGTTATAAATCCTTGGTGGCAAAGATATTCATCATTTAGAGTGGTGCTATCAATCCTTTAGGGCAGGATTATCAGTCATTGGGGCTGAGCTATCATATATTTAGGGCATTGCTATCAGAAAAATTAAATTTAGGGCAGGGCTATCAGTCATTTAAGGCAGCGCTATCAGACCTTTAGAGCAGGGCTATCAGTCCTTGGGGGCGGGGCTATCAATCCTTCAGGACATTGCTGTCAGTCAATTAGGGCGGGGCTATCAGTCATTTTAGGCGGTGCTGTCAATCATTTAGAGCAGGGCTATCAGTCCTTTGGGGTGGGGCTATCCGTCATTTAGGGCTGTGCTATCATTCATTTAAGGCGGTGCTATCAGTCCTTTAGAGCAGGGCTATCAGTCCTTGGGGGCGGGGCTATCTGGGGCGGGGCTATCTGTCATTTGAGATGGTGCTATCAGTCCTTAAGGGAGGGGTCTATCAGTCCTTTAGGGTAGAACTATCAGACATTGGGGGTGGAGCTATCAGTCGTCTAGGGTGGTGCTATCAGATATTGGGGGCGGGGTTATCAGTAATTTAGGGCGGTGCTATCAGTCCTTTAAGGTGGGGTTATCAGTGAGTGTCTCATTTCTGCATGACTTCATCCAATCTTGTTTCATTTTGTTAGCAACACCCAACACATATTCCAACAATCCAATCAGTTCCCAAAGGACAAAATCATGCACTGCCCTACATTTTTTTTCTAATTTCAGGACCATTTTAAGTGGATGTACAACACAATAGAGGAAAAAAACACAATCTTAACTTCCGTTTCATGCCGACTTTAACCACTAACGTTACTGTACTGTACTGTACTGCTTTAATCTCAGTTGGTTCCAGAGTTGGAAGTGTTTAACAGATTCGTATATCACAACAGTTTATCTTGAACTGATTAGCAAATGTTTAATATAATATTAGCACAATTGATTTATTTCTTAAAGCGCAAAATGTAAATGCACAACCTTGGAAACAATGTGAATGTTTTAATCCGAACTCAATGTAAAGGATGACGATTTGATATAGTCTAGGCATACGCTGTCAATTATCAACCAAAGCAGTGACTACACACATTCCTGGCATAGCTGAAGTTTAAGACTGGTTAATCTGGGTGATCTGGTAAGACACACATATCAGCACATATAACCCGAGTCCTCAGATAACCGCACTCTGAAGGGTTAAAGGGACAGTTCAGGCAAAAATGAAAATTCAATGTTCATTTACTCACCCTGGGGTCGTGCAGGATGACCTTTCTTTCTTTAGGAGAACATTAATGAAGATGGTGATCGGTGATTCATAAAAGGCAAGTCAACCAGCACTTTGAGAGTCTATAAAAACATATACAGGCAAAACAGAATGAATACTTGTGCCTCCTGATGACACATTAAGGTCTTATGAAGTAAAACAAGAATGTGAACATTATTTACAATATAATTTGCTTTAATCTACAGCCTTAATAGTCCTGAGTGTGTGTTCATGACAGTCTGGAGCTCAAGTTTTGCTCATACAGTGGATGTCAAAGGTCATCAAAACGGTTCATTCTTCAAAATGACTTGTGTGTGTGTGTTCTGCAAAAAATTGACAAAGGTGAGTAAATGAGAAAGAATTTTTACTTGAACAGACTTTTAACAATACTTTACAGTTTAAAAATGTCCTCTTTCTGTTTAAAGGATTATTCTGTGTTTAGATTTTTAGATTTTTAACAATAAACTTTATTTAATAATAAATAATGCGAACATGTATTGTTTAGATAAAGCCAAATTAAAAATAAATAAAACCTTGGTATTAATGTAGTCACAAATAAATAAATAAATATATTTTAAATTGTTAAGCAATTTATTTAATGTTCTGGGTTCACATTTTTAATAATAACTTAATAATTTAATAATAAATAACCTGAACATTTAAATGATTTAACAATACAACTGAGTTCAAAATAAATAAAACATTCGTATTAATGTACTCACAAATAAATAAATTAATTAAATAATATATTTAAAAATATTAAGCATTTTATTTAATGTTCTGGGTTCACCTTTTTAATAATAACTTAATAATTTAATAATAAATAATCTGAACATTTAAATGATTTAACAATACAACTGAATAAAAACTAAATAAATGATTAGTATTTATGTACTCACAAATAAATAAATTAAATAATATATTTAAAAATATGAAGCATTTTATTTAATGTTCTGGGTTCACATTTTTAAAAATAACTTAATAATTTAATAATAAATAACCTGAACATTTAAATGATTTAACAATACAACTGAGTTCAAAATAAATAAAACATTCATATTAATGTACTCACAAATAAATAAATTAAATAAATAATATATTTAAAAATATTAAGCATTTTATTTAATGTTCTGGGTTATCTTTTTAATAATAATTTAATAATTTAATAATAAATAATCTGAACATTTAAATGATTTAACAATACAACTGAATAAAAACTAAATAAATCATTAGTATTTATGTACTCACAAATAAATAAATTATATAATATATTTAAAAATATGAAGCATTTTATTTAATGTTCTGGGTTCACATTTTTAATAATAACTTAATAATTTAATAATAAATAATCTGAACATTTAAATGATTTAACAATACAATACAATACAATTTAACAATAGGATATACAAAGTATTAATGAACTCACAAATAAATAAATAAAATAAAACAATATATTTAACAGTATTAAGCCTGGGTTCATATATTTAATTATAACATAATAATAGTATAATAAATAATCTGAATAATAAATAATAATATAATAAATAATTTAAATGTTTTAACAATACAACTGAATTAAAAATAAATAAAACCTTAGTATATACAAAATATTAATGTACTCACAAATAAAAAAAAATTTTTATCCTTATTTAAAAGCATAAGTATATTTTTTAATGTTCTGGGTTCAGATTTGTAATAATAACATAATAATTTAACAATAAATAATACAAACATGTATTGTTAAGATAAAGCCAAATTAAAAATAAATAAAACCTTAGTATTAATGTACTCACAAATAAATACATTAAATAATATATTTAAGAATATTACGCATTTTATTTAATGTCCTGGCTTCACATTTTTAATAATAACAACATAATAATTTTATAATAAATAATCTGAACAT
The DNA here is from genome assembly GCA_903798195.1 of Danio kyathit. NCBI lineage: Eukaryota > Metazoa > Chordata > Actinopteri > Cypriniformes > Danionidae > Danio > Danio kyathit. The sequence goes on along the minus strand of LR812541.1, from coordinate 44,467,965 downwards.
TTTAAATGTTTTAGCAATACAACTGAATTAAAATTAAATTAAATCTTAGTATATACAAAGAATGAATGTACTCAAAAATAAATAAAATAATATATTTAAAAGTATTAAGCATTTTATTTAATGTTCTGGGTTCACATTTTTAATAATAACATCATAATTTGATAATAAATAATCGGAATATTTAAATGTTTTAACAATAAAATTCAATTAAAAATAAATAAAACCTTAGTATATACAAAGAATTAATGAACTTACAAATAAAAAAAAAATAAAATCCTTATTTAACAGTATTAAGTATATTTTTTAATGTTATAGGTTCACATTTTTAATAATAACCTAATAATAAATAATAAATAATGCAAACATGTTTTGTTTAGATGCAGACTAATTAAAAATAAATTAAATCTTAGTATATACAAAGAATTAATGTACTGACAGTATTAAACATTTTATTCAATGTTCTCGGTTCACATTTTTAATAAAAACATAATAGTTTTATAATTAATATCCTGAACATTAAAATTTTTCACAATACGACTGAATTAAAAAATAAATAAAACTTCAATATAATAAATAGAAACCTTAATAAAATTTAATAGTATTCAATTTTTTTATATAGTTATAAAACAAAATGATTATACACAATATATACAAAGTATTAATGTTCTCACAAATAAATAAACTAAATAATATATATTCAATAGTATTAAGCATTTTATTTAATGAACTGGGTTCACATTTTTAATAATAACATAATTTAATAATAAATAATCTGAACATTTAAATTATTTAACAATACAACTGAATTAAAAATAAATAAAACTTTAATATAATAAATAAAAACCTTTTAAAACTTTTTTCAAAATTATACTATTTTTATGTTTAAATAACAAACTGACAGAAAACAAACAAACAAACAACATAAATAAATAAATAAATAAATAAATAAATAAATAAATAAATAAATAAATAAATAAATAAATAAATAAATAAATAAATAAATAAATAAATCTTGACTTTCAGTCAGGCACTAAAATATAAAAAATAAATGTAAAAAAATGTTTTTGTTGACTTTCTGTATTTTGTCGACCACAAAAGTAAATATTTTAAAGAATGTTGGTAAACAGAAAGCTGATGGAAACCACTGACTTCCATAATAAGTTATATAAACCTGCCTTTGTATTAAAAGTAAAATATGGTTTGAACAATTCCGCCTGTAGTTTCAGTCTCTTGAACAGACAGTAAATCTGAGCCGCTTGGGTCTGAGAAATACGGCCTGCTTTAGACACTCGTAAACGCAGGGTTTCCTCCTTATCATCTCTAGGACATTAATGGAGCGACGTTGGGCCTGTGTTTGACCCTCACCCATCAAAATCACTGCAGATGAAAGGCAGACGCTGGAAACAGTCTGTTCAGACCGTATTTACCACAGCCTTTGGGAGATTTCAGGAAAAATGGCACCTTTTTACCCTGACATGGGACACTTTGTGTGTTATATCTGTGTAAAGAAAGCTAAGAAACAGAGTAAAAGTAGAGTATGCGCTTCAGAAAACTCAAAGTACATCAATAAATCAACAATTCTATATGTCCAAACATTGAATTCATTCATTCATTCATTCATTCATTCATTCATTCATTCATTCATTCATTCATTCATTCATTCATTCATTCATTCATTCATTCATCTATCTATGTATTCATTCATCAAAGCATTCATTAAATTCATTAGGTCATTCATTCATTACGTCATTCATTCATTCATTAATAATTCATTAAATTCCTTCATTCATTCTTAAAATTTATTCATTCATTAATAATTAATTCCTTCATTTAAGCATTTATTACATTTATTAATAAATTCATTCATTCAAGCATTCATAAATTCATTTATTAAGTCATTTATTCATTAATAATTCATTCATTCATTAAATTAATAAATTAAATGATTAATTTATTCATTATTTATTCATTCATTCATTAAATTCAGTCATTAAATTCATTCAATAAATTCATTCATTAAATGAATTCATTTATTCAAGCATTCATTAAATTTATTAATTAAATTCATTCATTCAAGCATTCATTAATAATTCATTCAATAATTCATTTATTTGTTAAATTCATTCAATCGTTAATAATTCATGCAAGCATTTATTAAATTCATTGATTTATTAATTCAAGCATTCATTAATTAAATCATTCATTCATTATTAAATAATTCATTCATTAACTCATTTATTCATTATTTGTTTATTCATATGTTTATTAAATTAATACATTCAAGCATTCATTCATTAAATTCTTTCATTCAAGCATTCATTAAATTAATTAAATTCATTCATTAAGTCATTCATTCATTAATAATTTATTTACTAAATTCATTCATCAATTTATTCAATATGTATTTATTCATTCATTCAATAAATTCCTTCAAGCGTTCATTAAATAAAATCATTAATTAATTAATTCATTCATTAATAATTCATTCATTCAAGCATTTATTAAATTCATTAAATTAATTAATTCAAGCATTCATTAAATTTATTAATTAAATTAATTAATTAGGTCATTCATTCATTAATAATTCATTCATTCGTTCATTAAATTTATTTATTCATTTATTCATTTATTCATTAAATTCATTCAAACAAGCATTTATTCAATAAATTAATTCATTGAAGCATTCATTAAGTGAATTCATTGAAGCATTCATTAAATTAATTAAATTAATAATTCATTCATTCATTCATTCATTCGCTCGCTCGCTCGCTCGCTCACTCACTCACTCACTCACTCACTCACTCACTCACTCATTCATTCATTAATTAAATTAATTCATTATTAAGTCATTCATTCATTCAAGCATTCATTAAATTCATTAATTAAATTCATGAGTTAATTAATTAATTATTCATTCATTCATTAAATTCATTCATTACTAATTCATTCATTCATTCATTCATTTAAAATATATATAGTAATAATATTACAATAAATGAAATTTATCACAATTACAAATAAATTATTATTAATAATAATAAAAAATAATAATAAAAAATAAAAAATAAATAATAATAATAATAATAAAAATAATAAAAAACAATAATAAAAAATAAATAAAATAATAATAATAATAATAATAATAATAAAAATAATAACAACAACAACAATAATAACAACAACAACAACAACAACAACAACAACAATGATAATAATAATAATAATAATAATAATAATAATAATAATAATAATAATAATAGTAGATAAATAAACAAACTGTAAATTATAGTGTAAATAAGCCAAAACATTTCCAAAAATTATCACATAAAATCAAAATCTGCATTTAGAAATGGCCTTCAAGTGAAATTTTTGTTTTATTCTTTACTCTTATGACCTTATTCTTATTCTTTATCGTTCTTCCAAATGTAAAAAGTTAAATAGATGTAATTTCAAGCATTTTTAGCATATACCAAAATGAAAACGGTGCTGTTAGACATGTTTTTATCCATTTTTAGACAA
>LR812541.1:44385563-44455563 GCA_903798195.1 Danio kyathit | reverse complement strand
TTACATTTGAATTTGTAGCCCTCCAAAAAAAGAGCCATGTAAATATAGATATAAAATTATAATTCATGACTTATAAGGACATTCTTATTTGTTGAATATATACACATATATACAGTGCTCAGCAGAAACGAGTTCACGAATATTTGTATTCATTTCTCAGTGAATATTGACCATCGTTTTAGGTTAATTTTAACAAAACAGTTCTATATAAACATACAGTGCTCAGTGTATATAAGTACCCCCCTCACAATTCTATCTTTTAAATTCATATTTTTAATAGGAAGCTATTCAATAATATATTTGTGCATATACATTAGATTAGTCAGTACTGAAGCCAAATCTGGAGCTTATATAACAAAATAACTTACGATAACGGTCCAAAAACTAGCACACCCAAATTTATATGCTATAGAAAAATATTAAATACAAATTTAATAAAGAGGAAAAGTCATGAGAAGCAAAAAAATAAAAAAATTTGTTGAAATTTTGTAGGTTGTAATTTGTTAAAAAATATTTAGCTTGAATTTAATTGTTTTATCTTTCAATTTCTAAATATGTTTAGTGACTAAAATATTATTTTAACAAATATATCTGTATAATAAATCTGTTTTGTTTAAATGCACCAAACTACATTGCTATATTCAATGAGAAATGGATAAAAATATTCATTTTCAAAATGGGCTGTACTCAATTATGCTGAGCACTGTATTTTATACTGAAATCACAACAGGGCAATACGTTAAAGTTCTTCTTTGTAACTTGAGTTATTATAACGTTTGACCTCACGGTTTGAAATGTGGACTTTAGCTCCTCTGATGGTCAGTAAAGGCTCTCTGGTCAGTCATTGGTGTGAAGCTCCTCCACAGACGGTGCTGTAGGACTGAACTCACACCCCGCTGAGGAGATAATTAAACAATTTCAAGCACAATAGAAGAGTCATTCCTCCCCCGACCGTCCTGCCCGGACACACAGTTGTTGAGGATTAAACCCCCTCCCAAAAACCTGCTGAAAGATCAAGAGCAACAAATCACACAGCAGCTCAAGTTACTCAACTTTGACGCCTCAAAAAAAAAAAAAAACATTATTAGCTCTACTGAATTATTAGCCCTCCTGTATATTTTTTTTACCCAATTTCTGTTTAACACATTTCTAAACATAATAGTTTTAATAACTGATTTATTTTATCTTTGCCATGATGACAGTAAATAATATTTTACTAGATATTTTTCAAGATACTAATATTCAGCTTAAAGTGACATTTAAAAGTTTAACTAGGTTAATTAGGCAAGCTATTGTATAACGATGGTTTGTTTTGTAGACGATCGAAAAAAGATATTGCTTAAGGGATCAAATAATATTGACCTTAAAATGGTTTTTAAAAATTAAAAACTGCTTTTATTCTAGCCAAAATAAAACAAATGAGACTTTCTCCAGAAGAAAAAATATTATAAGAAATATTGTTAAAAATTTCTTGCTCTGTTGAACATAATTTGGGAAATATTTAAAAAAGAAAATTCACAGGAGGGCGAATAATTCTGACTTCAACTGTATACCACACACACACACACACACACACACACACAGCACACACACACACACACACACACACACACACACACACATACACACACACCACACACACCACACACACACACACACACGCACACACACACACACACACACACACACACACACATACACACGTCTGATATACCCAAATACATTTGGATTGTGGATCTGAATTCTCTACTATATTAAAGCAGATTAATGTTCATTTTTGCATGTAAATTTATGAACAGTAGCTATAATGATAATTATTTTGATGATTTGTTATGATTAATGCTAAGTGATCATCAATCATCAATGAATCATCAATGCTGAAAACATTTTTTAAATATTTTTTTTCATATAGCTTCATATTGTGGAAACTGTGATATGTTCATATTTTTGTGTACGTTTATACTGTAAATGTATTTTTGAATGGTTCTGCATTACAGTTTTTGCAAAAAATTAAGCAGCCTGACAGTTTTCAACACTGATAATAATAATAATAATAACAACAACAACAACAACAACAACAACAACAACAACAACAACAACAACAATGATAATAGTTATAATAATAACTACAACATAAATATTAATAACAACAACGACAATAATAATAACAGCAATAACATCAATAATAATAATAATAATAACATCAATAAAAAGACGAATAAATTAATAATAACAATTACAACAACAACAACAACAACAACAACAATAATAATAATAATAATGAAAATAATAATAATAACAACATCAATAACATAAATTATAATAATAAGATCAATAATAATAATAATAATAATAATAATAATAATAATAACAATAATAATAACATAAATAACAACAATATTAATAATAATAATAATAACAACGACATCAATAACAACAATAATAACAATTACAATAATAATAATAACAACAATAACATCAATAATAATAATAATAATAATAATAATAATAATAAGAGCAATAACAACAATAACAACAATAATAATAATAATAATCATAACATCAATAATAATATCAATAATAATAATAACAATAACAATAACCATAACATCTATAATAATAATAATAATAACATCAATAACATAAATAATAATAATAATAAAAAAATAATAATAATCATAACATCTAAAATAATAATAAATATAATAAAAATAAAAATAAAAATAATAAGAATAAGAATAATTCTAACATCAATAACATCAATAATAATATTATTAATAATAATAATAATAATAATAATAATAACAATAATAATAATAATAATAAAAATAAACATAGCATCTATAATAATAATAATAACATCAATAACATCAATAATAATAATAATAATAATAATAACATCAATAATAATATTAATAGTAATAATAATAATAATAGCAACATCAATAAAAATAACAATAAACTAATAACAATAACAATAACAACAACTAAAATAATAATAATAATAACAACTACAATAATAATAGCAACATCAATAACATTGTCACAATCACCAGCGATCTTCTCCCCTTAGATCGCTGGTTTACATGCACAAACACCCATGGACTACAAATCCACCATCATATGGACTACATCCCCCATACATGCATACTCTGACATCACACACAACCGGTTCCACATCTTCACTGATTACATCCACAGCTGAAACCGCTCAAGGACTGATTACACACACAGTATATAAACAGCAAACACACACTCTCCAGTTGCCGAGTCTTGTTCATCTGTTCACAGTGTCAATTCTAAGCGTTTCCTTGTTTTGTCTTTGTCGTGTTTGGACCCTCGCCTTGATTCTCTGTTTCTGCCTGTCTGCTGCCATCCCTGTGACCTTTTGCCTGTTATATTGACTACGACTCTGGATTGTCCTCATACATCTGTTTGCTCCTGTACTGATCATTGCTTGTCTGACCATCCCTTTAAATAAACCTGCATTTGGATCCGCATCCTGTTGTCAGCATCCATCCTTGGTTACAGAAGACTCGGCCACAACATGGATCCAGCGGGTGTCAAGATCATGCGTCTCCGTCAGGAAGCCAAGTCAATCGAGGAGTATGTGGAGGACTTTATCCAGGTAGCTCATTTAACATCTATGAACAATTCATGCCTAATGATTTTCTTCCGTGGAGGACTTTCTGAGCCATTTTATTCATACATGCCATTTCCTGAACCCCATTGGACACTAGAGTTTTACATTGACCTTGTACTCAAACTCAGTGGGTCCCCCCTTCACCGTAGGCGAGGTGGAGGAAACCCCTAAATGTTTTTTGGGGGGGGGCAATAGACAGCGAGACCCGCCGGGCAACGGGGCTGGCTGTTCCCTCCAGTAAACCATTATGCTGGCATCTCCTATACTCCTGTCCCCTGTTCACCAGCCTAGACCACAGCCAGATAACAAGATGGCTGCCGCCAGTCCTCCATGTAACAAAATGGCCACCCCCAGTTCTCCAGCTCACAAAATGGCCACTTCCAGTCCTCCAGCTAACAAGATGGTCACCTCCAGTCCTTCAGTTGACAAAATGGCCGCCTCCAGTTCTCTAGCCAACAAAATGGCCTCTTCCAGTCCTCATGTTCACAAGATGGCCACCTCCAGTTCCTCAGCTCACAAGATGGCTGTCTCCAGTCCTTCAGTTGACAAAATGGCCGCTTCCAGTCTTCCAGCTCACAAGATGGTCGCCTCCAGTCTTCCAGCTCACAAGATGGCTGTCTCCAGTCCTTTAGTTCACAAAATGGCTGCCTCCAGTCCTCCAGCTCACAAAGTGGCCACAACCAGCCCTCCAGCTCACGCAGAGGTAAGCGCCAATCTGCAAATAGCTCAAAAGATGGTTTCCTGTTCCGAGTCTGTTCCTGCCATAGTTCCTGTTCCTGTTCTTGAAATGCCATCACCTGAGCCACCAGAATGGCCACCACCACCTGAGTTGCCAGAGCTGCTGCCACCACCAGAGCTGTTACTGCCAGAGCTGCCACCGCCACCTCCAGAGCTGCCAGATCCTCAGTCACGGCCAGAGCTGCCAGATCCTCAGTCGCCGCCAGAGCTGCCAGATCCTCAGTCGCCGCCAGAGCTGCCAGATCCTCAGTCGCCGCCAGAGCTGCCAGAGTCGCCGCCGCCAGAGCTGCCAGAGTCGCCGCCGCCAGAACCCTTTGTATTCCCCGAATGGTGGGCACCAGATATCTCTGAATCCCTCGAATGGCGGGCGCCAGAAACCTCTGAATCCCTCGAATGGCGGGCGCCAGAAACCTCTGAATTCCCCGAATGGCGGGCGCCAGAAACCTCTGAATCCCTCGAATGGCGGGCGCCAGAAACCTCTGAATCTCTTGAATGGCGAGCATCAGATTCTCCTGAATTCCCCGAAGGGCGGGCGCCAGATCCTCCTGAATTCCTTGAAAGGCCCGAGCAGTCACCTGAGTCCCATGAAAGGCCAGAGCAGTCACCTGAGTCCCACGAAAGGCCCGAGCTGTCACCTGAGTCCCACGAAAGGCCCGAGCTGTCACCTGAGTCCCACGAAAGGCCAGAGCAGTCACCTGAGTCCCACGAAAGGCCAGAGCAGTCACCTGAGTCCCACGAAAGGCCAGAGCCGCTACCTGAGTTCCACGAATGGCCAGAGCCGCCACCTGAGTTCCACGAATGGCCAGAGCCGCCACCTGAGTTCCATGACTGGTCAGAGCCGCCACCTCAGTCCCACGAAGGACTGCCAAAGCCGTATAATTTCCAAGAGTCACTAGAGCCGAGTGACTTCTCTAAGCCTCCAGACCCACTGGGGTTATATGAACTGCCAGTGCTCCTTGAACCCAAGCCTCCTGACCCACTGGGGTTGAAAGAACTGCCAGTGCTCCTTGAACCCAAGCCTCCTGACCCACTGGGGTTGAAAGAACTGCCAGTGCTCCTTGAACCCAAGCCTCCTGACCCACTGGGGTTATACGAACTGCCAGTGCTCCTTGAACCCAAGCCTCCTGACCCACTGGGGTTATACGAACTGCCAGTGCTCCTTGAACCCAAGCCTCCTGACCCACTGGGGTTATAGGAACTGCCAGTGCTCCTTGAACCCAAGCCTCCTGACCCACTGGGGTTATACGAACTGCCAGTGCTCCTTGAACCCAAGCCTCCTGACCCACTGGGGTTATACGAACTGCCAGTGCTCCTTGAACCCAAGCCTCCTGACCCACTGGAGTTAAATGAACTGCCAGTATCTCCTGAACCCAAGCCTCCAGACCCACTGGGGTTAAACGAACTGCCAGTGTCTCCTGAACCCAAACCTCCAGACCCACTCGGGTTAAATGAAATGCCTGTATCTCCTGAACCCAAGCCTCCTGACCCACTGGAGTTTAATGAACTGCCAGTGCCCCTTGAACCAAAACCTCCTGATCCATGGGGGTTATATGAACTGCCTGTGCCTGCTGAACCTAAGCCCCAGACCAACTTCAGCTCCATGCTCCAGGCCTTTTGCAACTCCACACTCCAGGCCTTCAGCAGCTTCACTCTTCAGGCCTTACGCAGCTCCAGCTCCATTCTCCGGGCCTTCCACACTCCAGGCCCTCAGCAGCTTCACTCTTCAGGCCTTACGCAGCTCCACACTCCAGGCCCTCCGCAGCTCCATGCTCCAGGCCCTCAGCAGCTTCACTCTTCAGGCCTTACGCAGCTCCAACTCCATGCTCCAGGCCCTCCGCAGCTCCAACTCCATGCTCCAGGCCCTCTGCAGCTCCAACTCCACGCTCCAGGCCCTCTGCAGCTCCATACTCCAAGCCTTGTACAGCTCCACTCTCCAGGCCTTCTGCAGCTCCACGCTCCGGGCCTTCCGCAACTCCAAGCTCTAGTCCCTCTGCAACTCTACGCTCCAGGCCTTCTGCAGCCCCATACTCCAGGCCTTGTACAGCTCCATGCTCCAGGCCCTCCACAGCTCCACTCTCCAGACCTTCTGCAGCTCCACGCTCCGGACCTTCCGCAGCTCCACGCTCCAGGCCCTCCGCAGTTCCACTCTCCGGGCCTTCCGCAGCCCCACGCTCCAGGCCCTCCGCAACTCCATTCTCCGGGCCTTCCGCAGCTCCACGCTCCAGGCCCTCCGCAGTTCCACTCTCCGGGCCTTCCGCAGCTCCACGCTCCAGGCCCTCCGCAGTTCCACTCTCCGGGCCTTCCACAGCTCCACGCTCCAGGCCCTCCGCAGCTCCACTCTCTGGGCCTACTGCTGCTTCATGCTTCAGACACTCCTCAGCTGCATGGTCCTGGCCCTCCATCCCTCCCCCTGTTCCGCCTCCGCTCCACCTCCCGCCTGAACTATGATAGGAGTGTCTGGAAGCCACTCCTTAAAGGGGGGGCTCTGTCACAATCACCAGCGATCTTCTCCCCTTAGATCGCTGGTTTACATGCACAAACACCCATGGACTACAAATCCACCATCATATGGACTACATCCCCCATACATGCATACTCTGACATCACACACAACCGGTTCCACATCTTCACTGATTACATCCACAGCTGAAACCGCTCAAGGACTGATTACACACACAGTATATAAACAGCAAACACACACTCTCCAGTTGCCGAGTCTTGTTCATCTGTTCACAGTGTCAATTCTAAGCGTTTCCTTGTTTTGTCTTTGTCGTGTTTGGACCCTCGCCTTGATTCTCTGTTTCTGCCTGTCTGCTGCCATCCCTGTGACCTTTTGCCTGTTATATTGACTACGACTCTGGATTGTCCTCATACATCTGTTTGCTCCTGTACTGATCATTGCTTGTCTGACCATCCCTTTAAATAAACCTGCATTTGGATCCGCATCCTGTTGTCAGCATCCATCCTTGGTTACAAACATCAATAATAATAATAATAATAATAATGATAATGATAATAATAGTAGTAAAATAATAATAATAATAATAATAATAATAATAACGACAATAATAACAACAACAATAACAATAATATTAATAACAACAACAATAAGATCAATAATAACAACAACAATAATAATAATAATAATAATAACAACATCAATAAGATCAATAATAATAATAATAAAATCAATAATAATAATAACAACAACGACAATAATAATAATAACAACATCAATAATAATAATAGTAATAATAATAATAATAATAATAATAATAATAAATGTTTCTTAAACAGCAGGAGTAATAATGCTGACAAGTCATCTTTAATTAATAAAAATAAGTTATATTTTAAACTACACTGAATAAGGACGTATTTATTTTTGTATTGTAATAATATTTAAAAAAAAAACATTACTGTATTTTTGAAAACTAGTTGTAGCCTTGGTAAGCAGAATAAATGTATTTTAAAAACATGAGGAAAAAAAAAATCACACAAATCTCAAAACTCTGGGATTGCATGGAGAAAAGCACTTAAAGAAATAAACTAAATAAACTATGAACGAGTAAATGACCTGTAGTTTTGTGAGCTTCATGCTTGAACAGATTGTAATGCAGCATTGAATCAAAGCGTTTAGAAACACACACGAGTGCAGTTTAATTACTGAACGCTGTGAACAAAATGTGTCCCAGCACAGAGAAAGCGAGAAGAAATTCACTAATGCTTCCCTTCACAAACTGCGCAATTAACACCTTGTTAAAGGTGCGTAAGGCCTTACATGTGGAAAATATTATACAGGCTGAAGTTTGAGAGAGAAGTTGAGCTAGAAGTCACTCACTTTTATAATCCAATGGAAATGCTGTCACATTCAGCACAATGTTAGTCTATAGTAGGACTTAGTTTTTATGGAAGGACTGTAAAGTTTAAAATACTGCATATTTTGAATGTAATATGATATTTCTGATTAAAAAAGCACAAAAATTATAAACTATAATTTAAAACAATATAATTATAAGAATATAAAATTATATAAAATGTATTCATAAATATTCCCATAATATAATATGAATAATAAAATATATATATTTAAAAATGTTAATATATTAATATATATTAATAAAATGATCCTTTTATTGTTTTTCAAATATTTCTCAAGTGATGTATATTTTTTCCCCATTTTTTTTTACTTCATATATAAGAGAATTATAGAATTATAATATTGAGATTATTTATAATACTTAATTCTTCGAAAAAAAATTCAAACATTCATTCATTAATTTTCCTTTGGCTTAGTCCCTTCATTCATCAGGGGTCGCCACAGCGGAATGAACCGCCAACTTATCCAGCATATGTTTTACACAGCGGATGCCCTTCCAGCTGCAACCCAGTACTGGGAAACACCCATACACACTCATTCACACACATACACTACGGCCAATTTAGTTTATTCAATTCACCTATAACACATAAAAAAGAAAAGCCCTCGCCTGATTTTTACCACATTTTCAGATTTTACCACATTCACCCGACGTACGTGACAAGCCACTGGACAAACTGGTAACAGCGGGAAAGCCGTCCACACGGAGGTAAACAGTCAGCTGGTAAGCATGAAAAGGAACGGCGTCATACTGCCCCATAACGTTCATTTTAAAGACGAAATGCAGCCATACGTACTTCTGGCTACATAATTCGTAATCTCCAAAAATGTATATAGGGGTACATTTTCAGAATGAGCCTATGTTGGCATATTCATGTATATATTGCAATGCTGAATGACTACAATTAAAAAGAAACTACACATTCGTATAGGGCTGGGCAATATGGCAAAAATGCAATCTCGAAAATTATTAACGAATAAAATTACGATAACATTGTATATTTCAATATAAGTTGCTTCCAGAGTATCCCAACAATAACTAAAGCCACAAAAATGAGATGGTCTATCAAATGGCATAACATATTTTCGGCAGATAAATTTTCGGTGGGGCAAAAATTCTACATATCATTTCTAATGTACATTTCTAAAATCAACACACGTTTAGATTCCAATTGTTGCACATTTCTGCTGTGAGATTGGCTCTTAGATCAAGGTAGAGTAAAAAAGGTCTAGAGGTTATCATTGTTATTAACATAAATTTTATTGCGATTCAAAATAATATTGTTTATTGGCCCAGCCCTACATTCGTATCAACCTTACATTAGCTATAAATCCATCAAACTTCATATAAATTTAACCAAATATGCTAAATCGTGTTTAAACAAGCAATTCAATCAATCACCCAGGATAATCAATTAAGTAGCCTGAACACTTTAAGTAATCTGAAGCAGCTTTAAACAGAGGCCCGCTGTGAGAGTCTGAAGACGAATCTTCCAGCAACTTCCGCTTCTCTTTTAACTCCACAAGCCCGGAGCTTTCATATCCAGACTCACAGCAACTCAGGCAGAAAATTGATGTGAGCCATTGAAACGTTGACCCTTTGACTGACCGTTTAAAGCCGCTTTATGGCCGTCGTTACAGCCGGACTAACAGTTCCAGAGTCTGATTGGTAAAAAGCGGATATTAAGACAAACCTGTAGGCCAAAAAAGCGCAGTCCATTCTTCCTCCAAGTGGGAGGTTTGAAGGCCGGAGCTGCTAATTAGCTTCAGGAAACGTGTTCACATGTGTCGACTGAAGGCCAGAGCGCAGATTTACACACTGAAACACACAGAAAAGGACATGAGCGTTTAGATCAGATACTGGAGATCAGGACTTTTATTGTGGAGGCAATCAAAATGTAGGGGAGAGCGGGGACGAGAGTAGCATTTTTCATAAAAACCTCATTTTAAAAGATAATGTTTTTAGCAGAACTATATATTTTCGCTTTGGTTACTAACTCACAGCAGTGGTCTATCAAAATCAGGTGCTATTTTGTATCAGTGTAGAACAACTTCAATATCATTTCACTTTAAACACAAGTTGCACATTGTTACCTTTGAGCCCGTCAGCAGGGACGAAAGTAACACACAAGTAACACAACAATATTTGATTTACTGGTTTAATCTTGTTTATTTGAAAAATATCTGACTATGACCTTGTTAATGTTCGCTGCAAACATATTTTGTCCTTTGTTTTTGTAAAAATATTAAACAGCATTTTCATTTTAAATTTCAGCTCCATGAAATGTTTCAAAAGCAATGCAAAATGTTAAATCTTCTACAATTTTAAAATATTTTTTATTATTATTGGCAATACGCATTAATAAAAAAAAAAAAACATCTGAATCCAAATAGGGTGGCGCGGAGGCGCAGTGGTAGCACTGTTGCCTCAGAGGAAAAAGGTCGCTGGTTTGAGCCTCAGCTGGTTCAGTTGGCATTTCTGTGTGGAGTTTATATGTTTACATGCTAAACTGTCCGCAGTATGTGAATGAGTGCGTATGGGTGTTTCCCAGTGATCGTTTGCAGCTGGAAGGGCATCCGCAAACATATGCTGGATAAGTTGGTGGTTCATTCTGCTGATTAATAAAGGGACTAAGCCGAAAAGAAAATTAATAAAAGAATAACAGTGTGAGAATGTGGTAAAATCTGAAAACATGGTAAAAATCAGGCGAGGGCTTTTCTTTTTCTGGACTGCTTTCTGGCGGGTCAATCTGTGCTTTTTAAAACACTATTGGTTGGGTTTAGGGAAAGGGGAGGGTGGGTCAGTCAGTGCTTTTTAAAACACTATTGGCTGGGTTAAGGGAAGGGGAAGGGTGGGTTAGTCGATTGGTCAGTCAGTCAGTCAGTTAGTCAGTGACCTCTGGTGGATTACGCGAAAACAGCAGGCGCAAATGGCACTCGCAAGAGAAATTTGAGATCTGAAAAAGCATATACACAGCGACCTTTGGTGGATTCACGAAAACAAAAACTGCAACAAAAAAAAATTAGCTCCTGGGACGTTTTTGGTCTCTCCAGAAATGTATGTAGCGATACGTAATCAGAATAAGCCTGGGTTGAATTTTTAAGGTCAAAATATTTTTTTTCAATTGTCTACAGAACAAATAACCGTTAAGCCTTTAAAATACACTTTAAGCTGAATACTCAGCCTGATCTCAAGAAGAAACATAAGTATTTTTGTTTTATCAGTTTAGTGATTAATTCGTATGAATTTGTACGAGTTCAGTTGAATGAAAATGTACAATTTCAAAAAGGAGGCGTGGCACCAAACCCCGCCCCCAAACCCAACCGTCATTGGGGGATGAGCAAATTGTACTAAATTAATACAAATTAGTCAGTAAATCAAAAAAGTTACGAATTGCCGTGAGATTGTGTTGAAATACTAGTATCTTGCAAAATATCTAGTAAAATATGATGTACCGTCATCATGGCGAAGACAAAATAAATGAGTTATTATAAATTATTAAACATATAATTTACAAACACTGTCAAACAAATCTCTCTGTTAAACAGCATATTTTTGAAAGAATAAAAATTTTACAGGAGGGCTAATAATATTGCCTTCAACTGTATATAAATGTCAGATGTCAAAGTCTAAAGGTGGTCGCACCCCAGATGTCATGCAGCGCCATGCATTTTAGAATTCTAAACATGAGGCATGTCTCATTTTCAGAGGCTGCATCCTCTAAAGGATTCGTTCAAAGTGCGCTGCGTCTTCGCGGTGCGACAAAGGCTGTCTCATTTTTACAAAAATTTGAAGACTCCTTCAAATGCAGCCTCCAAATGCGTCCTTTGTTTCCCAGGTAATGGAGGATACAACCGGTGAATCCTTCACTGCCTCGAACATCCCAAGATTCTTTGCGCGCTGATAAAGGCAGAACGTTTTTAAAAGCAAACTCCAGAATAAATGTATGATTAGGTTTTTTTTGCTTGTATATCTAAACAAAAAAAAATGAATGTCTAACTAAAAAGTGATTTTATAGACAGTTTTCGTTTTTATGTGTACATGTATGGATCAAAGGAAATATATTTCCAGCTTCTGTAAACTTTGTTTTGCCATCAGATCACTTAAAATAAGTTTTAAAATCACTTTGAAAAAAAAACATTACAAATTTTATTACTGCTTATTAACGGTAGCTGTTACGGTTGCCTGTTGACGATTAGACTGTCCTCTGTAGGCTAGATTGTCTCATTTCAAAATGCTCGATTCGGCCTGTGTGGACTTCGAAGGACTCACCTTTGAAGAAGGATGAAGCCTCTGAAATTAGACACAGCTATAGATTTCTATCAGCGTACACACACTGGTGCCGCAAGCCGTCGGCTGTCCGTAGCGCCCAGCTATGACTCAGGAACATGTTTATATTTCTGCCGCGCCACAGAGCGGCATCTGAATAGTTTCATTTTAAATATCATGCGAATGTGCGCGTCTGGTGTGTGATACTTCAACTGTCATGTGTGCACCATGTCGCGGTGCATCCAGTGTGCGACCCGCTTCAGGACACTGTTCATATTTCTGCACATCGTTGGATGGAATCATAGCTCCAGTGTGAAAAATAAGAGCAAGATTATCACTAGAAATTACCCAGGTGAGCTCTAATGTTGTCAATGTGAGGCCTGAAGCACACCGTTGAAGTCAAAATTATTAATTGAATTGTTTTTTTTCTTCTTTTTTTAAATATTTGTCAATTGATGTTTAACAGAGCAAGGAATTTTTCACAGTATTTCCTATAATATTTTTTCTTCTGGAGAAAGTCTTATTTGTTTTACTTCGGCTTAAAAAAATTTAAAAGCCATTTTAAGGTCAATATTATTAGCCCCCTTAAGCAATATTATTTTTCAATTGTCTCAGAACAAACCATCATTATACAATGACTTGTCTAATTATCGTAACTTGCTCCATTAACCTAGTTAGGTCTTTAAATGTGAAATTAAGCTGAATACTAGTGTCTTGAAAAATATCTAGTCAAATATTATGCACTGTCATCATGCCAAAGATAAAATAAATCAATTTTTAGAAATGAGTTATTAAAACTATTATGATTAGAAATGTGTTGAAAAAATCTTCTCTCTGTTAAACAGAAATTGGGAAAAAAAATATACAGGGGGGCTGATAATTCTGACTTCCGGTGTGAGGTGTTTCAGACGATCTGCTCTGTTTATCTCCAGCACTTATCACACAAAAGACGACTGTATGCAAGCAAACACAATGGAGTGATTGAACGCATTCCTGCTGGGTGTTGAGTTACGAGCGGGCCCTGTTTAATAGATGAAATCTGGCTCCGGCTTCAGCATCTTGTCCATTAGGAAGAATTTGGGTGGCGTTTGAGGGGAAACGGAGGAAAGCCTATGAATGTTTTAGACAGTTGGAAATGGTCAGGAGAAGCTCGGGTGACTTTTGGACAGGTCGAATGTTCTCAAAGCGACTGCATAATTCACAACAGCACAAAGAGTGACGAAGAACGAGTGTCAAAACACATGCATTCACACAAGGGAGTGTGCAAAGGAGCGATTCAAAGCACACTGAACTGGTGGATCGATATAATGAGAATAATAGGAGACATAAAAAGAAGAAAATAAAACAAGTGCATGTGGAAGTTGCAAAATAAAATAAAATAAAAAATTTTATAAAATAAAATTAAATTAAATTAAAGTAAATTAAATTAAATTAAATTACATGAGGAAATAGCTAAATCACATTGAAGGAGTGAATTTATATGAAATTAAATTAAATTAAAAAAAAAAAATAAATAAATAAATCTGCATGTATAGATACTGAAACTACAGTGAAGGAGTGAATCTATATAACCAAATATATACTGTAAATAAAAATAAATAAATAAATAAATAAATAAATAAATAAACAAACGCACAAGGTACTATTTAAAATGATTGAAGGGATTCACATGTAAAATAAAATAAATAAAATAAAGGTGACGCAGTGGCGCAGTAGGTAGTGCTGCCGCCGCACAGCAAGAAGGTCGCTGGTACGAGCCTCGGCTGGGTCAGTTGGCGTTTCTGTTTGGAGTTTGCATGTTCTCCCTCGCATGGGTTTCCTCCGGGTGCTCCGGTATCCCCCACAGTCCAAAGACATGCGGTACAGGTGAATTGGGTAAGCTAAATTTATTAATTAGATTAATAAAGGGACTAAGCCGAAAAGAAAATGAATGAAAATAAAATAAAATAAAATAAAATAAAATAAAATAAAATAAAATAAAATAAAATAAAATAAAATAAAATAAAATAAAATTAAATTAAATTAAATTAAATTAAATTAAATTAAATTAAACAGCATGAGGAGATAGTGAAACCACACTAAAGGAGTGGATTTATAAGAAATGAAATATATAAAATATACATAAAAATAAAATGCACAAGTAGATACTGAAACTGCAGTGAAGGAGTGAATCTATTTATAATCCAATATACAAATAAAAATAAATAAAACAATTGCACAAGGTACTATTTCAAAATTGATAAAGGGATCCACATGTAAAAAAATAATTAAATAAAATAAAATAAAAAATAATGAAAAAATTAAAAAATTAAAAATTTAAAAATTAAAATAAATAATATTAAATATACTAAATAATATAAAATAATGAAAAACAAACAAGGGATCCAAATGCAAAATAAAATAAAATCAAATCTGCATGAGATACTGAAACTGCAGTGAAGGAGTGAATCTATATATAATCAAATATAAAAAAAAATTAATAAATGTACAAGGTACTATTTCAAAATGAATTTAATGTATATAAAATAAATAATATAGAATAAAATCCACATTTATGTAAAATAAAATACAATGAAATAAATAAATTAAAAATAAATTAAAATAATATAAATAAAATTAAACTGCATGAGGAGATAGTGAAACCACATCGAAGGAGTGGATCTATATAAAATTAAATATATAAAATATACTTGTAAAATAAAATAAAATAAAATAAAACTGCACGAGTAGATACTGAAACTACAGTGAAGAAATGAATCTATATATAATTAAATATATAAAAAAATAGCCATGAAAAACAAGCAAAAATTTTTTTAAATGGTGGTGGTGGAGATGGTGTTTAATCAACACTGAAGAGGCCCATGTGTATTGTGGAAAATAATATACCGAATAATACTTTTGCTAGTGGCGCAGTAGGTAGTGCTGTCGCCTCACAGCAAGAATGCCGCTGGTTCGAGCCTCGGCTGGGTCAGTTGGCGTTTCTGTGTGGAGCATGTTCTCCCTGCGTTCGCGTGGGTTTCCTCCGGGTGCTCCGATTTCCCCCACAGTCCAAAGACATGCGGTACAGGTGAATTGGGTAAGCTAAATTGTTCGTAGTGTATGAGTGTGAATGAGTGTGTATGAATGTTTCCCAGAGAGGGGTTGCGGCTGGAAGGGCATCTGCTGCGTAAAACATATGCTGGATAAGTTGGCGGTTCATTCTGCTGTGATGACCATGGATTATTAATCAAGGGACTAAGCCGAAAAAAATTGAATGAATGAATACTTTTGCTTAAAAAACAAATAATGATAACAATTTATAATTTATAATATTTTAATAAATAAACTTTAATACACTACGTTTAAAAGGTTTGACAAGATTTGTACTGTGAAAATGTTGCATTCAATAAAATAAAAATAAAAAATAAAAACAAAATAAGATAAAACAAAATAACAATAAAAAAATAAATAAAGTAAATTAAATTAAATACAAATTAAACAAATAATAAAAACAAACATTATTTAATTAATTTAACTTAATTATTTAATAACAAAAAATGTAATTTGTATTTATTTAATTTAATTTAACACAAATTAAATTAAATTAAATTAAATTAAATTAAATTAAATTAAATTAAATTAAATTAAATTAAATTAAATTAAATTAAATTAAATTAAATTAAATTTTGCTTGTGGAGTTAATATCAAGTTTAAAATACAGTTAAAGACAAAATTATTAGTCCTCCTGTGAAATTTGAAAGATTTTTCAATCATTTCAAACAGCATCAAAAAAATATAAAAAAATCTCTTGTCTTTGCCATGATGACACTAATATTTTACTAGTCATTTCACAAGATGTTCAGCTTAAAGTGCAATTTAAAGATTTAATTATGCAAGTCACAATAATAATTGAACAATACAATAATTGAACAAAACAATAACAATATTACTAACAATAGTAATTTAAGCAAACTCAGGTCAACCTTGTGATTTGTAGTCTATTTACCCTTAAATCAGTCTCTAAATGTGAAAGAGGTTGAGTTAAAGCAGAAGGCCTGTAATAAAGCTTGAGCTCATAAAAGACCCTTGAAGATCCACCAAGAGCTGATCAGACCACCAACACACCGACTGAATCTCAAATGCAGATCTGACAGATTCAGACACATTCCAGAGCCTATAAAAACATCACATCCTTCATTCTTCACTGCGGAGGAGCAGAACGAGAGATTACTGACAACACTGAAAAACACACACACATACACACCACATATAATGCACAAAACACACATACAAACAATGTCTGAATATCTCCTCAATTAGAAGCCGCTTTGGACAAAAGTGTCTGCTAAATGACTAAATGTAGATGCAAACACTTCAAAGTAAGAAAGAAATTTAAATTAAACACGATCAATAGAGTATTATATTTATCTCAGATGTTTTCTCTAAAATTCCTTGGAGAGAAATAAAATCACAAAACAATTCGATTTTAAAAATGCTTTTAGTTTTAATCAAATGTCATGAATAAAAGTTTAATGCTGCATGCTAGAAACTATTAAACTTTCAAAAAAAAGAAACGGAAATAATTTAATAAATCAAATTTTAAAAAGCAATAATGAATCAAAAGAACCAAAATGCTAACGGGTTAGTATAATATCTTTGAAACATAGTCCCTCCCCTGCTGTCCAAAGCCACGCCTCCTGAAACATGAGCGCGCACACCTTATGGTGTGTTCACACCAGACACGGAAGAAGCATCAAGCGCAAGTGATTTACATGTTAAGTCAATGCAAAGGCGCAAATAGACATCCTGCGGCGCGATACACGCGAATGACGTAAATTGCGCGAATGGAGCGGCGCGGATGGCGCGAATTGAGCGTTTTGCACGTTTGATGCACTTAACGCGCAAATCACGCGAATCGCTCAAGTTCAAAAATCTGAACTTCTGCGGACATTCACGCCGCGTTAAGCAATCAGGAGCTTGCTCTTATGGGGGCGTGATTATGAAGTAGCGCCTGTTGTGGGTGTCCCGGGGGGAAATCCTCCAGCCGACACCAACAACAGTTCATCAAACTGGGCTCGACTCAGGCCACGTTTACACTAATGCGTTTTCGCTTTAAAACGCATACGTTTTGCTACGGTTACGCCATCCGTCCACACTACGCCGGAGTTTTCGAGCCCCAAAAACGGAGCATTTTGAAAACGCTGGAGAGGCCGTTTTAATTCTAAAACGCTGCTGCTCCATCTCAGTGTGGATGGGGAAAAACTGAGACATCTGAAAACGGACAGACATTCGCTACCTGATTGGGGCTTTTGGATCATTGCGTATCCTTCCCTTATTTGTCAAGCCCCTATCACATGACTATAACGCTACCGGAAGACGGCAGACCAGCCTTCACTGTAAACAACAACATGGACACAGAAATGGGAGCGTTGTTTGCACTATTGTCTGTTTTAGGCGCCATTGTGCAGGTAAACTCTGCCTTTTTTACTACAGCAGCTGCAAATATTCGCAAGAGGCAAGCTATTGTTCGAGAACACGCTAATCGCTCGCTTTCATCGTTCTCCCAGCGTTTGTTGACTAACAATAGGCAAATGCCGAGTGAGACACATGCTTCCTGTTTATACTTGGACTCGCATGCCCAGAGTGCGCGAATGGTCACGTGATATACGTTTTTGGTGGAGTAGTGTGGACGGAGATAAGTTTAGAAATGCTAGATGAAACGCTAGTGTGGACGCGGCTCGTTTTTGATCTAAAACGCTGTTTCAAAACAAAAATGCATTGGTGTAAACGGGGTCTCAGTCAGAAGCACTGCTGACAGCCTCCGGCATCCAGGTTATGTTTCTGGAGGAGTTTATGAGCTCACAGAGCTGGGTGCACCTCTGAAAGGATCTAGTGGACTCAGACACAGCTCCAAAATGAATCAACACTGTTTTTCAGCCTTCATAAAAGCACATAAACACAGTTATTTTCTCAATAAAATTCATTTTAGCAATGAAGCTACAGTCACCGGGCAGACAGAAGCCCTCCCCATCACATGAATCCGCGTCTGTTCTGAAGTGAATTTGACGCGCGCATGAAGTGGAGTTTGACGCGTGAATGAAGCGAGTAAACTCAAATGTTCACGCGACTGTAAACAATTATCTAGACAATTAACTAGTTCATGTCATTCGCCAGTTAAAAGACTTAATAGTGCTTTATAATACTGCAATTCTGAACGAAAAACTGTATTATATCTAGCATGTTTCAGTTGTGTAGCAAGCAAAACTTGTCATAATGGTTTCACTTTCTCATGCACGTTGTCCTAAACTAAAGCGACTCTGCTGTTTCAGAGCGAATATTCAGAGTAGCATGATAAACAGTATAGGGAGCACGTCACAGGTTGTCATTGTTCAAAAATGAACCAATGTGAATATAAAACCATCTTCAGCTCAGTAAAGCAGGCTAGGCGGTATAGCGCTGTTTACTGATGTTTTGTTGTTAAACTAAATAAAAATCTACATCATTGATGCTGTAAATAGTTACATCAAACTTTCACCGGAAGATTTTTGTGGCTGAACAACACTTCTGTGCATATAACCCATTCATAAAACAACACAATCTACATCAGCTCTGTGTGACTAAAATAGTTTTACAACATAACATTACCTGTCTAACAGAAATACTTCAGCCATGGTGTCATCCTTCCTCCAGCATGCAAAACTAACTCCAATATTCATTCGGGATTTTACAATTTTAACAAGCAAATGGGGGATCTGCGTGAACAGAAATGTGCCGTTGTACAAATCTACATTTGTTGACGGACAGTTTGGGCTACTTATCAGAATTCTGAACAATTTTTTTGTCTTATGCCCTACCCCTATTAGATCATTTACTTTAATTATTACTATTGGAATGTGAAAAGACTTTCAACCAGCACAACAAAAAATGTTTCTGAAGACAATCTCCTACTGCAACCTTTAATATAAATAAAAAGTCAATAAAATAAAATTGAATATTAATTTAATATCAATTCACAATAAAATAATGTTTTTTAATCCCTCATGCATTAAAAAAGTTCACACGCCGTTGGGACAGGAGCAATTTAGGGCTAGTAATCAGGTCAATTGGTTAAATAATGTGATTTGAAACAGGTGATTGTAATACTGATTTGGTACAAAAGCAGCATGCGAAAAAAGTTAGTCCTAGGCAGTGTTGCCAACTTAGCGACTTTGTCGCTAGATTTAGTGACTTTTCAGACCCAAAAATTTGACAAATTTTCAAAAAAGCGACTAGCGACAAATCTAGCGACTTTTTTGTGTGTTACTGGAGATTTTTATAGACTGTCGTTTGTCCATTACTGTACTGTTCCTACTCTTCTCAACGAGCTGCGGGTGATGCCGGCGGCCCCTCCCCACCTCAGAGCACTGATAGGCGGCCCAGTCGTACAGCAGCCTCTCCCACCTGCAGCCTGACTGCAGATCACCCCTCTGCGTACCGACGGCAAATGATTTAGCACCGGCAGTGTGAAGGTATTTCCCTTGTACAGTCAAACCGATCTGCTTCTCTTTTATTTGAACAATTTGATTTGACCGTTTATTCTTTTCTTGTTCACAATCAGAGATGTTTTAAGTGAGAGTTTCAGAACTTGTCTGAGTTTATTACATCTGAGAGATTACTGCAAATTCACTACTCATCTATAATAATTTACTGTATTCAAACAGCAATAAATGTAGTTAAATTGACAAGCTTACATAAAGCGTAGTGCAAATATAATACCCCATTTATTTACCATAGGCTGTTAAACAGAAATGGTAGAACGCAATGACGTCAGTAATATGCAAATTAGCGTATGACGTAATCTAGCGACTTTTAGCGACTTTTCGGGCAGAGCTTAGCGCCTTTCCGTTGAAAATAGTTGGCAACAGTGGTCCTAGGACTAATATCTAGTCCTTTAGGAGCAAAGATGGGCCGAGGATCGCCAGTTTGTCAGCAAATATGTGAGGAAATCATTAAAATGTTTAAAAACAATATTCCTCAAAGAAAGAAAGGAAGACATTTGGATATTTCACCTTTAGCAGTATATAATATCATTCAAATATTTAAGGAATCTGGAGGAATTTCAGTGCGTAAAGGACAAGTGCGCAAGCCTAAGCTGAACTATCGTGATCTCTGAGCCCTCAGACGGCACTGCATCAAGAATCCTCAATCATCTATAAGCAATATCACCACATGGGCTCAAGACTACTTTGCCAAACCTTTGTCAAGTACCACAATACATAGTTCTATCCACAAATCCAGTTAAAACTGTACTGTGCCAAAGGGAAGCCCTATTTTAACAGTGTCCAGAAGTGTCGTCGACTGTGTGTTCTGGACCAAAGAAGAAAAGGATCATCCAGACTGTTACCAGCAACAAGTTCAAAAGTCAGGGTCTGTCATGGTATGGGGTTGTATCAGTGCCCTTGACAAAGGTAACTTGGATATCTGTGATGGCACCATTATTGCTGAGGAAGAGGATACAGGTACTTGACTGGCCTGCCTGCAGTCCCGACCTGTCTCCAATAAAGAATGTGTGGTACATTTTAAAGCACAAATAGGAACAAAGAAGACTCCATACTGTTGTCCACCTTAAGACGTGTTTGCAGAAAGAATGGAACAAAATTACACCTGAATCACTTCATCACTTGGTGTCTTCAGTCCCTTAAGGTAATTTAAGTGTTGTGAAAAGAGAAGGCAACATTACAAAGTGGTAAATGCTTTACTGTTGCCAAAACTGAAATATGTGTTTATTTACTTTTTTTTTTATTTTTGATATTTTATTTTGAGTATGTGCTAGTCAGACGCTGCCTGAATTGGTTCACTAATGCCGGTGTGTGTACAAGCAGATGTGTGTTTGCTGTGTGTCTCCTCTAGTAACCTGATCCTCTGAGCGGCCGTTTTTGATGATGGCCATTGTCTGTTCATTCATGCACTCAGATTCATCTGTGTGTGGTGTTGATGAGGTGTGTTTTCATTAGCATGAGTTCAGAGGGTTCACAGCGGCCATTTGACCAATCACATGGCACAGAGATAACAATCACTAGAAAATCCACCATTCTGGATCCGCTTACACTTAAAGGTTACGGTACATCACATATTAACACACACAGACACACAAGGAGACACACACCAGAGACACACACACCATTTTTTTTTGTTGTTGTTTCCGTTTATTATTTTTCTGGTACGTATATGTATAGAATTAAGCAAAAGGACATATATATATATATATATATATATTAATAATAGTGTTTTGCTGTATTAATACTATTATCATTATTATTATTCATTTACTCATGCTTAGTCCCTTTATTAATCAGGGGTTGCCACGGTGGAATGAATCACCAACTTATCCAGCATATGTTTTATATGCTGTAATAAATGGGATTATTTCATTTCTATTTCTAACTTTATTAGATTTATTAGATATAATAAATTTAAAATGAAATGTATGCAGTTTCATTTAAACTCTAAAGTCTAGGATTAATATAAGAAATTTATGTAAATATGTAATCAAATTTAGGTTCTCAAACTTAGTTTGGTGACACGAGCAGCACAGAAAATACACACCAAAAAATCAACAGTTAAGATTTTAATTAAAGCTGCAAGTGCAAAAATCTTGCAAGCAATGTCATGTAAATGTTACTTTCTTGTAGGCATGGGCCGGTATAAGATTCTGATGGTATGATAACCTTGGATAAAAATATCACAGTTTCACCGTATCACGGTATTGTGATAACTGCTCTAAAATATGTTCTTTTTAAATATCTGGGTAAAAACAACAACTTTTCCCCCTTTTAACACAATATATTCTATTTTTTGAAAGATTTATAATATTTTGGAACAGTAAACATGACTAAACTCAAATGAATCAATGACTTCTGCTGTCCTCATTAGTTTTAAAAACACAGATTTCTTTACAATTTTAAACTGCATCTTTGGATATTTTAGGTCCGTTAGGATAACCTAAATGACTTACATTTGCTATATGCCAGAATAATGAGAGAATTTTTATTTTGAGAATTTTAGATTAATTTGTAGGCAGTCAAAAGTTGACATATATTTTCTTGGTATTTTTTTAGCTTTGCTTTTAAACTGTATAACTTTAGTCAAATGTTTTGGGTATCCTTCTACAAGCTTCTCACAAAAGTTTTCAGGAATTTTGGCCCATTCCTCCTGAGAGAATTGGTGTAACTGAGTCAGATTTGTAGCTTGCACAAGCTTTTTCAACTCTGCCTACACATTTTCTATAGGATTGAAATCAAGGCTTTGTGATGGCCACTCCAAAACATTCACCCTGTTGTCCTTAAAACACATTTTAACTAATTTGGCAGTATGCTTACGGTCATGGTCTGTTTGGAAGACCCATTTGTGGTCCAAGTTTTAATTTCCTGCCTGATGTCTTGAGAAGTTGCTTCAGAATTTCTACATAATGTTCTTTCTTCATGATGCTATCTCTGCTGTGAAGTGGACCAGTCCCTCCTGCAGCAAAACAGCCCCACAACATGATGCTGCCACCCCCATACTCTACAGTTGGGATGGTGTTCCTAGGCTTGTAAGCTTTCCCCTTTGTCCTCCAAATGTAACACTGGTCATTATGGCCAAACAGTTCAATCTTAGTTCCATCAGACCACAGGACATGTCTCCAAAAATTATTCTTTTTTCCAGTGTAATTTAGCAAATTGTAATCTGGCTTTTTTTCTTGATTCTTACTTGTTGATTTGTCCATGTTATCACACAAGGAAGCAGTGTGTTTGAGGTTTTCCTTAAATACTATTCTACAGTTGTGCCTCCAATTAACTCAAATGTTGTCAATTAGCCAATCAGAAACTTCCAAAACCTTGACACTATCATCTGAGTTTAATAATCTTATTGTATGTAAACTTGACTTTCAAGCAAAGTTTCAACATTTTCTCAAAAAATCTCTCTCTCATTATTCTGCTATTAAGCATAACTGAAACAAATTTTATAATTCTAACTTACCTAAAAGAGACAAAGTTTAGTCACATTAACATCTGACTTTTTTTTTAAATGGTTATGTGCCTTTTTATACAGTGTATGTAAACTTCTGGTTCCAACTGTATTTTAGAAACAGCTTGTATTTATTTCTTGCAGCTGAACTGCAAAAAAAACTGACAATGATCACCTCAGGTACACCTCAGGTACACCTCAGGTACTCCTCATGTGCTTTATTCAGTGTTAAATGCTAATAATGTGAGTTTGAATGCCATTTTACATGACATTTATTGCCAGACTACTGAAAGCACCAGCAGATTGTTCACCTCAGTTCTAGTAAATAAAATAAACTGTTTAAAATTGAACTTCAGAGTGACTCAGTGCAAGCCAAGTTAAGAAATATCAATCATTCAGCATGTACATATAATAATGTTCAGGAGGTTTAATATGTATTAATTAGATTATAAACCTTGCCATTTCGTTGGAGTGCAGTAAGTGCGCTATTCTGGGCTTCTGAATGGCTGTATTTAAATTCCTGTGATGTTTCGTCTGGTGCAAACAGCCAAATTGCTTATCACTGCAAATCTCGTCACGCAGCATGTTGTTAATACACATGTAACCTGCTCACCTAATGTTTACATTCATAATATTTATATTCTTTGCTAATTTATAACCACTTCATGTGGAACTCTGAATCTGCGTCTTATTTCGGGCCTGTCACTGTCCACCGGAGGTCGCATTTCGGTCACGTGTGCTAAAATATAATTGGCTAAACTGGCATTGGGAGATATTCCGGCATGTAACACACATTTTCAAAGCAGGATATCTGACATTAGCATAGTTTTACTTAGCATGTTTCTTAAACATCTGCAAGCATATTATGGTATTTTTATGCTTCATGAGAGTGAATAACTTATATACAGCACCTTTAAAAACGGAAAGGGTTTTGGCCTGCCTGACACGCAGAGGCAAATTATTCCAAAGTTTAACGCATTTTAGAGAGAAGCTGCATTGTGTCGTTTCTAAAAAGTAGCAGCAGGAGCTAGAAACTGTTGACCAACACGCTTGCAAAAAAAAAAGACAGAGGATGAGGCCTTTTTCATTAATGGACCCGCTTAATAGCACTGGCTGTTTTGGGGAATTAACTGAGATCTATTAATAAGCGCTGGCGTCATTTGGGCTGTTGATTTTCTCTAGTGGCGGTGAAAAAAAAGCTTCAATGAGCAGCACACCGCACCGGACAATGAGACGACATGCACAGAGATCACGTTTCCTTCTTGTTTGTTTTCTTAGGATAAGGTTTGCCTGAGTAAAGAAAATACCAGCCTTCACTGTGGCCATTAATGCAGTGTGCTGGAATCTGGAAAAAAGCGGAAGTAGATAAAATACATACCATAGGTGTTTTATTACTGTAAACACTTAACAGATCATTTGAATAAGTTAGTTATTGCTGACTCATTTTGAACTGATCACTTGAATCAGTGTGCTGCTAACTGCTGATTCTCACTGAATTGATCATTTGAATCAGTGAGCCAT
This sequence comes from Danio kyathit, assembly GCA_903798195.1. Taxonomy (NCBI): domain Eukaryota; kingdom Metazoa; phylum Chordata; class Actinopteri; order Cypriniformes; family Danionidae; genus Danio; species Danio kyathit. The sequence goes on along the minus strand of LR812541.1, from coordinate 44,430,549 downwards.
TAACTGCTGATTCTTTCTGTATGGATTATTTGAATCAGTGAGCTGCTAACTGCTGACTCGCTCTTAACTGCTCATTTGAATCAGTGAGTTGCTGCTGACTCGCTCTAGGGTGCGTTTCCTAAACAACGATGTAACTCCCAGTTAAACTATTATAGTACAATACATCGTTTGGAAAAAAAACAATGTAGTGACGAGTGTTTCCCAAAACCGTAGTTTCTCTGTTGCAGATCCATCATTTGAACCACGTTAGTTATAACGTAAAATGCCCATAATGATGCTCTAAATGGGGTGGAGTAACAACTTCTTTAGAGAAAAAAACATAATTCCTTTGTGCAAATTATATTGTTTTACACGCATTTAAAAAAAATCCAATATTAGTTTTGGTAAAAACATGCACTTGTTTTCCATATTAATTGAAATATATGTAAATGGCACATATAGGGCCAATGTTTCCTTTACAAATATTATTAAGAATATTACATATTCGATTCTAAAACATAAAATCACTTACAAAAACTAACACGTAGCCTAATATCAAATATATAAATCATATAAATAATTAAATAATGAGGCGATTTATTAAGAAATTTAATTTAATATTTATTGTTTATTAGGAAATGAAGAAAATCCTACTTTAATAAAAATATTAATAATATTAATAATGATGATGATTATTATTATTATTATTGTTATTATTAATATTATTAAGTAGGATTTTGTTTATTAATTATTTATTTTTTAAAAAGTTTCTTTTTACAATTTAACACTGCAAAAATGTTCTAACCAATAGGCCCATGTCACATACAGTACAGATACATAATAAATAACCTACTATAAATTAAAAGCATTAACGTATGCTATGTTTTTTGTTTTCACAAGCTTTTGTCATGCGGTAAACTCAGCCAATCGTGTAATATCGATGTCGTCATCGCAGCTCGTGCAGTCGCTCTTCAGAGACTGCACCGGCTGAATCAATCGTCTGATCTCGGAGCGCTGTCGCTGTACTTTGATGCCACATGTGACAGTCACGTGACATCGGAGCAGCATCAATCCGGACAAAATTTCTAACCAGCATGCACCGCTTTAAGAAAAATTTAGATCGGTCTGCACAGCGCTGCATGAAGTCGAACGCACCTATTAACTGCTGACTCACTCTGAACTGATCATTTGAATCAGTGAGTCTTTAACCATAGACTCATTATGATCAGTTCATTTGAATCAGTGAGTTGAATAGATGCAATAAGATATGTCCAATTTAAAACTATGAACTGATTTACCAGGTTAGCAGAAAAATTCAGCTTGTTCACGAATCATGTTGTTTCTTTCCACTTTTTCTGCAGTACAATATTTTATTTTGGAATGAAGTGAAGTAAAAGTTTCATGAAAGAAAAATACTCAAATAAACAAATGTTTCATTCAGCACATGAGCAGGACTGTTTCATTAAACCGCCCAAATCTAACCACACGTTCAAATATTCAAAGCATGGTTTGGGTTTGCTGGATTTGGATATCTGTGCTTTCTGAGCGAGCCGATGATTTGCATTCATCCAGGCAGGGTGGTTTACTTCAAATCACCTTCTGATTGAGAGTGGTTTTGTCCAGCATATTTTTACAGTTTACCAGAAAAAATTAGCTAAAGTGGTAGAGCTTCATTGATGATAAATCACAGGTTTTATATAGGGGAGAGTTTCAGCCAAATAACTAACAATTAAGACAGTTTTAAGAAAGCTGCATTGTACGATATACATGTCACAAAATTAAAGTAAAATTAAAAAAAAAAATTGGGAAATGCTTTCAGATGAATAAAACTACTTATATTATAACATCAGACCCCCTAGTTTTTCATGATTTTTTTATTATAAAATGGCAGTATAATTCCCAGGAGTTTGCGGACAATTTTGCAATAAAAAAAAATATATATAAATGTAAAAAATTATATACATATATGTTAAAATTTTATATATACACATCTTCTTCTTGCACAGGCATGCTGGATTCACCTGGTTTGTTGACAAATGGGTTGCATATATATATATATATATATATATATATATATATATATATATATATATATATATATATATATATATATACAGTTGAAGTCAGAATTATTAGCCCCGCTGAATTATGAGCCCCCCTGTTTATTTTTTTCCCCAATTTCTGTTTAACGGAGATAAGATTTTTAATGGAGAGATGGTTTTTTTCAACACATTTCTGAACATCATAGTTTTAATAATTCATTTCTAATAACTGATTTATTTTATCTTTGCCATGATGACAGTAAATAATATTTTACTAGATATTTTTCAAGACACTTCTATACAGCTTAAAGTGACATTTAAAGGCTTAACTAGGTTAATTAGGTTAACTAGGCAGGTTATGGTAATTAGGCAAGTTATTGTATAATGATGGTTTGTAGACAATCTTAAAAAAATATTGCTTAAAGGGGCTAATAATTTTGACCTTAAAATTAGTTTAAAAATTTTTTAAACTGCTTTTATTCTAGCCGGAATAAAACAAATAAGACTTTACAGAGAAAAAAATATTTTCAGACATACTGTGAAAATTTCCTTGCTCTGTTAAACATCATTTGGGAAATATTTAAAAAAGAAGAAAAAAATTCAAAGGAGTCTATAATGCTGACTTCAACTGTATATATATTCACCTTATTCTCCGTGTACAAGCAAGTGCAGCCATTTGAATCTTTTTGATGTCCGGTCTCATTCCCTTCCATTAATTTTTAGAGGTTAAAAACAGCTTGTTCTGCTGCTTGTTGTCACAAACTGATATTTTCTTATTATATTATTCTACTTGGTCTTTATAGTCATGCAAACACTTGTTTGTAGAGCAAGTAGTTTGACCATTTTCCGCCATTTATTATTCCTAGTCATTTCTCCCATAGGCGACTGAATCAGAAGTTCTAAAACAATCACGTAAACGAGCGCCCTTACACATTTAAGAATAAGGTCAATACTATCTATAAAATGCCAAAAATATGTCAAATATGGAACAAAATGAACTTTTGTCATAATATAACTTTTCAAAATTATCTGTTTTCTTCTGGTACATGACAAAGTAATACAAACACGTTACAGGCTAATACAAGTAGGCTTATTACAATGTAAAAAACAGAACATTTGCAGCTTTTAAAATGAACAAAAATACAAAATCAGAAGGGGAAAAACCTGGGAAATAAATATATAAGTTAATAAATACAAAATAAATGAACAATAATAATAATGTAATGACGAAAAAAATTATAATAATGAACAAAAATTATAATAATGGTGAAAAGTTACAATTATTTTGTTATATGAACAGCATAAGAGAAAAAGTCTTCCAAAACTGGGATACACAAATGACCCTGCTTTGTCTTTATTATGTCATTTGTAAAGTAAACGTTCAAATGAAGCTGTTTTACCTTTTACTGTTCATTTTTTCCTTCTGATTATAAACAATGATAGCTATTGTACATTAGTCAAAGCAGAGACCCAGTAAAATTATTTTGTTTTACAGCATTTTATATGGCAAAAAAAGGTATTGTCAGATATTTAGAACAAGAATCATTTATCTAAAAGTCTTTAAGGATCACAACATAAATCTTCATACATTGCCACTGTTTTACTAACCACTAAATTGAATCCATTTGTCAGGAAAAAGATTATTTTTAAATCACTCAAATTATAGTTTAAAAATAACTGCCAATTATAAATTCATTCATTCTCTTTTTTTTCTTCGGCTTAGTCTCTATTTCAGAGGTCGCCACAGCGGAATGATCCGCCAACTATTCCAGCATATATTTTACGCAACGGATGCCCTTCCAGCTGCAACCCAGTACTGAGAACTTATTATAAATTAGTATTATATAAAAAACAATTGCTTATTTTCTGCTATATTTAGTTTATCTTCTATTTTAATAAATCCAGGTCAGAATAAGAGTGTTGATAATCTTTAAGCATAAATCAAATATTCGTACACTGTAAAAAGATCTGTTAATTAACTGTTTCCGTATTTTGTGATTCACAAGTGTTTTCTGTTTATTTATGGTTGTGAATTGCATTATGTGATGTTGATCTCTATCAAATTTTGGTGTTGAAAATTCAACTCTACAGTTTAAGTGACTTTTATTGACATTTAGTAGTTTGAAATAATGTAATGTATGACAAATAATATGTAAAGGAATATGCTTGTAAAATAACAGAAAATGTACTAGCAGTTTTTACCAAGGTTTTTGTAGCATAATATACAACACCCAAACCAGACAATATATCACTTTAAACTATTAAAAATGTTCATAAGAGTCACTTTTTCCAGCTTTTCAAGGTTAAAAGTTGTTGGAAGAAAGATCACGGTCCCATAATGCAATTCAAAAGCATAAATAAATGTGGGAAATAAAAAGAGTTATGCTAATTTACTTTATTTCACTCATAATTTGAGATTTGAGTTTGTTAAAGTTGATAAATGCATTGCAAAAAACTGACTTCTCATCTCTGAGCTGTAAAGTTTTAACATGCGAGCTGCATATGAACACGTATGTTTATTCAAACATGTGTGTTTTAAGGGCGCTTGTAAATACAATCTGCTTTGTCGTTGAGTTTTGGCCTCAGACGTGACTTATTTTCCTCCAGTCAGCAGATTTTGTTGTGTTGGCCAAGTCAAAAGCTCATAGCTCCCGCTCTTTGTTTTCACTGCCGTTTGGGAAAAATGTTTGCTGATCCTCCCACAGGAAAGATGGCTTTATTTGGCCATTGTTGATCCTGCACAGTAATGAGATCAAATGAGACTCCAGCTAAAGATGCTGGAGGTCATCTCAGACTTTTGGAGAATCTCTGCTGTTCCAGCGGGCAAAACGACATCAAAACAACTACATGAAAACTACATATATATATACAGTTGAAGTCAGAATTATTCGCCCCCATTTGAATTTCTTTTTCTTTTTTGAATATTTCCCAAATGATGTTTAACAGAGCAAGGAAATTTTCACAGTATGTTTGATAATATTATTTCTTCTGGAGAAAGTCTTATTTGTTTTATTTTGGCTAGAATAAAAGTAGTTTTTAATTTTTTAATCACCATTTTAAGGTCAATATTATTAGCCTGTAAGCTATATTTTTTTTCGATAGTCTACAGAACAAACCATCATTATACAATAACTTGCCTAATTACCCTAACCTGCCTAGTTAACCTAATTAACCTAGTTAAGCCTTTAAATGTCACTTCAAGCTGTATAGAAGTGTTTTGAAAAATATCTAGTCAAATATTATTTACTGTCATCATGATGAAGATAAAATAAATCAGTTATTAGAGATGAGTTATTAAAACTATGATGTTTAGAAATGTGCTGAAAAAATCTTTTCTCTGTTAAACAGAAATTGGGGGAAAAAATAAACAGGCGGGCTAATAATTGAGGGGGGCTAATAATTCTGACTTCAACTGTATATACTGTTATATTTATATAATTACTATTATTATAAAAATTATGAAAACTTTGTTACACAAAGCAATATTCATTAAAAAATATTCATTAAATTTATTGTTATGACTACAGCATGACTAAGTTTTTATGCTGATATGCTTTAATATGGAAAGCTTCATTGATACTTTGTGTAATATAACAACAACAACAACAACAACAACAACAACTAAAATTCTGGTGAATGTAAACCCTTTTCTTGATCTAGATGACAGAAGAATCCATCAACAATAAACCCTGGAGCCCACAAATGAACTCAACTAATAATAGTTCCTTCTCCTTACAATTATTTGCATCACACCTTCAGGGAAATAACAGAGAACAATGGCTCCGATGTTTTACATAAAGTCATTGAATAACAATAGGAGGTTTGTGGCACTGTATTTCTCTCAATAGGTCTATCCCAAACAAAAAAAGTGGCCATTACAAATGACATTTCTGCGACAGCACCCCTTTGTCCATTTAAGGACTTTTATGGGGGTTTAAGCAACACATTCATCGGCTAAAAAAAATGATAGTTATTTTTTGACCCCCGTGGAAGTGTTTTAAAACAGGCAGAAGAAGAACAAAAGAGGCGTCACATTGTAATGCTTCCTGACAGGCAGGAGAGACAAAAACAACACAACTGTCAACACAAAACACACATCTGACAAATCAAGAGCTGAGAACGTCATCAGTGAGAGAGCAAATACTGTTCACATCCTGACAGAGAGACCTGATATAATTAGACGATAATAAATACATTCAATTAAATTATAAAAATACATAAGAGTATTAAAATGCTAGATTACTTCGATATGATTTGGGAAAATTTCATTTTAAACTATTGTGCGGGGTATAAACTGAGACAAAAGTGCAGTTTGTGATAATAAATGGTATTTTTATTTAAGCACACGCAGAATGGTTTAGTTCGTTAAAAAAAGTAATTACTTTCTGATAAACATTTTTTTTTGTATGAAATAATGAAATATTATTATTTATATTATATAAATAATAATAATACTTACTTACTCACTCCCAGGGCCATTTATATCGAAGTTGATCTTTAGACCACCATATTGGTGTTTCCTCACATCTAGTTTTTACGAGGTGAGTTGTTAGCCCAATGCTCAACCCCCAATCTAGAAGACCAGGACATACACACATACACTACAGCCAGTTTAGTTTATTCAATTCACCTATAGCGCATGTCTTTGGACTGTGGGGGAAACCGAAGCACCCGGAGGAAACCCACGCCAACACGGGGAGAACATGCAAACTCCACACAGAAATGCCAACTGACCCAGCCGGCGCTTGAACCAGCAACCTTCTTGCTGTGAGGCGACAGCACTTGTGTTGCCCAAATAATAATAATAAGGAAATAATAATTAAAAATTGTGTTTTTTGAAATCTATTTATTTATATTTATTATATATTTTATTATGCACAATACACGTTGTATTGCTCATGATAAATTCAAAATTGATACTATGTTCTGGGTATAAAATTACAAACAGTACAAGCATAAATACTGTAAATAATAAATATATTTACCATAAAATAATATTTAAATGCATTTATAAATAAATCATTTTAATTAAACAAACAAATAAACAAGAGTGACACAGTGGCTCAGTGGTTAGCACTGTCACCTCTTAGCAAGGAGGTCACTGGTTAGAGTCCCGGCTGGGTCGTTTGGCATTTCTGTGTGAAGTTTGCTTGTTCTCCTAGTGTTGGCGTGGGTTTCCTTTGGGTGCTCTGGTTTCCCCCACAGTCCAAAGACATGCGCTATATGTGAATTGGATAAACTAAATTAGTGTATGAGTGTGAATGAGAGTGTATAGATGTTTCCCAGTACTGGGTTGCAGCTGGAAGGGCATACGCTGTGTAAAACATATGCTGGATAAGTTGGCGGTTCATTTCGCTGTGGCGACCCCTGATGAATAAATGGACTAAGCCGAAGGAAAATGAAGGAATGAATGAACAAACAAACAAACAAACAAACAAACAAACAAACAAACAAACAAACAAACAAACAAACAAACAAACAAATAATTTTGGTTGAATTATTATTTTCATAATTTTATAATTCAAGCACATGAATACAAATTACAATTTAAAATTTGATATTATGTTCTGCGTATAAAATTAAAAATAAAACAAAAAAATTACATAATAAATACATTTAAATAAATTTATTTTCAAATAAATAAATATATAAATGCATTTATTGCAATTTATTCCAATCAGAGTACTTTTAAATTGTAATGAGAATTTGCAATACACATGGATTTTGGGGGAATAAAATGAATTCTAAATCATTTTGGTGGAATTTTTTATAATAAATTATTATTATTATTATTATTATTATTATTATTATTATTATTATTATTATTATTATTATTATTATTATTATTATATAATTCAAGCACATAAATACAAACAAATAAAAAATATATATTATGTTCTGGGTATAAAATAAAAAATACAAACAAAAAAATGAATAATAAAAACATAAAAAATAAGAAATTGCAATACACATGAATCTTGGGGGAATAAAATGCATTATGAATATTTTTAGAATTATTTATCTATTATTATTATTTTATAATTCAAGCACATAAATACTTACAAATTAAATAAATTATATTATGTTCTAGGTATAAAATAAAAAGTACATATAAATAAGTTTATATTTAAATAAATTTATGAATAAAGTTATATTTAAATGCATTTTTTTGTAAAAATTATAAATAAACAAAAGCATTTATTGTAAATTATGCCAATCAGAGTACTTTTAAATTATAATAAAAAATTGCAATACACATGATTTTTTTGGGGAATAAAATGCAATAATTTTGGTGGAATTATTATTATTATTATTATTATTATTATTATTATTATTATTATTATTAGTATTATTATTATTATTATTATTATTATTATTATTATATAATTCAAGCACATAAATACTTTACTCTGACAACGTTGTTTTGTATACAATAATAATAAAATTATAATATAATTTTGTTTTTACTATTTTTGTTTAATAAATAATATTATGTTATAATAAAATGTTATTAAATAATAATAATAATAATAATAATAATAATAATAATAATAATAATAATAATGTTATATAAATATTATTATATTCCTTTCTTGTACGTATTTGGTGTTGTTTGAGTTTTGATATCATAAGTTTTAAACTAATCTAAACTAACTAAATGTATTGTCTGTTTTATGTTAAATAACACAACATATCTGCAAACATGTGTCATTCTTTCATCAAACAATGTCTTTCACAAGCAACACAATCAAACTCATGTTAAGATCCAGATCTCAAACAAACGAAATAAAATGACCCTCAACATGACACTCAAGCTCCTCCCGATGTCCTTAAATCTGACATTTGCATATCAAAACAACAATTCCTGCCTCACTTAAAGACATTAACATAAAATTTACAAGCGCCAAAACACAAGCTTCACAACAAAACACCCAAATAATCCAAACACAATGAGCACCAATAATCAAACACCATTCATTTACAGCTGAAAACTAAATTATTAGCCTTATTATTCTTCAAAATATCTTCTTTTAGAACAAAGAAACTCACTTTTGTAACCACCTTAATTTTGATTAAAGTGTGTATGAATTTTCATTTTTTGGGTGAACTATCCCTTTAATATTCCTTTTTTTTCTGATTAGCTACAGAACAAACCACTGTTGTCCAATTAAGCCTTTAAATGTAACTTTAAGCTGAATACTAGTATCTTGCAAAATAACTAGTAAAATATTATGTACTGTCATCATGACAAAGAATAAATAAATGAGTTATAAGAAAAAATAAGCTATTTTGAAGTATATTTACTGCAAAAAAAGTAGAATCAAATTACATTTACGAGTAATTTCTAACTTACATTGACAGAAAACATCAAGTTATAGCTCGCATTAGCCATGATCTTGTATGTTTTTGTGCTACTTTAACTTATGTTTCACCTTATGTTTTTTTATAAAGTTCTAAGAGATTTAACAGTTTTACGCAAGTTGAAATGACTTGTAAAGCATGTAACTTATTATTTATTTATTTTTTATTACAGTTTGGTTTCCTACCATGGATGTTAATGACCGGTTTTCAACATTCTTCAAAATATCTTCTTTTAGAGCAAAGAAACTCACTTTTGTAACCACCTTAATTTTGATTAAACTCTGTGTACATTTTCATTTTTGGGTGAACTATCCCTTTAAATATCCCCTCTTCCCCCAATTGGCTGCAGAATAAAACTGAATCAAATTTTGTTTACCACTAATTTCTAACTTACACTGACAGAAAACATCAAGCTACATATCAAATTAGCCATGACAACGTATGTTTTATGTGCTACTTAAACAATTAAGTTAAAACAGTTTAGGTAGTTGAAGCTATAAGAGATTTACCAGTTTCATGCAAGTTGAAATGACTTGTAAAGCAGTAACTTATTATTTATTTATATTTTATTACAGTTTATTTTCCCATTATGGATGTTAATGACCGTTTTTTTTTTTTTTTTTTTTGTCAAATAAGTTTTATTGAAGACACATATTCAGAAAGAAAAGAATTCTTTGTTTACATATTTTGTCCACATATAACATAGGCAAAGCAAATAAGAAAAAATAAATAAATGGATTAATAAAAAAGGGAAAACAATATGAAAATCATAAAAATAAATAAAAAACACACCCACTTAAAAAGCAAACTTGTTTCAAAGACCTGTTTGAACAACAGAGTATGATGACAAAGCTTATTAAAACATTACAGAGATGATGCACTATTATGAGAGTTTTTTTCAAGGTAACAGATAATTAATAACAGGTAATTTTGTCAAATTGTTCAAGTTTTCTTTTCAAATAGTATCTAATTCACTCCAAATGTAACATAGAGGCAATCTCTGCAAGCCACAGTTTACATGTAAGGGATTTATTTTTTTTTTTTTTCCAAAACAGTAGCAGTAGCTTCTTGGCAGTAGTTAAACAGTATGAGAGCAATTTATGTTGTGTATTTGACAACAAATGCGTTTGTTCAGAGAATGCCAGAATTAAAAGCATTGGATCCGGTTGTAATCGCACGTTCAACACCTCGGAAAGCACTTTTAAAATTCCATTCTAATAATTCTGTATCTTAGAACAAAAAGTAAAACTGTGAGATAGATCCGCATCTGATGAATTACATTTGTCGCAAAGAGGCGAAATATTTTGGAAGATTCTATTTATTTTTTTCTTTGAATAATGTAACCTATGAATTATTTTAAACTGAATAAGACAATGCCTAGAATTAATTGAGTGTTTATTAATATCCTCCAAACCTGATTGCCACATTTCTTCCGAAACTTCCACTCCCAATTCTTTCTTCCACTCTTCCTAATGATTGGTTTTCAACATTCTTCAAAACATCTTCTTTTAGAACAAAGAAACTCACTTTTGTAACCACCTTAATTTTGATTAAACTGTGTGTATGTTTTCATTTTTGGGTGAACTATCCCTTTAAATATCATCTTTTCCCCCAATTGGCAACAGAATAAAACTGCACTTTAAGCTGAATACTAGCATCTTGAAAAATAACTAGTAAAATATTATGTACTGTCATCATGGAAAAGAATAAATAAACGAGTTATTAGAAATTAGAAGCTATTTTAAAGAATGTTGGAAACCGGTAGCCATATTTACTGCAAAAAAGTAAAACCAAATAACGTTTACCAATAATTTCTAACTTACATTGACAGAAAACATCAAGTTATATAACATATTAGCCATGACAACGTTTGTTTTATGTGCTACTTCAACTTACCAAACTGTTTTAATTTTTTAAGTTGAAATGAATCGCAAAGCAGTAACCTATTTTTAAAAAAAATATATTTTTACAGTTTCTTCCTACCATGGATGTTAATGACTAGCGGTTTTCAACATTCTTCAAAACATCTTCTTTTAGAACAATGAAACTCACTTTTGTAACCATCTTAATTTTGATTAAGTGAAGTTTCACAAACTAATTTCGAGAGGAGCACGTGATATGATTGAGCACGTCTGGCTGCTCATCTGTAATCAGTAATAATCCAATCAGAGTGATCCAAGCGTACTATAAATGGATCGATTTCTCCCTACTGCTCTATGTTCGTTTTGGGAGAATCCTCCCTTCCACCCCATCTCCTCCTTTTCCTCCCTTTTCTAGGGGGGCTCTCGAGACCTACCTGATCTCGGATCCCCTTATATGCTTATTGACCGGGTGGGAGCCTTGGGCTCAAGTATCTCCGAGCTCAGGGCTCTCTCCCGGGACAGCAAGCCAAACCTGCTATAAACGCTAAGCATATCTAAGTGGGAACTCTTGAATCTGTGTGTAAATTTTCATTTTTGGGTGAACTATCCCTTTAAATATCATCTTTTCCCCCAATTGGCTACAGAATAAAACTGCACTTTAAGCTGAATACTAGCATCTTGCAAACTAACTAGTAAAATATTATGTACTGTCATCATGACAAAGAATAAATAAATGAGTTGTTAGAAATTAGAAGCTATTTTGAAGAATGTTGGAAACCGGTAGCCATATTTACTGCAAAAAAAGTAAAACCAAATAACGTTTACCAGTAATTTCTAACTTACATTGACAGAAAACATCAAGTTATATAACATATTAGCCATGACAACGTTTGTTTTTTGTGCTACTTCAACTTACCAAACTGTTTCAACTTAATTTTTTAAGTTGAAATGATTTGCAAAGCAGTAACTTATTTAAAAATATATATATTATTACAGTTTCTTCCTACCATAGATTTTAATGACTAGCGGTTTTCAACATTCTTCAAAACATCTTCTTTTAGAACAAAGAAACTCACTTTTGTAACCACTCCTATTTTGATTAAACTGTGTATGAATTTTCATTTTTTGGGTGAACTATCCCTTTAAATATCCTCTTTTTTCCGATTAGAATACTAAAATCTTGCATAACAGCTAGTAAAATATTATGTACTGCCATCATGGCAAAGACTAAATTGATAAATTACAAATAAATTATTAAAAATGTGTCAAATGTGTCAAAAAGCACTTGGGAAATATTTGCAAAAAGAATGAAAATGTGACAGGAGGGCTAATAACTCAGACTTCAACTATATATGTAATTTCATAATCCTGTTTTTAATGAAAACCGCTGTCTGAAGAGGCAGAGACGTCGTCCTCCTTTTCTAAATGTTTACCTGAGCAAAAACGAACATAAAAGAGCCACTTTGCTGAACACTCCGGTCTCTTGGAACATATCAATATTTTGATTTTTCTACCAAGGCTGAAAGATGCTCATATAGGGGAAAAAGAAAATCCATATCGCCATTGACCAGACAACTTAATTACATTAGAGGCCGTCTCCAGCCTGTAGGTTGATGGGCCATCGAAATGCATGCAAACGAAGACTACAAAAAAAAAAAAAGGTCAAAAGCATATTGTTATCAAACTGTGAAAGAGTGGGACAGAGCCGTTGTGTCAACGTCTGATAAAGAGAAGTGCTGAGGAGCAGAGAAAACACACACTAAATGCCCCCCAATTGTGATATAAGATCACAAAAACAATGCATAAGTGTTGCGTTTCTGTTTGCTTTGCTCAACCCTGGATTGAGTGTTGCAGGCGCTTGCAGTGAAGAGGATTTTTACATGTGAAAGGTCTTACTGAAGCAGATTCTGGAAGTGTTGCGTGAACTTTCGATGCATATAAAATTAACGCAGAGTGGAGAATTGATAACATAAGATAAATCAAACATAAGATATACCAAATTTTTGTTGTTGTAATGAGAATTCATAATTGGTATACTAGATAAAAATTTTTTTATTTTATTTTATTAATTTATTTGAATTTTATTTACATCTTACTCTCTTCCAAACCCCCACCCCCCACCCCCAAATGCAAAGTTTATATGTTGAAATTCAAATTATAATTTTTTTTTTGTCCTCAGAATTCTGTCAGAATTCATTCATTTCTTTTCGGCTTAGTTGTCACAGTTGTGGACCTGTCTGTTTCTCTTGTATGTGTGTGTTTACATGTCGTCAGCTGAGCGCTCACGTGCTTTGCTGTTGCTCAGCATCGCTGAAAATAGTGATTCACAGGTGCAGCGGGTTACCGCGCGCCTTTATCTGTTTAGTGTTTTTATCTCGTGTTGTCAGTTTGTTGTGGTTCACGTCTGTGTCTGTTCCCTGTTAGGCTTCTCTCACTGAATCCGCTGTTGGTGAGTCATCATAGAGTCTGTTGCTTTTGGACTTGTTTAGCACGGCTTGGTTTCATTGAAGTTGTTACCGCTGTTTGCACTGATGACACTCACAAGAGATTCACTTTGTTTTGCTGCTCTGAAGAACTATTAAGCGTTGTCGATTTCCTTGAGAGATGCACCATTGCTCTACCCCTTCCCTCGATATCTGGTGAGATATCCATGAGAGACTTCCCTCTGGATCTGTTGCTCTGAAGAACTATTACCGATGTTAAGCGTTGTCGATTTCCTTGAGAGATGCACCATTGCTCTACCCCTTCCCTCGATATCTGGTGAGATATCCATGAGAGACTTCCCTCTGGATCTGTTGCTCTGAAGAACTATTACCGCTGTTAAGCGTTGTCGATTTCCTTGAGAGATGCATCATTGCTCTACCCTATCCCTCAATATCTGGTGAGATCTATACCAGTTGTTATTTCCTGTTATCCCGGTTAATAAATCAACTTGCATTCACTTGCATTTGGGTCTCCTGCGTATTTGTGACATTAGTCCCTTTATTCATCAGGGGTCACCACAGCGGAATGAACCGACAAGTTATCCAGCATATGTTTTACACAGCAGATGCCCTTCCAGCTGCAACCCAGTACTGGGAAACATCCATACACACTCATTCACAGTGCTAACCACTGAGCCACCGTGTCACCTCGGTCAGAATTTTTAACTTAATTTTATTTCTGCTGAGGAAAGGTTTTTTTTTTCCATTGAGTTCATCTTAGAATAACTCAAATTAAAAAGAATAATAAGTAAAAATTGTGAATGTAAAGAAATTTCATTTTAAAAAATCTATTTTGAATTGCGAGATCAAACTCATTGATTCTGAATGTTTTCTGACAAAATTCAGAGTTTATATTTTGCAGTTCAAAATATAATTTTATTTTCATTTATTTATTTATTTTTAAATCTCAGAATTCGGTCAGAAAAAATTCAGAATTTCCATGCGAATTCTAAAAGTAAAAAAAGTCAAAATTGTAAATATATATATATATATATATATATATATATATATATATATATATATATATATATATATATATATATATATATATATATATATATATATATATATATATATATAAACTATTTGGAATTGCGAGATGTAAACTAATCATTTCTGAATGCTTTCTGAAAGAATTCATAGCTTATATTTTGCAATTCAATTTCATTCAAATTCAATTCAAATTATTTTTTCTACACAGCCTTTTTTAATCCTCAGAATTCGCTTAGAGAAAACATTCAGAATTTCCATGCAAATTCTGAGAAAAAGAAACTCAAAATTCTGAAGAGTCAAATTGTAAGATATAAAAAGACTGTAGAAAATAATCTAAGTTGTGAAATGTAAACCTTGAATTCTGAGGAAGCCAGAATACAAATATAATATAAAATATAAACTAGAAAATATTCAGAATTAATGGGTTTAAAAAAAAAATTCTACAAAGTCTCTTCACATTGACATTTTTGACGTTTATTTTCCTCAGAAATTGCATGGAAATTCTGAATATGTTCTGACCGAACTGTGAAGGATTAAAATTCTGAGGATTAAAAAATGCTGTGTAGAAAATTGTTTTTGATTTGAATTTGAATAATATTAAATTGCAAGAAGTAAACTCATCAATGGGCTATCCTGTATGCACAGCTAGTGTTTTTCAGCCAATGATAAACTTTCGGTGAAAGCTTAATGTGACTATTTTTTAATTTCATACGGTTCCTTTTACAGCTGTATGTAATTACAATACATTCAGTTAAATAGAAGTTAAGCATTTATTTAATTGTTCAAACGTAAAACGAGATGAAAGACCGTGTAAACACTAGCGCCGTCAGTAGCAGCAGGCTAGCGCAGAAGCTCCATTGATAAAACTGAGGTAAAATAAACTCATATTTTAAAGAGATGGCGCGGAAAAATGTAATGTAATGCAATGCTTCTTGTCCAGTCTGAGACCCACTTTATACCATATATCAATCAGGCAGTGAAAATCACAGATTTTTAAAGAAATCAGACCTTAAACGTCGCAATTTTATAATGGAAAGACAATTCACTGGAAGTACTGAGGCTGGTTGAAATTAAAAGTCCCTGTGCATATACCCCATTCGCTTAGAATTCATTCAGAAAACTTTCCATGCGAATTCTGAGAGTAATAAAAAGTCAAAATTGTGAATATAAAGAGATTTTGTATAGAAAAATTGGGGGATGTAAACATAAATTCTGAATGCTTTCTGAAAGAATTCAGAGTTTATATTTCGCAAACTTTTTCCTCTTCTTCTATGAAATCTTTTTATGTCAATTTTTATGACAGTTTGGACTCTAAGGATCAAACAACAAAAAATAAGGTCAAGAATCTTGGTGCTATTCCGGAGTCAGATATTAGTTTCAGTAGTCATGTCAAAGCACTAACTAAATTAGTATACTATCATCTCAAAAACATTGCAAGAATTAGATGCTTTGTTTAAAGTGAGGTCCGCTGCTGGAATCAGCTTCCAGAAATGATCAGATGTGCCCCAACATTAGGCACATTCAAATCAAGACTAAAAACTCATCTGTTTAGTTGTACCTTTACTGAGTGAGCACTGTGCTAGATCCGACAGATCGCACTATTATATCTTTCTTTTCTTTTTATTCTCTTAAAAACTGTTTTAGCACATTTTAATCTGTTTTTAATCCCTTTTATTCTGTGTTTTTATTCTCTTATACTTGTCTCTTTTATTCCTGTTTATGTAAAGCACTTTGAATTACCATGAAATGTGCTATATAAATAAACGTTTTTCTCAAAACATTTTCTCACAGATCTTCAGCAGATCACTGGAACAGAACAAAGTTCCATCCTGCTTCAAATGCTCCACCATCATCCCAATCCCGAAAAAGCCATAGATCACAGGACTCCATGACTACAGACCTGTTGCCTTAACATCTGTGGCCATGAAGTTATTGGAAAGACTGGTGCTAGCATATCTGAAGGACATCACTGGACCTTTGCTGGACCCCCTGCAGTTTGCCTATAGAGCAAACCGGTCTGTGGATGATGCAGTCAACATGGGACTGCATTATATCCTGCAACATCTGGACAAACCAGACAACTACGCAAGGATACTGTTTGTGGACGTCAGTTCTGCCTTTAACACAATCGTCCCATCACTGCTCGAGAACAAACTGACCCAGCTCTCTGTTCCTAGCTCTGTCTGTCAATGGATCACCAGCTTTCTGACAGATAGAAAACAGCTAGTCAGAATGGGCAAAACCACATCCGACAGCCGCACCATCAGCACTGGTGCCCCCCAGGGATGTGTTCTCTCCCCACTGCTCTTCTCCCTGTACACCAACGACTGCACCGCAAAAGACCCCTCCATCAAGCTCTTGAAGTTTGCGGATGACACTACTGTTATCGGTCTCATGCGGAACGGTGACGAGCATACAGACAGGAGGTGGAACGGCTGGCTTTATGATGCAAATACAACAACCTGGAGCTGAACATGCTCAAAACAGTGGAGATGATAGTGGACTTTAGGAGAAACCCCCCTGCACTCCCCCCACTCACCATCATGAACAGCACTGTGGCTGCAGTAGAGTCATTCAGGTTCCTGGGCACCACCATCTCTCAGGATCTGAAGTGGGACATTCACATAGACTCTATTGTGAAGAAAGCCCAGCAGAGACTGTACTTCCTTCATCAGCTGAGGAAGTTCAACCTGCCACAGGAGCTGCTCGTACAGTTCTACTCAGCTGTCATCCAATCCATCCTCTGCACTGCAAATCACCGTCTGGTTCAGCTCAGCTGCCAAAACTGACCTCCGAAGACTACAGCGAATAGTCCGGACTGCTGAACGAATCACTGGCACTACCCTTCCTACACTTCAAGAACTGTACTTTTCCAGAGTGAGTAAAAAAGCTCACAAAATCACTCTGGACGCCTCGCACCCAGCACACTACCTGTTCGAACTGTTACCGTCTGGTCGGCGCTACAGAGCACTAAGCACAAAAACTGAAAAAAATTTCTTTCCTCAGGCCATGAACAGTTAAATATTCCCCTACTGTGCCATAAACGAGCAATACTTTGTCATACGTACTTGTACACAGCACCTTATAACAATATACAATGCAATACTTTCTTACACGCATTTGTAGACAGCATCCCATAACCTGTATAGTCATAACAAATCTGTACATACAACTCAACATTCAGATCCTTTGACTAACTGCATCTCTGTTTAATGTTTATCGTCTTTTTTCATATTTATTTTGTGTTGTCACTTGTCACTTTATGTACACTGGAAGCTTCTGTAGCCAAAACAAATTCTTTGTGTATGTGAAGCACACCTGGCAATAAAACTGATTCTGAACTTGCGGCTGTTGTTCATTCCGCTGTGGCGACCCCTGATGAAAAAAGGGACTAAGCCGAGGGAAAATGAATGAATCAATGAACTTGCCTTGCATCTTCAGAATTTTGAATTTGATTTAGATTTTTTTTTTAAACTATTAAACTAAAAACTATACAAAATTTTGCCATTCAGATTTTTTCAGAGTTCCTGTTCACTTTTGACAATTTAGAATTTTCCCCATATAATAATAAAAGTTTATGGAAAAAATTATAATTTAGGTTTGAGGGGAAAAAAGCAAAAAAAAAGTAATATAAATTCAAAATTTGACTTGAAAGATCTAAACTAATATAAACTAATCAATTCTGAATGTTTTCTAGTTAATATTTCGCAATTCTAACTTTGCTTTCAGAATTTCACAACCTTATACGTCAATTTTAAATGACAAATTTGACTCTTCAGAAGTCACTGTTTTGTTCACTGTTTTGTTGAACACAAAAAAAGATATTTTGAAGAATGTTGGAAACATATTTCATACATTTAAAAAAGTAGAATCAAATTACATTTACCAATTAAAACTAAGTTATATATCTCATTAGCCAAGACAATATATGTTTTCTGTGCTACTTCAACTTACTAAACTGTTTTAACTTCATTTTAAGTCATAAGAGATTGAACAGTTTTATGTAAGTTGAAAATACAAAGTTAATTTGATTCAACTTTAAGGCAGTAACTTTCTTCACTTTTTTTCATACAAGAATGTCAATGACTAGCGGTTTTCAACATTCTTCAAAATATCTTCTTTTAGAACAAAGAAACTCACATTTGTAACCACCTTAAGTTTAATTAAACAGTGTGTAAATTTTGATTTACTATCCCTTTAAATGTTAATAGAAACTCCACAAATCAGGAATTTATTATTATATCCAGCATGTTCAAAGTAGTTGTGATTTCCTGAGGTTTCCAGTCATTACTTTGTGAAAGTTAAACTCCTTATCAGTATTTAATTCTAAAGTCGATCCTGGTTATTTCCAGCTAATTCACTGAATAAGCCTGCAGTTTCCTCCTTCAAGGACACATTTTCTAGATGTGTGTTTGCGTCAGGCTGGAATGCATTGAAATATACGGTTGTTTTAAGTAGCTGTGAAGGCACTTCTGCATTTTGGGGCTCTTTTTATGACCCCATTCAAAGGCTGACATCTCAAACACAGGAAGGAAGGAACCCAGAAGGGCTTTACAGTATCAAGAGGTCCGTTTGAGCTTCCTTTCTCCTATTTAAACCAGCCTGAACACCCACTTTAAACAGCTTCAGTGGGTTATGCTGCTGATATTCTGTCCTGAGACATTGGATCTTTGTTTGTCTCTCAACTTTAGTTAATGCATACATTAGGAATAACAAATCAGACTAAAACTAAAATTTAGTTATTTTGTTAAATGATCTCAAAACATTGTCTCATGAAATAAAATAAACTTTAAATGTAAAGTTCAGATATAACATAAAAGTTATGGATATATACTAAAAAGTATATAAACATGTTTAAACTTCCTGCAACAGGAAATTAAAAGGAAAAAGAAATTAATAGAAACAATTTTTTTTAGATATAAAAAACTAAAACTAGGGTAAAATATAAAATAAAAGGTATTTTTGCCTTTTTAAATTTTTGCACGATATTGCAAAAATCTGACATTGCAATATTTTGTTTTGCTGCATATATATAATGTGATCATTCATTTATTCATTTTCTTTTCGGCTTATTTATTAATCAGCGGAATGAACCGCCAACTTATCCAGCACATGCTTTATGCAGCGGATGCCCTTCCAGCTGCAACCCAACACTGGAAAACACCCATACACACTCTTTCAAACACTACGGCAAAATTTAGTTTATTCAATTCACCTATACCACATGTATTTGGACTGTGAGGGAAATCAGAGCACCCGGAGGAAATTCACGCAAACACGGCGAGAACATGCAAGAGTTTCCACACAGAAATCCCAACTGACTCAGCCGGGGCTCGAACCAGCAACCTTCTTGCTGTGAGGAAATCGTGCTACCCACCGTGACGCCCACATATTGCGATATGAATAAAAACATTTATCAGCTGATTTGAATGGCTCTATTTGGGAAGATTTTATTAATTTGGATGGACAGGGATGATCAAGTCTTTTCCTATGCAGTGCATCTACATAAAATAAAATAAACTGAAAGCATATATAAATACGACAGAGCAAAAAGAAAAGTTAAACAGTGCTTTCTGGTTTTCTGGTGAGTCTAACAGTATTCAAATATAGAAATTGAACAACCAAACTTAGAATACCATGGTATAATCATTGTATAATTTTATACAATAATATAAAAATAATATCTTTTATATATAATATCTTTTTATCTTTAATAAAGGTTTTAACCCTGCGATGTGACGATTGTGGATGCACACATTGCGATATCGATGCTCAAATGATTGTTCAGCCCTAGTATAGATATAATATATATTAGGGATGGACCCTAATACGATTTTGACAACCTTGGATAAAAATATCACGGTTTCATGGAATGACAGTCCTGTGATTACCAGTGGCGGCTGGTCAATAGAGGGCGCCGCCCCCTTCAAGTTAGACCCCTTTAATATGTTAATGTTTATTATCACAAATATTAACAAAATAAATTGATTTAATTATAACATTCTAACATTTATTGTAGTCATATTAACATTTATTGAAAAAAAATGTATGAACAATATTTTTTCATATGTGTACGGGGCGCCGGACTAATGGGTGTCTATGTAGGTACACAAACTTTTGCAATGCACGTGATATGACGTTAAGCTCTAATTGGCCTGTTTTAAATTGTCTTTGGGGCGCAGCGCTCTGCGTCCCGAACCCTCCCGTTTTTGTTGTTAGAACGAATCATATTTGTTTTTATATGATTGGCCTTATGTGATTGGGCCATTCTCCCCAAAGAGCTTAGAATGCAATTTCTCGAGATGAAGGAAAATTCTGTTGTATCTTTGCAAAGATATCCGTTCACAAGGCGTTTGGATGAAGAAAAAAAAAATCAAGAAGTTTGGACCAGATCGACCTTCCTTGCAAATTCACCAGTAGTCAAGTGATGGCGAGCGCGAGTATATTCGGGGCTTTTCCAGCACTTGTCATGACAAACGGAGTTGGCTGGCAGGTTGATGTAAGTCATGCCTTTTACTATTTCCGTGTTTGCTGTTTCAAACAGCATGAGAGAGGCTGAATGCATTGGCCATGCTGTCAATAGAGAAGAGACTGGTGACTGAGATGACTGACTTTAACCAAAAGGTCATTGAGAAATTTTCAAGCCAGAAAAAAAGGAGAGCAAAATTTATTTTCAAGTAGTGCTACTGGCCAGTGATTAGGCAACATTTGTGTGTGTGTGTGTGTGTTTACTGATTATCTGGATTACTTCATTACTGATAGCCCAAATTGAACTAAAATGAACTGATTTGTGATGCATTTATTGTATGCTTTAGTCATATTTTAGTTTTTTGATACATCACCCGAAAAATGGCTTTTACACTCTTACTTTACCAACAGTTAGGGGGGGATTACTGCTCTCATATATCTCCTTCTGGGTAAAAAAAAACTACTTTTTTTTCTTATTGAACACATGATTTTATATTTTAAGAAACATATATAAGAAATATACAGTATAACATATATAAACAAATATTTTGGAACAGTAAACATGTCAGGCTAAATTATTCAAATCAATGATTGAGCTGCCATCCTAATTAGTTAACAAAATAGATTTCTTTACAACTTGATAAAGTTTGAAAAATATTGTCAACGTTGACAGTGATTTTACAGTGTAATTCCACTAGTTCCAAATATGAAATGTAAAGGTAAAATATAAAATAAAAGTTATTTTATAAACACTTTAAAACCCAACAGTCAACTTTATCAAATGAAATGAGTGTAGTTAACTCAAAATTTACTGAAAGTTAATTCTACTCATTTGAAAAGAGTTTTGAACTCAGTGTTGAAGGTAATGAGTTAATTAAATACCTCATTATTTCAGCTTAAATGGAGTAAGTTCACAGTATTCATTTATTCATTCATTTTCTTTTCGGCTTAGTCGCTTTATTAAACTGGGGTCGCCACAGCAGAATGAGCCGCCAACTTATCCAGCATTTTACGCAGCGGATGCCCTTTCAGCTGCAACCCGTCACTGGGAAACACCCATACACACTCTTTCACACTCATACACTATGGACAATTTTAGCTTACCAAATATACATGTACTGCATGTATTTGGATTTGAGGGGGAAACCGGAGCACCCGGAGGAAACCCACGCAAATGCAGGGAGAACATGCAAACTCCACACAGAAATGCCAACTGACCCAGTCGAGGCTCGAACCAGTGACCTTCTTGCTGTGAGGCAACAGAACTACCTATTATGCCACTGCGTCGCCCCACAGTATTCATATAGATTAGTTTTTTTACTTAAATGGTTTTTAGTAATCGGTTTCCTCAAATGGTTTGAGTTGACTTAACTTATTGAGTTTTACAGTACTCAGTTGGATTGAGTTCTCTTCATTTGTTGGGTTTACTGTGCTCAAATTGCTTCATTTACTCAAATGGATTAAGTTCACAGTACTCATTAGGATTAGTTTTTGAACTTACATGGTTTGTTGCAATCGGTTTCCTTAAATGATTTGAGTTATTGTTATTATTGAATTATTATTATATAACTAAAATTAAAAGAAAATATAAAAATATGAACCAATTCCAAATATAAATAACAAATAAAATAATATATCATTGACACTAAAATGACATTGAAAAATTAATATAAACAAGATATTTTTAAGTTAAAGATCTAAACACACATTTAAATAATTTTTTTAAAATATACATTTATTTATATTTTAAAAATATGTTTCTTAATTTGTCATCAAGTAAAATGAAATATATTTGACTGGCTACTAACTTGATTGAAATGAAACAATTAGCTTTTTCTCTTAAAGTTTATTTATTTCAATAAACCTGCAAGTAAATGAGTTATAAAATCTCCAAAGATACTATAAAAAGTAGTCAAAATCTCAAAACACATGATAAAATATTATTAACATGAAAACATAAATGAATAAAACAAAAAGGGAAATGTATTAATTTATTTTACAAAAATAAGTGATGAAATTGTAACACGTAATTCAAAATTACTTTCAGAATCTTTTATATATTAATTTGTTTTAACAAAAGTTTGTGTGTTTCCAGCTGTTCTGGTGAATTAATGATCAAAATTAAAGAAGCTAAATCAGGATTGGCTGAGATTAGATCCTGGAAGTCTGCAACATAATACATCAAAGAGAGCCATGCATTTCCCCCATAGAAATCATCTTTACGCATAATGGCATTTTACAAGGGCCTGCATTAAGAGGCTCACACAAAAAAAGGGGGAGTGGGGTGCATTTCCCTGGTGTAATAAAACCCAGGCTGCCGAAAGTTTCATAAACAATGAAACAGCCCTTATGTGCATTGTAAAAGTCTACAATCACATCCTTTTGCATCTGAAATACATGGTTGAGACGTTGACCACAGTTTTACGCTTTTGTCGACTCTCGCCTGCGAGCAAGTAAAAGATTTACATAAAGCATGAAGGAAAATCTGATGACGACAGAAGCGGAGAGGAGGGGATAAACAAATACAGGAAAGCTCAAAAACAAACATAGTTTTTTTTTTTTTAGAGGAGTCCCATCTTATCTTTGTTGTTCAAACCAATCAGTGGACATTGTTTTTATGGATAATAGTGACTCATATGGGTGGATGAGAGAATTACAACACACTAGTGGGGAAAAATTTTAAATTTACTCATTATTTACTGACCTTCAACGTGGCTGTAAAGTTTTAGGAGTTTCTTTCTTCTGTTGAACACAAAAGAAGATATTTTGAGGAATGCAGAAAACCTGTAACCATTGACTTTCATGGTAAGAAACACATACTATGGAAGTCAATGGTTACAGCATTCTTCTAAATGCCTTCTTTTGCATTTAACAGGAGAAATAAACTTAAAATGGTTTGAAATAAGTAAAGGGTGAGTAAAAATGACAGAATTGTAGTTTTTGGGTGAACTATGCATTTAACAGCAAAACATAGCTTTTACGTGCTATACTGTACAGTATTGGGGAATGTTCAGAAGTTCATTTCATTTTTGAAGAATCATCTAAAGGCATCTGCAATAGTCACATTGCAGGATATGCAATGTTGAGTTTATATGTTGGAATTAGTAGTCTAGGAGAAATATTTAAGGTGATTTGTGAAGTCACTGCAGAATGTAACGCTAATGGAGTGAACATTTATTAATTGTACATGTTTTTAAGGCCTGTGACTGTAAGCATTCAGGCACAATAAATTTACCATTTGTATCTTTTATTGAATTAATTTTACAATGAAGAGTACACCGGCAGCTAGCTCTCTGCAACTCTCACATGGTGGCCCACTGATGCTAAGCAGGGCTGTGCCCGGTCAGGATGGGAGACCACATGGGGAAGCTAGGTTGCTGCCGGAAGTGGTGTTAGTGAGACCAGCAGGGGGCGCCCAACCTGTGGTCTGTGTGGGTCCTAACGCCCCAGTATAGTGATGGGGACTCTATACTGCTCAGTGAGCGCCGTCTTTCGGATGAGATGTTAAAAACTGAGGTCCGACTCTCTGTGGTCGTTAAAAATCCCAGGATGTCCTTTGAAAAAGAGTAGGGGTTTAACCCTGGCTAAATCTGCCCACTAGCCTTTGTCCATCATGGCCTCCTAACCATCCCCCTATCATAATTGGCTTCATCACTCTGTCTCCTCCCCACCAATCTGCTGGTGTGTGATGTGCGGTCTGGTGCAATATGGCTGCCATCGCGTCATCCAGGTGGATGCTGCAGACTGGTGGTGGATGAGGAGATTCCCCCAATGTGTAAAGCGCTTTGAGTGCCCAGAAAAGCGCTATATAAATGTAAGGAATTATTATTATTATTACACAGTGTTTTTACATTTGGGCATTTAATTGCGGTGCCTGAATATTGTTAGATTCCACATAAAAGCACAAAGCACGGTCTATTTCACATTTATCTGTGCTTTTATTTTATTTTATGCATGATTCCCTTTGGCCGTCACGGTGGCGCAGTGGGTGGCATGATCGCCTCACAGTAAAAAGATGGCTGGTTCGAGCCCCGGCTTGGTATTTCTATGTGGAGTTTGCATGTTCTCCACATGTTCGCGTTGGGTTTTTTCCGGGTGTTCCGGTTTCCCCCACAGTCCAAACACATGCGCTATAGGGGAATTGAATAAACTAAATTGGCCTCTTCTACAGAATCATCCAAATCAATCTTACTGAATTCTTTCCAAACAGAACTGTTCAAGCTATCTGGTAAAACTGTCCACATCGCAACATAAACTGCAGGCATAAAGGCATATTCATATATGAATAAAATTTAAGTTGGTAATTACAAAATTAAATATAAATCAAACTAAAGCACTTTGATAATGAGAACTGGAAATTACTGAATATGGAAATGCTGAAAAATTTGGAAATACTGCAAATGATAAATAAACACAAAAAAAAAAAAACAGTAAAAATGCTTTATGCTTATTTAGCATTTTCCTCTTCTTACATATATTTTTAATTCAAGAAGAATTGGTTAAAATCAAAACTATATATATATATATATATATATATATATATATATATATATATATATATATATATATATATATATATATATATATATAGGCGGGCGGGCGGGCAGGTGGACGGACGGACGGACGTACACACGGACGGACGGACAGACAGACAGACAGATGTTATGTGTTGCCTCCAAACACATATTCAATTTGCCCAAGCATTGGTCACACTAGGCATAGGCATATAAGTTTCTGACGGTATGATAACCATGGATAAAAATATCACGGTGTCACCGTATTGTGATTACTGCTTTAAATTACGTTCTTGTTAAATGTCTGGGTAAAAAAATACAATTTGTTCCCCATTGAACACAATACATTTTATTTTAAGAAACATTTAAAATATTTTGGAGCAGTACATGTCAAGCTAATAATTAAAATAAAGCATTGACTTCTGTTGTCTTCATTAGTTTCAAAAACACACATTTTTATATATATATTTTTACATAGTTTTTCTACAATTACATTATTTTAAATTGGTTGGCCTAAAAACTAATTTTAATAGTCATAAAAACAGGTAAAAAAAATCAACAAATTGCATATACCATAGGAACGGTATACATTTTTTAGGGGTTTTAAAACCTTGACTTTTCCAAACCGCGGTAAACCTTGAAACCGGTTATTGTCCCATGCCTAGATCACACTACAAAGTCATAACTTGAATGCTATAAGAAAGAGAAAAGAATCATTCATTGTTTACCTTGGTCTTTTGTCTATGATTAACACAGCTCACCCTTTCTGACATGTCTTCAGTAGTTTGAGTTGTATAAGTTTAACCAATGCACACAGTCTAAACCGGAAAGACCCATGATTAGTTCACCTTTCAGGTTTTCTTGGGATTTTTGAGTTGTTCGTTCATCATGACACAGTATGTGATGACTCAAACCCGAAGTGAATGATTCAAATCTTTTCCCAGCTCTGACTGCATATGATTGGCTTGTGTCTTTCATGTGATAAATGAACGACTCAAACACGACAGAACACTCGATAAAGGAACTAATCTGCTTCCCCACCTGCAAAATGCAGACATGCCAAATGAACGAATCACTCCCTGAGAAGACTCATTGTTCTTGAGTCACATAAAAGATTCATTCAAAATGAACGGCTCTTTCAAGAATGACTCATCACTAGAAAATTCTGTTATTACATACTCATCCTCATGTCATTTCAATCCCCTGAGCCCTACATTCATCTATGTAACACAAATTAAGATATTTTAGATGAAATCCTGGAGCTCTCTTGTCCTCCATTGACATCAATGGTCCCGAGATGTTCAAAGTCCAGAAAAGCAACCAAAAACATTGTCGAAATATTTTTTGACTTCAGTGGTTCAGCAGTAATCATACGAAGCTCCAAGAACACTTTCGTGCACTAAAAAAACTAACTGTAAAACCAACTTTGTTTGTCAATGTCTTCCGCATTAGATTAAGGTGTGCGTTTACTACTTAATAAATCGTTTGCATGTCATTCTGCTGACTCAATGGCCCAGTTTCACAAACAGGGCTAAGATTAAGCCAGGACTAGGCCTTAGTTAAATTAGGCTATTTAAGCCACATTTATAAAAATGGCCTTAGAAAAATATATTACTGGTGTGCACCTGGAGAAAAAAAATGACACTGATGTATTTTAAGACATCTCACTGCAAGTTATTTTGAGTTTAGACAGCTCAAACATGCAATTTAATCTTGACTAGCCTAAGCCTAGCTTAAACCTTGTTTGTGAAACCAGGGGTATGTGTCATAATGCCCATAGTATGCAATGTGTAATAATGCCAGTAGTAAATATGCAACCTAATAAGAAAGAGAAAACATTGATGAACAAAGTTGCTTTTACTGTTTTTTTGGCCCACAAAAATGTTCTTGGAGCTTCGTATGATTACAGTTAAATTATTGAAGTCACATGGACAGTTTATAGGTTGATATAGCTAGGAACTATTCCAGCATAATAAGGAGAGCAGATTCTAACTGATGGTGCAAGTGTATGGTTTGGTGCTGGGGACTATTTTCAGGTGCTACGCAGGGGAGGACAGGCCATAGGGAGCACCGGGTGGCCTGACGGTCACCAGCACTACACCCCCTCCCCCCCCCTCCACTTTCGAGATCGCATCAGATGTGGCCTGACTGACAGTTACTTTGGCCCGGTTGAAAAAGCTTTCCCAGTCCGCCCCTGGTGCTACGTAACATTTTTCAGGTGCTTCGTAACGTTTTTTGGTCCCCTTGAAACATTTCCATTGTGTTCCATGGTATTTACATGTGTTGTGAGAAATCACAGCACATTTTCTTCATTTGTTTACGTTGTGAGAATTAGCAGCGCATTTTCTTCATGTTTTTTGCGTTGTGAGAATTTGCAGTGCGTTTTCTTCATGTTATTGCATTGTGAATATTTGCAACACGTATGCTGTCAAATCAATAAAGATCTTTTCTTAATTTGCTGATGTTTTTTGTAATTGCATGTGTTTTCTTAAATTGCTGCGCATTAAGCCACTGTACATATTGATCTAGAAAATAACAACTTTTCATTTTCCGTCAGTCTTAGTACACAATGTTACTACAGACAAGCTTTAAATAGGGAAATTGTTGAACATTTTTACAAGTCAAATTACAAGTTAATATTATTGAAAATTCCTTTTAACACCACAGCAACTGAGAATTGTTGCTGACCATGTCCATGCCTTCATGATGTCATCTTGTGAGATACTTAAGATAGCACACCATGCCACAAAGCTCAAATAATCCCAATCTAGTTTCTTGTCAATACACTAAACTCAAATGTCCCCCAGAGTCCCCGGATCTCAATCAAAAAGAGCACTCATTTGAATGTGGCAAAAAACTGAGAAATTCAACATGGGCTCAGTAGAAATACATGCTTCAGCCTACATTTTTGTGAAACTGCAACAACGTACTTCAAAAGAGTACCCCAAAACATACTCTAAGTCAGTGGTCCCCAACCTTTTTATCACAATGCACCGGTCAACGCGTAACAATTTTACCATGGACGGGGGGGATGACAAGCTGACAAAACATTGCTGTAACTTTGATACAAGTTTTATTTACGGAGAACATTAAAAGCACTGCATTGTTTGGATGTTCTGTGTTTGTCTGAGATTATTAGTCTACCCATATGGGTATATTCCATACGAAGTATGAAGCTGATTGGTCAGTTCTTGTCACGTGACTCACAGTGCGCTCGTGGCATTCATTCACCTGGGTGCATCTGGAAGGTTCAAGCGCGTCACGCCGCCTGAGCATGCAAGCCACGCACCTACGAAATAAATAACGAACTAACACAAACTCTACAAAACATGTGATATGTGAACGGCCCCTAAAAAGGTCGCCATCATTTGCAATCGGCAGCAGTTGACCTTCTTCTTGCACAGACATGGTGGATTCATCTCTCAAGTACTTCAAAATAAAAGATTTTTCAAAATCAAATATCGTTCAGACTCAGATAGTAAATAAAACAGAAATTAATGATTTCTTTTGTGGCCCGGTACCAACTGATCCATGGATCGGTACCAGTCCACGGCCCGGTGGTTGAGGACCACTGCTCGAAGTGACTTATTTCAAATTTGCAAAAATGTAGACAGCGCCCTCTAGTGAATCTGTCATCTGAAACGTGCAATGAAACATTCCCAGAGAAATGTATTTTACGTTTTACAAAGCAGGTATTTCCTATGAGCCATGTTTGGATAGATTTTTATTGGATCCAAACCTGATAATGTGACATCTACATTGTAAAAAATGTCTGTTAAGTAACAGTTTCTGTATTTTGTGATTCAGTTTGATTCAGTTTTTTTGTTGTTGTTATTTTACAGTTATGAATTACATTATGGGACCTTAAGCTCCGCTCTGATGACTTTTAATGTTTAAAATTCAACAGTGCAGTTTAACAAAGTGACTTTAGCTGACATCTTAGTATTTTGAAAACATATATTGTATAAGAAATAGAAAATTAAGTCTGTAAAAACAACAGAAACAATACAGGCAGTTTATTACCAGGACACTGTATCATTCATTCATTCTTTTTCTTTTCGGCTTAGTCCCTTTATTAATTAGGGGTCGCCACAGCGGAATGAACCGCCAACGTATCCAGCATATGTTTTACGCAGCGGATGCCCTTCCAGCCGCAACCCAACACTGGGAAACACCCCTACACTTTTACATTCACACATACACTACGGACATTTTAGCTTACCCAATTCACCTATAGAGCATGTATTTGGACAATGAGGGAAACCGGAGCACCCAGAGGAAACTCATGTGAACACGGGGAGAACATGCAAACTCCACACTGCGCCACCATGACACCCCCAGAACAACATATCACTCTAAACTAATAAAAATGCCAATGAAAGTCACTTTTTCAAACGTTTCAACATCAAAAGTTTTGGAGGAAAGATTAATGCAATTCAAAAGCATAAATAAACAAAAATACCCATGTTAATTTACAGATACTTTTTACAGTTTCGAAAAAAAGCATGCATTATTGCTAGTAAACCACATAAAGCACTTCAGAAAAGTTCCCCTCTGCGCCCTTTCATGCCTTTCACGGACTGTACGACCTCAGAAACACATGCGATTCCTCCAGAAATCTGCACAGACTGTACAAACACACACCGCACAGTACAGCTTCACGCAGCGCTAGACAATCAAAACACAAGACTCTTCTTCTGTTTGAACATCATTCACAGGAGTCACAGCGAGGAAAGAGAGCGCGGTCAGTACTGAGCTGCTAAATCTATTAGCACTGACGGAAAAATCGATGCGCTCTTGTCCCTGCGAGACTCCCACTCAGATGTAGCCTTCACTTCCATGCAAACACACGGCCGTCTGAAGAATGCAGCGGGGGGACAGTGACAATGAGGTCGCCAAATATTGACTTCTGTCCAGCCGAGAGCTCGAGCTTTTAGAAATGAGGAAAAGTGAGGTCAGGTCGGAGAGTCTCTTTTGAGAGCAGTTGGAAAACTCAATTACTGCGACAGAGAGAGAGAGAGAGAGAGAGATCAGCGCTGGAATAGAACCAATTCAGTCTGAAATTAGTGTACGTCTTGTGAAGTTATATTAGATGTAATTGGAAAAATTGAAGGAGGGTTGACGAACGAGAAAAAATTATAATCTTGATGGTTCTGTGGGTCTCGTCTATCAAATCTGATCATTAATTTGTATTTTCTATTGGATTCAAGTCAGGTGATTGGCTGGGCCATTCCACAGCTTTATTTTCTTTCTCTGAAAGCATTTAAGAGTTTCCTTGGCTGTGTTTTGGATCAATGTCTTGCTGAAATGTCCTTCCTGGTTTCATCTTCATCATGCTGATAATGTAGATGTTGGACTGAAGCAGCTAATATTCATTAACAATCAGGAAGGGCAGAGGGTTGCTGAAGAACAACTGAGAGATTTCAGTCTCTGTCTGGGCTTTCACTGCCTTTCTACAGCTTTCTACACCAGTTTAAATTTAAATCTAGATGTCAAGAATTTGATTTCTGGAAATTATGAAATCATTATCAATTTTTTACAAGTGGAAATGTTGATATCAAAATCGCCACTGTTACTAGAAGAAATCTACATCCTAATTTCAAGAATTAGCATTTTATGTTGCAAAAACTAAACTGTCAGTATTAAGAATTCTTATCTCAAATTCATTCATTCATTCATTCATTCATTTTCTTGTCGGCTTTGTCCCTTGCGGGGTCGCCACAGCGGAATGAACCGCCAAATTATCCAGCACGATTTTACGCAGCGGATGCCCTTCCAGCCGCAACCCATCTCTGGGAACTTCCACACACACATTCACACTCATACACTATGGACAATTTAGCTTACCCAATTCACCTGTACTGCATGTCTTTGGACTGTGGGGGAAACCGGAGCACCCGGAGGAAACCCACGCGAACCCAGGGAGAACATACAAACTCCACACAGAAACGCCAACTGACCCAGCCCAGCCGAGGTTCGAACCTGCGACCCAGCGACGTATCTCAAATTCATATCCTGCAAATTGATATAAGTCAGAATTTCCCCCACATTCAATTAGTTCTGACTTTCTAAGATATCTAACTTTTTCCTACATATGCCTCATGACGCTTTGTGTGAACCATGGGAGTAACTTCAGTTAAACTGTAAACAATGTTAAATAAAACCCTGAGCAAACAATCAGAAAAAACATAACTATTCTCCTCACAAGTCATTCATCTAATTATAAAAGTCAACCTATTTGACAAATTACAGACCACAAATAACGCAAAAACCCTAAACAGGTCTTTCCTAAGCAAAATACACATACAGTAGTCAACATTTGAAGTGGATAACTTTCATCAAAGTTGTCCTAAAATTATTCAACAACACCCTTTAACTTCTTAAGGCAATTCTTAAAAATTGTTTTCAAATATTGGCTACTGTATATTAGGGTTTAAAAAAAATATCTGACACTGCAATATTTTGTTTTGCTGCGATATAAAGTATATTGCCATTTGAATATAATTTCATAAGATGATTTTCTATGCAGTGCATCTGCATACAATAAAATAAAATAAATTACAAGCATATTTAAATATGACAGAGCAAAAATAAAAGTGAAATAAACTGTGCTTTATGGTTTTCTGGGCAGCCTAACAGTATTCGAGTACAGAAATTGAACAATCAAATGTAAAATAACATGGTCGTCCTTGTATAAATACTAAAAAAAAAAAAAATGGTTCAACCAAAAGTTTACATTTACTCACCATTTACTTGCCCTCAAATGATTATATAGGCTACCTTTATGACTTTCCTTTTACTGTTGAACACAAAAACCTACAACCATTGACATCCATGACAGGGAAAACAAATACTATGGAAGTGTTTGGTTGCAGATTTCCAACATTTTTCCAAATAACTTATTTTGTGTTGCAACAAAAGAAAGAAACTCAGGTTTATGACAAGTGAAGGGTGAGTAATTGATGATGGAATTTTTATTTCTGGGTGAACTATATCCCTTCAATGAAGGAAACAATTATCTGTAGGATCAAAACACAGCAAACTCAAAAGAGCTTGGCCCCAGAAATGCTTGTAATACATTAAAACACCAATGATTTTATAAGGGTTTTGGCTATTTCCAGGCTGATTTCAGACTTTTCCGGACTGGTTTTTAAGGGTTTTTTGGCTATTTCCAAGCTGATTTTAGACATTTCCAGCCTGGTTTTAGAGGGGTTTTGGCCGTTTCCAGGCTGATTTTAGACATTTCCAGCCTGGTTTTAGAGGGGTTTTGGCCGTTTCCAGGCTGATTTCAGACATTTCCGGCATGGTTTTAGAGGGGTTTTGGACATTTCCACCCTGGTTTTAGCTGGTCAGGCTGGGAGATGACCAGCTAATACCAGCTTGACCAGCCTAGCCAGTCTGGGAGACCAGCCAAAACCAGCTATGTTCATCCTAAACCAGGCTGGTCAAGCTGGTTTTAGCTGGTAATTTTACAGCCTGACCAGCTAAGACCAGGCTGGAAATGTTTGAAACCAACTTGGAAGTGGCCAAAACTCCTCTAAAACCAGGCTGGTCAACCAGCTAAAACTAACTAAACATCTTTGGCTGGTTTAAGCAGTTTTTTTCAGCATGGTACGCTAACTTTACTTCCATGACGGATAAAAATAAATCATAAACCACAAAGCCAAATGTAACATCACTCAGTTTTCACTAGGCCTATGATTGAGGTAAAGTTTTTTTTTATATTCCCACATTTGTTCATTTTTAAACAGCAACACACTCCCCTATATTGTTTACCACAGTACTTTGAATATTCAATTTGAAATTGCATGCAAGTAAGACTACAAATCAACATTAGCACTATTTAATTGACGTTGTACTTTGACAGTCATTGGCTGCGTTATTTCCCTATTTTAGAATCTGTAAAGAATACTTTTCTGAAGTTATATTATTAAGGAGAAAGTCTGAATGTGCGAATATAAAACTTTAACCCAATGCTTATATGGACTGTTAGTATCACAAACTATATTCAAAGATTTGTATAATGTTTTTCACAAACCGGAAGCGCAACCCGCAATTTCAAACGCAGTAGTCACATGGCGTAAAAAAGCTGGATGAACCGTAAGAAAATTTGAAATGCGATAGTTGTTGGTGAAAAAAAAAGATAAACAGGCGCAAACAGGTGCTCTCCATCTCTCATATCCACTAAGAGGAAGAGGTCACAGGCTTTATCTGCTTGGATGAGCTACACGAGAGTTTTGTGGCGGGGAAAATGGCCTGATATGAGCTTGGTGGTCAGACATATGCACGCACAGGCAAAAAGCAGCACTCATATTTCATGTGTCTCCATCTGCATCTCTACAACTGCCTGAAAAAGATGTTATCTGGTAACTGTCAGTGCAGGAAACGCGATAGTTTTTTTATGCTCTTGCAGGCATTGGTTAACTGCTACAAGGTGGATATCAGCCACTGGCGCTAACTCGAACATCAATAAGTGTGTAATATCTGCTTGGTGAAGTTTTATTTCCTAAATTACACTGAAAACAAGAGATAAGAGATGACTTATGATGTCCTACCGAGATTAAAGCCGAGTCTGCCGCGCTTTCTGGCTGTATTGCACCGCCATCCTGAGGGAGGAAATGGTTTTGCTCTCAAACAATTGGATTTAGTTTTGTCAATGCGTTGTTGTTGTTGTTGTTATTATTATTATTATTAAACTGTATTATATTGCTGCTGACAATTCAGTTGGTTATTGTAGCTAATGGAAACAGCACGTTGTACATTAGTTTTGTCAACGTATATTAAATCAGTGAGATTTTTTAGCTTTATGGTGTGCATTAGCCTACACTGTGGTTATGAAGGGATGGACATGTTCAGCAACAATACTCAAATATAACTGGTGTTTACTGTGGAATTTTTAAAGGAATTCTCAGTCACTTTCTTATTTAAATCTTGACTTGTCTGCAGGAACAATGTGTACTAAGTCTGACAGAAAATACAAAAACCAAATCTATGAAATGAGTCATAACAAGATTAGCCACAAGCGATTTTTGGGATTTTTTTTTTTTTTTTTTTGATGACAAAAACCTCGAGAGATTACAGAGATATAGTGACATCTAATGCTTTACACAACAAGGTTTTGTTTGTAGTTACAAAAATATAAATAGAAAAACGTTTTTAAATAGAAAAACGTTCATTATTATTTTTAATGTACTGTAAACTAACTTGAATTGCATTTTTTATTAATGAAAACTAACAAACATATACTGCTCACTAATGCCTTTTTTAATGTTTGCAAATGAGACCTTGTTGTAAAGTGTTGCTTGGAAAAACTTTTATTCTACAAAGCAATATGCAACCAGTTCAAGCTTCTAGTCAAGGCTTTTTATTCACCTTTTCACTATAGTACCGTGTTGGACTCCCTTTTGAGGACCCCAGATTTGCCTTAATCTCTTGTGGCATAGATTCAACAAGGAACTGGAAATATTCCTCAGAGATTTTGGTCCATATCGACATGATAGCATCACGCAGTTGCTGCAGATTTGTTGGCTGCACATTCATGAGGCGAATCTCATGTTCCACCACATCGCAAAGGTGCATGATGGATCCCTGCTATCATGTTGTTGACGCCAAATTCTGACTCTACCATCTGACTGTCGAATCAGAAATCGAGACTTATCAGACCAGGCAACGTTTTTCCAATCTTCTATTGTCCAATTTTGCTGAGCCTGTGCAACTTGTAGCCTCAGTTTCCTGTTCTTAGCTGACAGGAGTGGCACCCGGTGTGGTCTTCTGCTGCTGTAGCCCATCCACCTCAAGGTTCAACATGTTGTGCATTCAGAGATGCTCTTCTGCATACCTCGGTTGTAACGAGTGGTTATTTGAGTTACTGTTCCTTTTCTATCAAGCCCTGTCTGGCCATTCTCCTCAGACCTCTGGCATTAACGAGGCATTTGCACCCACAGAACTGCCACTCACTGGATATTTTCTCTTTTTCGGATCATTCTCTGTAAACCCTAGAGATGGTTGTGCGTGAAAATCCCAGTAGATCAGCAGTTTCTGAAATACTCAGACCAGCCCGTTTGGCACCAATAACTATACCACGTTCAAAGTCACTTAAATCACCTTTCTTCCCCATTCTGATGCTCAGTTTGAACTGCAACAATCATCTTGACCATGTCTACATGCCTAAATGCATTGAGTTGCTGACATGTGATTGGCTGATTTCAAATTTGCGTTAACGGGCAGTTGGACAGGTGTACCTAATAAAGTGGCCGGTGAATGTACTGTACATGTTTGCATATATATTAAGCCAAGTTTGCATTTGGAGTCTCAAAGTACCATTAGCTATTGAACTGCATAAAAAATGTTTTGTAATGAGTGAATTAACCAATTTTTTATTTATTGTTTTACATTTTGGGTGAATGATGATTATAATAATATTAAAAAAATCTCTAAATAATATTTACTGGAGTTAGGCCTACCTGGTGTGCTTTCCTTGTATTTAAATGCAGATTATATTTGTGTTGAGAATTTTGTTGTAATTTCTGTCAGAACTATGAGTCAGAGTTGCCATGTTTTTGTTTGTTTGTTTATACTTTATTGTCCCATTTCTAAGCAAAGAAATTACAGCATAATTTACAGCATAGCAGAAACAGGAAATTAACCATTCAAACAGATTTTAAAGTGAAATTTGCTAATTAAAAGTTTTGAGTAAGATTTATTATTATTGTATTTTTTGTTTGGTAAGTTTGCATTTATTTGATCAAAAATACTATTTTGAAATAGTATTGCAATTGTACTTCGTTTTATTTAAACATCTTAAAATTGACATTTTCCAGTGAAAAATGCATCATTTTTAGCATTATTGTCAATTAGTGTCACAAGATTCTTCAGAAATCATTCTAATATAATGATTTGCTGCGCAATAAATGTTATTTATCATAATAAATCGCTGCTGAATACGATTTTTAAGGTTTGACTGATAACAAAGTAAATGAACAATGTTCATCTGAATGATATAAATGTCTTCAACTCTCAATTGAATGCTAAACAAAAGTGTAAATTGCTTTCAAAACAACCTACTGACCCAAAATCTTTGAGAGGTAGTATGACATTCTTGTATGTTTTGGTTTTGTTTACCACCTGGAAACACCAGACAGACAAAAATAGTTAAGAACAAAAAGTTAGTCGATACCTGAAAAATGAGAATGTTTATTTCACAGCAGAAGCATAATTCACCCACATTTGATGCATATCTTGAAGATGAAACTATGACTCCCTGATCCAACATGGCAATGTTTATGGTCCTTCTAAGATTATGATTTGCTCTGATTTCTGACACCAGTGAACATGATAAAAACCAAAATGGCAGTGGTTTGAACAATTAAACTTGACAATTAAATGGATAGTTCACCCAAATATTTAAACATGTTAGTTTATTTGCAGGTCAGCCACAAAAAAAAAAATGCTTTTCTTGTTTTGTCCAAATTTGTTTTCAGAAATAATTAGTAAAAATTAAGTGGGGTTTTCCTTAAAACAAGCAAAATAATCTACCAGTGGGGTAAGAAAAATAATCTTGTTTTTGGTTTGAAATAAGATTATTTTACTTACCCCATTGGCAAACTATTTAGCTTGTTTTAAGGAAAAACCCACTTAATTTTTAATGCAACAATTTTTTTTTTCTTGTTTAGAAAAAAAAAAATTATATATATATATATATATATATATATATATATATATATATATATATATATATATATATGGAATAGTAACAAGAGAAAAACTCTAAGTAGGAAAAGCATTTATTTTGCATTGTCCAAGACGAAGGTGTCTTTTTTTATTCTTCAGTAAAATATAAATACATTTTCAGCGAAAATTATATTCCTTGATGATTCATATGCAAGTCAAGAGCACAAAAAAAAAAATTATATATATATATATATATATATATATATATATATATATATATATATATATATACACACATATACATATACAGGGAGTGCAGAATTATTAGGCAAGTTGTATTTTTGAGGATTAATTTTATTATTGAACAACAACCATGTTCTCAATGAACCCAAAAAACTCATTAATATCAAAGCTGAATATTTTTGGAAGTAGTTTTTAGTTTGTTTTTAGTTTTAGCTATTTTAGGAGGATATCTGTGTGTGCAGGTGACTATTACTGTGCATAATTATTAGGCAACTTAACAAAAAACAAATATATACCCATTTCAATTATTTATTTTCACCAGTGAAACCAATATAACATCTCAACATTCACAAATATACATTTCTGACATTCAAAAACAAAACAAAAACAAATCAGTGACCAATATAGCCACCTTTCTTTGCAAGGACACTCAAAAGCCTGCCATCCATGGATTCTGTCAGTGTTTTGATCTATTCACCATCAACATTGCATACAGCAGCAACCACAGCCTCCCAGACACTGTTCAGAGAGGTGTACTGTTTCCCCTCCTTGTAAATCTCACATTTCATGATGGACCACAGGTTCTCTATGGGGTTCCGATCAGGTGAAACTGGTGGCAAGTGGCATCTTGGCAGCTGCACGCTTGACTTTACTCAGTTCATGGGCAGTTATTTTGCGCCTTGGTTTTTCCACACGCTTCTTGCGACCCTGTTGACTATTTTGAATAAAACGCTTGATTGTTCGATGATCACGCTTCAGAAGCTTGGCAATTTTAAGAGTGCTGCATCCCTCTGCAAGATATCTCACTACTTTTGACTTTTCTGAGCCCGTCAAGTCCTTCTTTTGACCCATTTTGCCAAAGGAAAGGAAGTTGCCTAATAATTATGCACACCTGATATAGGGTGTTGATGTCATTAGACCACACCCCTTCTCATTACAGAGATGCACATCACCTAATAATAATACCTAATTAATTGGTAGTAGGCTCTCGAGCCTATACAGCTTGGAGTAAATCAACGCATAAAGAGGATGATGTGGTCAAAATACTCATTTGCCTAATAATTCTGCACTGCCTGTATATGTATATATATATATATATATATATATATATATATATATATATATATATATATATATATATATATATATATATACATACACACATACACATACACACATATATATATATATATATATATATATATATATACATACACACATACACATACACACATATATATATATATATATATATATATATATATATATATATATATATATATATATATATATATATATATATATCTATATATGTGTGTGTAT
Organism: Danio kyathit; assembly: GCA_903798195.1. Taxonomy (NCBI): domain Eukaryota; kingdom Metazoa; phylum Chordata; class Actinopteri; order Cypriniformes; family Danionidae; genus Danio; species Danio kyathit. Next base: position 44,391,610 of record LR812541.1, on the reverse strand, counting down.
GTATATATATATAGGCAAAATAAAATGCATTCCCATGGCTCCTGACTTGACATTAAATTTTACGTGGTGAAATTATCAATGAGCGAGAAATTAAACATTATTTATAACTTTATTAAATCGAGCTCACATGTGATTTTGTGTACATATACATCATCACTCGACTGAATGCACGAGGCTGTAGATTTAAGTAAAAATAATGTTAAATAAAATGCTCAGCTTCTTGCCCAGACAGACCGTTAAGTTTCATAAGACCTAAAAGTATCATCATGGGTCAAGGGTTTTGCCTGCATACGTTTTTAGACTCTAAAAACTGTTAGTAGCAGTTGAATTGCATTTGATATCACCAAAGATCACAATTGAAATCTACAAATCTGAAAAAAAAGTGATCTAATTTTTTCTTTGCTTTGAAATTGGTAAATTAAAGGGATAGTTCACCCCAAAATTAAAATAACCTCATCATTTATTCCCCCTCATGTGGTTCTAAACTTTAATGAACACACAAAAGAAGCTCTTGCTAATAATGCTGGCTTCTGTCACCCACTGACTTCCATAGTAAGAAAAAATACTATGGTAGTCAATGGGTGTCATCAACAAGAATTTTTCAAAATATCCTCTTTTGTGGTCAACAGAAAAAAGACTCTTAAATAGGTTTTGAACAAGTGAAGAGTGAAGTAAATGATGACAGAATTGTAATTTTTCAGAGAACGCCATTTTTGTTTTGTTTTTTACATTTTGGGTCAATTAAACCAGTGTTACCCAACCCTGTTCCTGAAGGCACACCAACAGTCCACATTTTAAAACTTTTACTAATCAAACACACCTGAGTCAGCTCATCCCATCAGACTCCAAAACCTGAAATGAATGGGTCAGATGAGGGAGACATCCAAAATATATCCTGTTGGTGTGCCTCCAGGAACAGGGTTGGGAAACACTGAATTAAACAATAAATCGCTTTCCTTGTTCCTTGTAAAGTGAATTAAATTAGTGATTGTGTTGTAATTTCTGTAGCACACCAATAGCACAGTGATTCCAACAAAACAAAGCATTTCCTGAATAAAGAAACATGAAATGAACCATATTCAAACACAGATTTTCTAAGAGAAATTTGCTAACTACGAGTCACTGATGTCCACAGTGTTGGAGTCTGAAAATATATGGTGCGGCGACAGATGGAACTTATCGTCCTGCTGATGTTGTGTTGAAATCGACAGAGGGAGACTCTGAACGAGAATGGTTCCAGGTGGACCAATATCTAAACTATCATCAGGCAAAATATCCCCAGTGTGCCTGGACATGTCCTCAGATGTAGAACCGTCAATGTTCAAACATTCCTTAGTAGAGGCGATCATAGGATTTGCTTCGGTTACCACTGTAACCTCAGTTCCACCCTCCTGGATGAGCTTATGGAGGCTTTCCAGGTCAGAACAGGATGTTATGAAGGTGTGCGTGGCGTCAGAAGCAGACGCCGAACAGGAGGCGATAAAGTTTTGAGAACTGCTCTGAGAGACGCTTTCACTGGAGGCGATTTGAGCAAGTAAAACAGTCTGGTGCTCGAGAGCACCTTCTGGTGCTAGCATACTAACGTGTTGTAATACAGGGTTCAAAAGCACATTGTGATCATCCGTACCAAGCAGAACGGCTCCAGGCTTTGAAGTCTGAACAAAACTAGCCTCCGATCCTAAAGAGGGCGCCACTATGATTTTAAGATGCGTCGTGTTGTAGGTTGAAGGTGATTCAGTTGCGATTGAAGCTTCAGGTATTTTCTGGACAGGTTGTTTGGTAGCAGTTTGTGAGATCTGATTATGACTTTGTTGTTGATTGATATTGTTATGCTGCCTCTTGTGGCTGCGAAGAGAATCTTCCCTGACGAATGAAGCCTCACATAAGTTACAACGATACGCCCGTGTGGCTTCTAGTTTCGCTCTGTAACGTGAACTAATCGGTTTTGCCGGATCTTCCCCATTACCGCTAATCCTTCCGGATTTACTTACTCTATCTGGTTTATCTGCGTGACACTTCCTTGTGTGGATTAGCAAATTGCTGCGCTGCTTACTAGCAAACGAACAGTGATCGCATTTAAACGGTCGCTCGTCGGAGTGCACACGCTCGTGGATCTTGAGCGCCCCCCTGCTGGAGCAGGAGTAACTGCACTCACTGCATTGCAACGGCTGGGCTGGTTGGTGCTGACGCAAATGGTGTCGTAGGGCGGCTTTAGTGGAGCACTGGAAATCACACTTGGAGCAGTGGAAGGAGTCCGAGGCGCTGTGCTTCAGATGCACATGAGATTTTAAATTGGCCTTCATGGCGCATCGATAATCGCAGAGGTCACATTTGTAAGGCTTCTCGCCGGAGTGAACCCGACTGTGGCGTTTCAGGTCAGAGTTGATCTTGAATTTGGCGTCGCACTGGTTGCACTGGAACGGGGCGTCACCTGAGGAGGAAAACACGTAGGAATGTGAAGTCAATACAGATGTGAGAAATTCCAGGGTTATGGATGTGACATTTGCAGTCATTTTTTTGTCCTACTAAAGCAGCAGTTCTCAATCCTGGTCCTCTTGACCACCCTCTCTGCACATTTTGCATCCTTCTCTTGTTTAACACACCAGATTTGGATAACCAGATTCTAAAAGAGAGCTTCTGTGTTCCCAGTAATTATGTTTCCACGCAAAGATGTGAATTAGATCTATGTGCAAAACTGGAACATTGCATAAAACATTTGTGAATAAAGCAGCATTTCCATCCAATGCGTCACAGAGAACAAAATCAGCACTTCCTGATAAACTGGCGCTAAATATCAATTGGAAAAACGTCATTTGCTGTGGTAGGAGAAGCAACTCTGAGCCTTTTTTCTTAAATAATAAATTACTTGGACCTGAGAAGATAAAATGCAATAAACGCGCAGTGGTTTTTGGAGGCGTGAAACACTCTTTGGAAGTGCAGATGCTCAAGACAGTTCTGAAGGTAATAATAATAATACTAAACCACTTTAGTGATGGACTTTGGCAAAAAAAAAAAAAAAATTTCATGTTTTACTCTGTTTTGGCAGAGCACCTGCATGCACAGCACTGATTGCGTGTGTTCTCACTTTCATAACATTACAAAGATGTGCTGTCTGACTTCAAAAACAAGAAACAGGAAAACAGTTTTATCTTATTAATCTTTTGGCAATGTTTCACATGCCAAATTATCAAAAATCAGTACCTGGAAATACTCTGTGTAGCTGAAAACAAAACACAACTCAAAGACAAGACATAACATTTCACTTCAATTTACATGGATGAAATATTGTTCCATGATCATTAAGTGTAACATATATACATTGAAACAGAAATGTACTTATTAAATATATATATAAGACTAAGTGTTATATTTTAAATGATTAAAAACTTCTTGATTATAAATCAGTAAAAGATTTGAGATGTCAATTAATTAGTATTTGAGAGCTGCATTGTGACCCCTGCATAGAGTTTTTTAATATGTCACATAATGACATAAGTATGACTTAAGTTTATATATACTGTATATATATATATACACATTACAGTTGAAGTCAGAATTATTAGCCCCCTTTTGAATTTCCTTTTGAGCAAGGAAATTTTCACAATATGTCTGACAATGTTTTTTCTTCTGAAGAAAGTCTTATTTGTTTTATTTTGGTTAGAATAAAAGCAGTTTTAAATTTTTTAAAAGCCATTTTAAGGACAAAATTATTAGCCCCTTTAAGATATTTTTTTTGATAGTCTACAGAACAAACCATCGTTATACAATAACTTGCCTAATTACCCTAACCTGCCTAGTTAACCTAATTAACCTAGTTAAGCCTTTAAATGTCACTTTAAGCTGTATAGAAGTGTCTTGAAAAATATCTAGTAAAATATTATTTACTGTCATCATGGCAAAGATAAAATAAACCAGTTATTAAAAATGAATTATTAAAACTATTATGTTTAGAATGTGTTGAAACAATCTTCTCTCTGTTAAACAGAAATTGGGGAAAAAAATAAAAAGGGGGTGAATAATTCAGGGGGCTAATAATTCTGACTTCAACTGAATATATATATATATATATATATATATATATATATATATATATATATATATATATATATATATATATATATATATATATATATATTCAGTTGAAGTCAGAATTTAAAAATGAATCTAGATTAAAATGGCTCAATTAAATTCTGCCGAAGCCATTCAGAATATGTGTGCTACCCAAATAAGTCTTTGAGAACGGGTTTCTCAAGCCAGGTGACGCATTAGACCAGGGGCTCATCTCCTGTTTCCAAAATGCATCACAAACTGCTTAAGAAACTGTTCTACTATGATAATTGGTGAGGAAAATAAATGATGTTCAATAAGATGTACTTGTGTTTACTAACTGTTTATTCAGTTAAACATGAATGTTGAACTGTAGGCCTACATAAGCTCCAGAATACAGAAAATGCTGCTTCGCAAAGGCAAGTTCACAGACCCCTGACGGTGTCAAACATTGAGTATGTTTACATGGGCAACAATTAGGGCTGGACGATATGGCAAAAATTTATATCACGATATATATTTTTATTTCGGTCGATACAATATAATTTTGATATGGACAATATTACAAAGCAAGGAAAAACTGCCAAGAACGCACACAATGGATGTCTGTACCTACAAATGTCTGCAAAGTGAATTTGCAAAGTCGATAATACCTCCAGACTCTTATAACTTTTTTTTAAATAAAAACAGTACAAAAAAATTTGTTCACTTTTTATTTGTATTTAGCCTATACAAACAAGAAATGTGAAATAAACTATCAAATAAATAAAACTCTCAGACTCAGCTTATAATATATAGACAGTTTGTGGGGGTTAGCTTGACCAACGTGATGAACAGAAACTTTTATCAGTGTTTTTTTTTTGTATATGCTGAATATTTAACAATCAAAATAATACCAAAATCTTACAATTATGACATCCACATCGTAAAAAAAACATAGAAAAAGAATAATAATTATAATAATAAAAAATCATAAAGAGTAAAGGCTACATTAATATTTGCAATAGAGGAGTTGTTTGAGTATATTCATAATTCTAATTGCTTTTCATCTAGAACGTCCTTTAAGGGTTTTATCTGTCTATTTATATTTGTGTATGTAATTACCTAATTAAATTGAAAGGTTATTATATAAGATTTATATAGACTAATATTTTATATAACACGTTTTCATTATTTAACAGATTTAATAGCTCTATTAAATATATCACATTCTTTCTACTTCATCAGCTTAGCAATAACCTGATAAATGTTTGTGAGTTTTATTTTGTAAGTGCGCGAGTGTTATATGCCAGCATGCAGCGAGTTTGTGTATGTGAGTGTTAATTTTGGTGTTTATGCAAGGATCGAGTTTGTTTGTGCGTGTGTTAATGTGGGAGTATATGCAAGGATCGGCGAGTTTATATGCATATGTGGGTGTATGCATGCATCAAGTTTATATGTATATGCGCAAATTTCATACATGTTTTGAACATTCAATAGTATAGGTGTATATGCGAGTGATTTATAGGTGTATATGCACGTGTTGATAAGCGAAGTGAGGCCACAGGTTGGCTTAAACTTTTATGTTGCCTCATCTTCTGACTCTCAGTATGTTTTATCGGGTGGAACTGCTTCAAATGGTGAAACAGATTTGATGTGTTGCCGCCGCTAGTCAGCTACACTCTCTGGCACACTTTGCAGAACACCGAAACTAAGTTTATCGGAACTTAAAAAGCCGAACCACTTCCACACCACTGCATTAGGCTTTCCTTTCTTATCAACTATTTCGTCTGCATTCTTACTTGTGGAAGCTTGTTTATTCGCATCTGTATTCAGAGCACTCATTTTGTAGCTAAAACTTTCTGCGGCGCAGCTTAAACAACTGCTGTGCTGAGCGCTGGCAGCGTGTCTGTGTTGTTCGTCATCACGTAAGTGACATCAGATCACGCTCTTTCTGACGGCTGAGCACTGAATGTCATTCAGTGACAAGTGATACATGTATAAGATCTTGTATAAATAAT
>LR812541.1:44365563-44383063 GCA_903798195.1 Danio kyathit | reverse complement strand
TGAAGGTAAGATTGTCTTTAATTACTGAATGATTGTCAAATGTATTTTTTAATGTTATGGACTGTCGGATTTACAATTGATGTATACTTGACATATGATGATAATTGATGTGTTGTTTTTTTGTGGAATAATGCTTTTGAATATGAAGGTAAATAGTCCTTGTGTTGTTGGTCATGGAATGTTGAAATGAGGATGAGATTGTTTTGGAGTGGTCGTCTAATGACGCAATGTGATTGACTGTGGGATAAAAGGGTGGAGTAAGAGGATTGTGTTACACACCGAGGTAGGCATTGTGCCGAAACGTTTGTGTTTTTTGAGTCACCCGTAGAATGTAAAAATAAAAACAACACGAAGCAATTACTTGACGAGTGCGAATCATTACCTTTTTGAACCTTAAAATAAAAAAATGAATCGCAATGAATCGGGGTTTGGGAACAAATGAATCATTCATTCAAAGGTAAAAATAAATTCATATTATAAGACCATGAAAGTGTTTTTTGGCCTTGCATGCATATCAGTATGTTGTTGGAGAACCATAAAACCGAAATGTGACCCTTTTTAATGTATAATAGGGGCTCTTTAAGTTAATAAAAATCGATTTGTAATGAATCAAAAACCCAGCATTTTTCTACAGTACGAGATGTATACGAATGCCTAATCTATATCAGAAAAACAGTATTGCAATATTGTTTTGCTGGTACAAACCTGAGAATGTGCATATGTGTCGTTTTTGAGTGAGTGCTGGTTTCAGCTTTTTGGAGGGGGTTTTCTGGGCTTTGGTGAGGGTCTTCTTGACTTTCGATACACATGTCTGAAGCGACTCTTAAAAACAATAGTTTAGTGATTAGTGAACAGCACAGACTTCTATATAAAGAGTCATCAATAACTAGGGCTGAACAATATATCGTTTGAGCATCGATATTGCAATGTGTGCATTCGAAATAGTCACATCGCAGGATTAGATTATTTATTAAAGAATAAAAGATAAAGATTAAAGATCACTTATACAACGATGACCATGCTATTTTATGCTTGATTGTTCAATTTCTGTACCTGAAAACTGTTGACTCTCCAAAAAACCATTAAGCGCTTTTTATTTCACTTTTATCTTTGCTCTCTTGTACAGGGAGTGCAGAATTATTAGGCAAGTTGTATTTTTGAGGATTAATTTTATTATTGAACAACAACTATGTTCTCAATGAACCCAAAAAACTCATTAATATCAAAGCTGAATATTTTTGGAAGTAGTTTTTAGTTTGTTTTTAGTTTGACCTATTTTAGGGGGATATCTGTGTTTGCAGGTGACTATTACTGTGCATAATTATTAGGCAACTTAACAAAAAACAAATATATACCCATTTCAATTATTTATTTTCACCAGTGAAACCAATATAACATCTCAACATTCACAAATATACATTTCTGACATTCAAAAACAAAACAAAAACAAATCAGTGACCAATATAGCCACCTTTCTTTGCAAGAACACTCAAAAGCCTGCCATCCATGGATTCTGTCAGTGAATGAGAGGTGTACTGTTTTCCCTCCTTGTAAATCTCACATTTGATGATGGACCACAGGTTCTTTATGGGGTTCAGTTCAGGTGAACAAGGACGCCATGTCATTAGTTTTTCTTCTTTTAGACCCTTTCTTGCCAGCCACACTGTGGAGTACTTGGACGCGTGTGATGGAGCATTGTCCTGCATGAAAATCATGTTTTTCTTGAAGGATGCAGACTTCTTCCTGTACCACTGCTTGAAGAAGGTGTCTTCCAGAAACTGGCAGTAGGACTGGGAGTTGAGCTTGACTCCATCCTCAACCCGAAAAGACCCCACAAGCTCATCTTTGATGATACCAGCCCAAACCAGTACTCCACTTCCACCTTGCTGGCGTCTGAGTCGGACTGGAGCTCTCTGCCCTTTACCGATCCAGCCACGGGCCCATCAAGCCTCACTCTCATTTCATCAGTTCATAAAACCTTAGAAAAATCAGTCTTGAGATATTTCTTGGCCCAGTCTTGACGTTTCAGCTTGTGTGTCTTGTTCAGTGGTGGTCGTTTTTCAGCCTTTCTTACCTTGGCCATGTCTCTGAGTATTGCACACCTTGTGCTTTTGGGCACTCCAGTGATGTTGCAGCTCTGAAGCTCTGGTGGCAAGTGGCATCTTGGCAGCTGCACGCTTGAATTTTCTCAGTTCATGGTTCAGTTCTCAGTTTATTTTGCGCCTTGGTTTTTCCACACGCTTCTTGCAACCCTGTTGACTATTATTAATGAAACACTTGATTGTTCGATGATCATGCTTCAAAAGCTTGGCAATTTTAAGAGTGCTGCATCCCTCTGCAAGATATCTCACTATTTTTGACTTTTCGGAGCCTGTCAAGTCCTTCTTTTGACCCATTTTGCCAAAGGAAAGGAAGTTGCCTAATAATTATGCACACCTGATATAGGGTGTTGATGTCATTAGACCTCACCCCTTCTCATTACAGAGATGCACATCACCTAAGATGCTTAATTGGCAGTAGGCTTTCGAGCCTATACAGCTTGGAGTAAGACAACATGCATAAAGAGGATGATGTGGTCAAAATACTCATTAGCCTAATAATTCTGCACTCCCTGTATTTATACTGTATATGCTCGTAATTTATTATGATGTATGCAAACGCACTGCATAGAAAAAGACTTGATCATCCCAATCTATCTAAATGAATGAATTCTTTCCAAATAGAACTATTCAATTCATCAGGTGAAATCTTATTCATATCGCAATATATATCGCAGCAAATATCACAATGTCAGATTTTTTCAATATCATGCAGCCCTAATTATAAGCTTTAAAAGTGAGTACTTGAGCGTTCAGACTCACCACTCGCTCCAGCGTTTCGTACTGATATATGAGTGGAGGGGATCTGGCAGCAGTTTTGCTTGTGTGCAAAAAACAGTTCGACGTTGTTGTACTGCTGTTTGCAGAAGCCGCAAATGTGGATGTCAGGACTCACTTCTACTAACAGGTGGTTTATGCCTATAAAACAACATTTGAATATACGAGAAGGGACATAAATGGCTTTCACAAGTATTTCTGTTTATATTTATTTACAAGCAATCAATTATATGTCACAGTGTTAGACTTTACTGCAATTTTACTGTAAATTTCTGCAAAAAACAACCTCAAAAAGGTTATTGCAAAAATACAATAAAAAGTCTAACAGTGCAGTAATAAATAAATAATGATGCCTTGAATTTGCTGTATTTGTAAATATATATTTAAACACAATCATATAGGATATGGTCAGTCTCATTTTGTCAGTCTACAATTAGGTACAAAGAACATTAAATGCAAGTAAAGTGTCGAATATTTTAAACTTGTGACAATAAAATGTGAAAACACAAGAATATCGGTCATACTTTACAATGAGGTTGTGTTAGTTAATTTACAAATATGAAAAAACAATGAACAATACATTCATTGGCTTTTACACACTTTACTGGTCTGTTGCATTTAATATGCTGTACAAGTATTTTTCATTATTAACACAAACACACAAAATACATTAACTAATGAAACCTTATTGTAAAGTGTGACCAGAATATCACAGCAAAAAGTCAGATTTGTTGGTATATTATCTATTATTAGACTGGATTATTTTTTAGTGATTGTCTTTCTCTAAATCACGATAAAAAAGTACAACAGGCATTATTTTTAAATCACATTATTGGTGATAAGGTAAAGTTGGTTTTATATTTGCATATTCAGACATTCTCTTTAATAGTATGGTTTCAGAAAAGTATTTATAAATTGGGAAATCATATCAACAGCAAATGACTATCAAAGTACAACATAGTTTACACTCAGATACATTGTGCTAATGTTGTTTTGAAGTCATACATGCATCTTCACACCGAATACTCAAAGTAGTGTGGTAAACAATATATATAGCATTAAAATGAATGAATGTGCGAAAATAAAACCAACTTTACCGCAATATTACTGGTATAGTCACAGTGGAAAAACAAATATGTATTAACATGTATTACAGAGGTGGAAAGAGTACTGAAAAATCATACTTAAGTAGAAGTACCATTACTTGCCTAAAAATGTAGTGCAAGTAGAGTAAAAGTATCTGTTGTAAATATTACTTAAATATGAGTAAAAAGACCTTTTAAAAGTTCTCAGGAGTAGTGAGTATTACGCTGTAAAAAGCTGATGCATTTACATCTAATTAGTGGATGTGTGTAAACGAAACATTCGGTAGAGCATTTAGTTATTGGCCAGCAGGCACACAATGTCATAAGACTTTAATATTAGGTTAGATTTAGGTTGTGATGTCAGGTGACCAAAATTAAACGTCTTAGCCAGTGTCATTATTTTGATGTCCAATAACGATGCCAATTGATGTTGATATTTGGTTGATTTTAGGTTGGATGTTGGATATTGACGTCGGCCTGACGTTGAGTTCTGATGCCAACCCGATTTTCATTTCCAATCAAAATGCAATGTCCCCACGATGTTGGGGTACAACGCCAATCTGACGTCATGTTGACATCCTGTGCCTGCTGGGTGTTTAAGGCCATTTCACTCATCATACAGTAAACATTCGTCATCTTCTCATCAGTGACATGCATCTAAACATTCTCTGGGCCAATGCTTGTAAAGATTTTGGACATCTTCTTGGACAATTTTAATTCTTCCAAATAGGCATGGGATGATAACCGTTTTCAAGGTGAACCGCAGTTTGCAAAAGTCAAGGTTTTAAAACCGTAATACTGTTCCTAAGGTACGTGTAAGATTTTTTTTATTTACATTTTTTTTTTTTTTTTTTTTAGGACAACAGTATCTCCAGCAGAAAAAATATCCAAAAATGTCATTTTAAATTGTAAAGAAATCTGTGTTTTTGAAACTAATGAAGACAGCAGAAGTCAATGATTCATTTGAATTATATAACCTGACATGTTTACTGCTCCAAAATATCATGAATCTTTCAAAAAATAAAATTTATTGTTTTCAAAGGGGAAAAAAGTTTTTGTTTTGTACCCAGACATTTAAAAAGAATATATTTTAGAGCAGTAATCACAATACCGTGAAACAGTAATATTTTTATTTAAGGTTATCATACCGTCAGAATCTTATACCGGCCCATGCCTACTTCCAAACAGTTTGCTGCAATTATAACTACCTCGCCCATGTCTTGAGGTAGTTCATTAAGATGCGATTTACCTTCTATATGTGGACAGGAATCACAGGACTGATTTTTCTAATCCCCATAGAGTCTAAAAATAATCTAAAAATAAAGTAGTGATTGCAGGTTGAAGGAAAGTAGTGAAGTAAAAAATACAGATACAGCACTAAAAATGTACTCAATGTACTTTAAAACTACTTAGTAAATTACAATTTCTGAGAAAAACTACTCAATTACAGTAATTTGAGTATTTGTAATTTGTTACTTTACACCACTGCCTTTGACCCACATATAATCTTTAATCTTTGATTAATCTGAAATCATTGCAGACGGATATGGCAAATATTGATGATCATATTTATATAAACTAACGTTACCTGATTGTTATACCTATATTAGTGTATTCTCCACAACTTAAGCAACTTCCATTTCTTACATTTAATCGATTTAAGAAACATGCTCCATAAGCACGATTATTATAATATATATATTTTATTACTACATATTAAAATTGACTTTTTCTAATTATATCAATTTATCAGCGTCTCCAGTTTGATGGATCTCATTATTTATAGTTATCTATATCACGAAGAGTTTTCTTTCAAAGTCTGTTTAAAAACATTGCTTTTCTGCGATTTTCTCATATCTTTATGTACCTTCTCCGTGAAATGTTGCCATCTGGATGAAGATGTCAGCTGATTCTGAGTATGTGAAGTATTTGACAACTTTAATTCGCGTTTGCTGCTGTTGCTGTTCTGTGTCCTCTTCATTTCAAACGGTTTTTTTCAGCAGAGTTGACGGTTTTGCGACAGTGTGAACTGCTTGACGGTAAACAACATTTCGTCGCTGGAAAAGCGTTCAGTACTGCTGAACAGGAGCAGCGCCCCAACAGTCAGGAGACAAGGTAAGTTCATTCAGCCAATATTTACAGTTTTTCTCAGTCGCTTTGGTACATTTCTCACAACACTATTTACATTTGCACAACAGTTAATGCATTTCTCAAAACAATTAGTGCACACTGCAAAACCTAGTGGATAACCTGCAAAAGCGTGTACCTTGCTTAAAATGGAGAGCTCATTCCTCAAAAACAAGTATTCATGTTAATGAAAGAGTCAGTGTCATCAAAATGAAAAGTCCTGCCACCATTGTTTCTGAACAAGACAGTCAAATGGCTTTGTCATGTTTTCATTATGACAGTTTACTCTGTACATTTATTTCCAATGCAAAAAAAGTCAGATTTTGGTGACACTTTCTTAAAATGCTCAAGACAGCACTATATACTATTAGCACAGCCATTTGAAAACTACAGTAAAGTTAGACATCACTGCATTTAGTGAGGTATCTGAGTACAAGACACTGAATATGTGTGTTTCACATTTTTACTGCATTTGCTCTTTGCAATTCTAATTTATTCACAGTATTGTACAAAAGAATAAACACACCCTTATTTGCAACAAACATAAACTTCCTTTGTGTAGAGCTGTGCACAAATGTAAACAATATTGCAGTACATATTGGAGCTGAACCTACAACATACACAGGTCTGTAAATCATTCATGAATTGTTTAATTTTGGAGACATTTTCAGAAAAAAAAGATTTAACATTTTAAAATAAAATTACCTTGACAGATTTTGACAACTAGTTCAACATTTTTGTATGTAATGACTCAAGTAATGAAATGAGGACTATTAGTTTTATATGGAATGACTATTCAGCATCCACAAGTTTAGTTAATTTTGACTGACATGACATGAGCAAATGATAATGTTATAAACAGCAGAGAGTTGTATGAATGCAATTGATGCATTTCCAAAAGCATTTGCAATTTATTGAAAGGAATGAGAAACTGCTACTATGATGTGCACAAATGACTAATTGTTTTGAGAAATGCATTAACTGTTGTGCAAATGTAAATAGTGTTTTGTGAAATGCACCAAAGCCACTGAGAAAAACTGTAAGATTAACATTTCGATTTACAGTTTTTCTCAGTGGCTTTGGTGCATTTCTCACAAAGGAATTCCCATTTCCTATGGGAAAGGAATTTAGTTTTGATGCATGAGTAAACTGTTTTTGGAGAGATATGAGCTTTTGCAAGTGAGCTATAGTGTTGTGTTGAACTGTAACACTGTTTTGCCAAATGATCTTAGAGTTTTGAGAATGTAATTTCTGTTTCAAGAAATGAGCCAAACCAATAGAGAAAAACTGTAATTAACAACATTTACATATTGGGAAAATTCTATAGAAGTCTAAATACTTGAAGGTGAAAGCAATATGCTGTGGCTTTTATAATGAGATTATTTTTATACTGTATAAACGCAAAAACAAAAAGTGCAATTAATCTTTCATTCTTATATAAAACAAATATAAACTGGAAAAACACTTGCTCTTTCTATTTTATTTTATTTTATTTTCATTCATTCATTAAATTTCCTTCTGCTTAGTCCCATTCACAGCAGATGCCCTTCCAGCTGCAACCCATCACTGGGAAACATCCACACACACTCATTCACACACATACACTACGGACAATTTACCTTACCCAATTCACCTATAGCGCATGTCTTTGAACTTGAGGGGGAAACCGGAGCACCCGGAGGAAACCACGCAAACATGGGGAGAACATGCAAACTCCACACAGAAATACCAACTGACCTAGCCAGAACTCGATCCAGAGACCTTCTTGCTTTGATGTGACAACGCTACCCACTGAGCCGCCGTGTCGCTTATTTTATTTATTTATTTATTTATTTATTTATTTATTTATTTATTTTTATTTCATAGGTGCATCTGTATTTTTGTTGCAGATACTGCCACGTTATTGTACATAAATATATGTTCAATTAAAAAATATAAGACAGTAATATGGATAGATAGACAGAAAAACAGACAGACAGATAAAAGTAAAAAGAAAAGAAAATGAACTTAAAAAAATAATAATAATTATTATTATCATTATTATTTAAAATGATCTCAATTTTAAACAGAATTTGAGAACAATATAAAAATAAAAAATAGACTATATTAAAAATGTATTATTTTACTATTACATGTTTTGCAGAAAATGTGACATTTCTGAAAAGTTTTATAACAACATTTAAAGTTATTATTAGATTCTTAAATTACTCCAAATAAATAATAATAATAATTCATTCATTCTTTCATTTTCTTTTCATCTTAGCCTCTTTATTAATCTGGAGTCGCCACAACGCAATAAACCACCAACTTATCCAGCATATGTTATATGCAGTGGATGCCCAGCTGCAACCCATAACTGGAAAACAACCATACACACTTATTCACACACACACATACATACACAACGGACAATTTAGCTAACCCAATTCACCTATAGCGCATGTCTTTGGATTGTGGGGGAAACTGGAGCACCCGGAGGAAACCCACGAGACCACAGGGAGAACATACAAACTCCACACAGAAACACCAACTGACCCAGCTGAGGCTCGAACCAGTGACCTTCTTGCTGTGAGGCAATCGTGCTACCCACTGCGCCACTGTGACACCATAATAATTCTAGTAATAATAAAAATGTTAATAATAAATATTTAAACAATTTTTAAATAATGCAAATAATTAACAAGCTTTTAACCTAACTGTTGTTGTTATTATTATTATTATTTTTATTATTATTATTATTATTATGTGAAATTAGAACAAGATTAGTTAGAATAAAAACAGAATTAGAAATATATCCAACAAAAACAAATATACTGAATTGTTATTATTATTATTATTATTATGTGAAATTAGAACAAGATTAGAACAAGATTATTATTATATATAATTTTATTATTATATAATTGTATTATTTTTTAGAGAAACAACAATATAACCAAAATAAATATGCAAAGTAAATAAGTGAATGGTTTATATTTTCTAATGATACTGTAAAAGTGTGTAAAGTATAGTATGAATGTTATATTTCATGTCATTTTGATAATCTAATCTAAGAATCATACTTACCGTAATTTAATCACTCTTTCCTCATTCCAAGGAGGTTTGCTATCTAAAAAGGAATAAGAAAACAGCTGCAGGTGTTTCCCCTTGCAAATGACATTTCTTTGTCTCTGTCAGTGGATGTGAAGTCAGCTGAGCTGCTGCTTAATGACTGCAGGCCGTCAGAAACATCACTGTCTGCAGTTCCGCTGATGAACACACGAGGACGCCGGAGCTCCATCAGAACAGCAGAACAGCAGGACTACAGAAGCCCGACACAGCACCCATCCAGCGGTCAGATTCAGCAGACCTGTGAGTGGCTCTTATATGACATTTGGGACATTTTTAAATGTTTTATTTATGTTATTATATTTATATACATTTTATTACATTGTACATAGCTAGTGTTTATCTAAGCACGATGCATTAAATATACTAATGCAATAATAATAATAATAATAATATAAATTGTCAAATAAAGTGTTATTATACATTATTGATATATACATGTTACAACCAGTGTAATATATGAAATAATATATTAATATTGTATTTTCACTTAAAATTATATAATATTCAAATATACAAAATGTAAAATGTGTAAAATACGAAAAGATGAAATCTTGGAAATTTTGACATGTTTTATTGTTATTATAATGCATTTATATGATATTTATATTTTGTTATTTTACTTATTGTTTATTAATTATGTTTGTTATGTGTTATATTTATGACTCTATCTATTACAATATCTAAGCACAGCATTAAAATAACAGCAACAACAACAACAACAATACTGATTAGTATTACTAACAACAGTACTATTATTATTATTATTATTATTATTATTATTATTATTATTATTATTATTATTATTAATAATAATAATGCAGATTTTTCATTTCTACACATTATTAATAAATACATTTTACCAGCATTGTTTTGAGACAAATATTATATCAAATAAGATATACATTAATTTGTTAATTTTCCTACGGCTTAGTCCCTTTATTCATCAGAGGTCACCACAGTGGAGTGAATCGCCAACTTATCCAGCATATGGTTTACACAGCGGATGCCCTTCCAGCTGCAACCCAGTACTGGGAAACACCCATACACACTCATTCACACACATACACTACGGACAATTTAGTTTATTCAATTGCCCTATAGCGCATGTGTTTGGACTGTGGGGGAAACTGGAGCACCCGGAGGAAACCCACGCGAACACGAGGAGAACATGCAAACTCCACACAGAAATGCCAACTGACCCAGCCGGAACTCGAACCAGCGACCTTTTTGCTGTGAGGCGACAGTGCTAACCACTGAGCCACCGTGTCACCATAAGATATACATTGTTTTATTCTATATGTAAAATATGAATAAAATATGAATAGATGGTGATACAAAAACATGATATCCTAATGAGAATATTTTATATATAAAGTGTATATCATTATGTATGAATGAAATGTATGAATATTTGTAAAATTGTAGTCTTATATACTTTTATTTATGCATATTTTGGGTCAAATATGGACAAACACAACTGTTTTTCAATTAAATGTTTAACCCAACAATTAAGTGTCCATATTTGACCTAATATGTAAACATATTGCATGTGTAAAATCATTATTATTGATATTATTATTATTATTCATTCATTCATTTTCTTTTTGGCTTAGTTCCTTTATTAATCCGGGGTCGCCACAGCGGAATGAACCGCCAACTTATCCAGCATGTTTTTATGCAGCGGATGCCCTTCCAGCCGCAACCCATCTCTGGGAAACATCCACACACACTCATTCACACTCATACACACACACACACACACACACACACACTCATACACTATGGTCAATTTAGTTTATTCAATTCACCTATAGCGCATGTCTTTGGACTGTGGGGGAAACCGGAGGACCCAAAGGAAACCCACGCCAACACGGGGAGAACATGCAAACTCCACACAGAAATGCCAACTGACCCAGCTGGGACTCGAACCAGCAACCTTCATACTGTGAGGCAACAGTGCTAACCACTGAGTCACCGTGCCGCCTCCCCAGTTTAATATGCACAAGTTTATTCAACAAAGTGAACAAAACCGAGTATATTATTGCTGATTATTATTCTGTTTATTTTAGAGTAAAAACAGACTGGTGAAAAGTGTGTGTGTGTGTGTGTGTGTGTGTGTGTGTGTGTGTGTGTGTGTGTGTGTGTGTGTGTGTGTGTGTGTATGCGTCTTGCAGAGGACATTTATTTCTCAGACTTCACTTCAATGAAATATTTACATATGATTGGTCGTCACCTCAGGCGTTGAGCTCAGGGTGTGAATAATCCACTCATCATTAATTTACAGCACATTTTTATCCCCATATGCTGAGATTCAGAGGCACGTCAGACCTGAGAAAGAGAAGAAGAGAAACACACTGTTGAATAATACTGAGACTGAGACAGACAACAGACATGACGGACCACATTCAATTCAATTCAATTCAAGTTATTCAATTATTTGCATAGCGCTTTTCACAATAATTACGCATTCACATTATTCAGACGACTAACAATTCATATACAAATTAATTTAATATAGGCTAATGATGATGATGATGATGATGATGATGATGATGATGATGATGATGATGACACAGGCACAACAAGCAAGTTTGGAAATGGATTGAAAATCTTACGTTTCTAAATTATAAATAAATAAATAAATAATAAAACATTAAATATAATACAATAACATTATAATATTATAAGTCTTTTTTACTTCTTCTTTCTATTATTTTATTATTAGTAGTAGTAATAATAATAATAATACATTATAATACCTAGTTGTTGTAATAATATTCATTCATTTTCTTTTCGGCTTAGTCCCTTTATTAACCAGGGGTCGCCACAGCGGGATGAACCGCCAACTTATCCAGGACATGTTTTATGCAGCAGATGCCCTTCCAGCCGCAACCCATCACTGGGAAACATCCATACAGTCTCATTGACACACATACACTACAGCCAATTTAGCTTACCCAATTCACATGTACCGCATCTCTTTGGACCTTTGGGGGAAACCGGAGCACCCAGAGGAAACCCACACCAACACGGGGAGAACATGCAAACTCCACACAGAAACGTCAACTGACCCAGCCGAGGCTTGAACCAGCGACCTTCTTGCTGTGAGGCGACAGCACTACCTACTACACCACTGCGTCGCCCTGTTGTAATAATAATTAGACATTAATAAATAAATAAATAATAAAGCATTAAATATAACACAATAACATTATAATATTATAAGTCTTTTTTACTTCGTTCTATTATTTTATTAGAAATAATAATAATAATACTACATTATAAGGTCTAGTTGTTGTAATAATAATTAGATATTAATAAATAAATAATGATAAAACAATAAATATATAACACAATAACATAATATTATGTCTTTACTTCTTTCTATTATTTTATTAGAAATAATAATAATAATACTACATTATAAGGTCTAATTGTTGTAATAATAATTAGATATTAATAAATAAATAATGATAAAACAATAAATATATAGCACAATAACATTATAATATTATGTCTTTTTACTTCTTTCTATTATTTTATTATAAATAATAATAATAATAATAATAATAATAATAATACATTATAAGGTCTAGTTGTTGTAATAATTAGATAATAATAAATACATAATATTAAAACATTAAATATAATACAATAGCATTATTATATTATTATAAATGATACTTTTTTAACTTCTTCCTAGTATTTTATTATAAGTAGTAATAATGCTAATAGTAATAATGTTAATAATGGTAATGACAATTATTATTATTATTGTTGTTATTATTATTATACATTATAATGGCTAGTTATTGTAATAAATAGGTAGATATTAATAATTCATTCATTCATTCATTAAATATAATATGAATAAATGTAAATATTAAAAATAATTGAACACACTGTACATATTATGCATTAAAATAATATATTATTATAAATAAAAATATAATATTCATTTAAATATACATATACTACTATAATGATAATAATAAATAATAATTCATAATGCTTTGTTATATATAAAGTTTATATATTTAAAGTTATAATTATTAAAAGATAACATACAGTAATTAACAGTATTGTGTGTAAACTTACAGTAATTTATGTACAATATAAAATAAATACAATAAGAAAAAAAATACTTATAATAAGTAATGTAATATATAACATTATAAATAATGTACCAACAACAACAATAATAATAATAATAATAATAATAATAATAATACACTTCTCAATTAAACAAAGCATAATGTTCACAAGCTGTAAACAATATTTTAGGTAGGTATGGTGACAGAAATGTTACTTTTGGCATGAATATAAGCTTAAGTATGAATATAAGCTTAAATAAATCAGTTGACTGTTTCCATGTCTAGTGTTTGAGTCACAAGATCCTTTTCTGAAACCCGTAAGATCATATTTTGACTGCAGATCATCCCAGAGTCCGTCAGACCTCTTCAGAAACACAGCAGACCATAATAACGCAGATTTAATCAACATCCCTTAAATAAACATTTCCCAAGAACTCAGAAAATTCCCCACAGGAACGTTTTAATAATCTTTTTAAAGTTCCTGTAATTCTCCGTCATTTCTCAACGTCCTGTAAACAGATGTTATGGCATGTTTAGATGATCTGTCAGACGGACGTGTTTTCTGGAGGTTTACGCAGAACAGGGGCAGACTCAAACACACTAGACAGATACAGGAAATTAATGAACTGACGATGATGATTATGATGATGACGATTGTGATGATAATGATGATGATGATGATTGTGATGATGATGATGATGATGTCATATCTGGTGGATGGGGAGTCAGAGATTGAAGGTTGAAGAAATCTAAATAAATTTTTTCTTTCTTTCTTAATATAATAATCAAATAAATGTTTTAAAACTTCAACAACAACAACTATTATTATTAGGGCCCGTAGCCAGCCTGATGAAAGGTGTGGTTCTTTTTTCTTAAAAAGTGGACCTTTTTGCAGTTATTCGCCTCATTTTCTATTTAATTATGAGACCTAAATACTACATTTTAAGCACTATTTTGAGCTGCATTAACTTGTCAGATGGTCATTATAACCACACTTTCTGATGTACCAAAAATATTTCTATTTTAGAAGATTTAGATTACAGTTTTTGCCAATTGTTTACACACATTTTCTGAAAGCATGTCTCATATTGTCAGAACTCTACACACAAATCACAAAACACACACACACATTGGGCAAAACCCTTCAATTCTCTTGCAAAATGAAACGTTACATTCAAAACGATGTCATTTCTTCTCCAAATGGTGTTTTGTTTTCAAATGACACACACAAACCATCACATGAATAGACATTTATAAGAACCATTTGAACACTGATGTGCTTAATGTAAAACACTATAACCACTTCTTCTCCATTTATCATAATGACTTACTGTAAGCCTTTTTTGTTCAGTGTTACAATTACTGCAGACAGTACACAGGCCTACAGAAGTGCATTGTAAAATATTTCAGAATATTATTTTTATACAAAATACACGGTACCAAATATATTTTTACTGCATTTTCCCCACAAAAGCAGTATACACAGTGTTTATTCCAACTAACACAAAGTTGCACATAACGTGGTCTACATATGCCATCAACAAAAGGATTTACTGAATAGTTACAGTAAAAAATAAATAAAAAAAAAAGTGTGGATTTCGGTCATAAACGTTCCATCCCCAGGCAGAAACAAATTCAATAGGATTGAGAAATGGAGAATATGATATGAGCGCTGATTTCTAAATTGCCATTATGTGTGACATGTGTTTACCCATCTGATGAAGTAGTATGTAAAGTAGGACAACTGACTTTACAATTGTGAATGACAGTGTGTTCTTTGTGAAAACAAGAGATTTTCTGCATGAAAATTGTGCCAAATGCAGAGAATTGTGTGTAGTGTTTTGAAAAAAGTGTGTTTTAAATCTGCAATTTGAGTGCAAAGCAGGAATTGTGCTTGTGGTTTAGCAGAATTGCTTAAGGGGGTTGGTGCATCAGTTACATGTTGTAGTCATTGTGTCTGAAGTACAAGTAATTGTGTGTAAACAATTGGAAAAAACTGTAAAAGTGACCTGTAAAATGTTTTTCCCGTTTAAAAACAATGCAGTTGCGAAAGAGCACTTCTCTTACGTCAGATGGTAAAATGAAAACATTTGTTAGCATTGGGCAAAACTGATTAGCTGAAGTCACACCGAATCGACAGCCAACAGAGGATTCTGCTTGGTCTTAAAGCCTTTTTCGATGGGTTATTTCCAAAATTTATAATGGCAGCAATCAACACAGGATAAATAAGCTTATGTATGGGACAAATTTTGGACCTTTGTCAGTTAGGGGTGGGTCTTCCGAAGCACCCGAACCCACCGAACCCCCCGAACCCCCCCTGGCTACGGGCCTGTATACTATTTTGTTGTTATTATTATTATTATTATTATTATTATTTATTATTATTATTATTATTATTATTATTATTATTATTATTATTATTATTATTAGTAGTAGTAGTAGTAGTAGTAGTAGTAGTATAGTGTAGTAGATTTTTCCAAATTGATGCTTATAAAATTATGGTAATCATATAATGTTAATTCTTAAAAATCATAATGAATAACAACAAAAATATAATAATAATAATAATGTTTTAAGATAATACTCTATTAGATTATTATTAATATATTTTTTACGTATAAATTTATATTAGTATAATAATGTTTCGAATAAAATTCTACTAGTAATAAAAACAATACTAATATTGTTTTAAGGTTATACTTTGTTCAGTTATTAATAATTAATGGTTGCTTAAAAAACAATTATTATTATTATTATATTTATTATATTATTATCATATTATATTTATTATGTAGATTTTATGTGTGTGTGTGTGTGTGTGTGTGTGTGTGTGTGTGTGTGTGTGTGTGTGTGTGTGTGTGTGTGTGTGTGTGTGTGTGTGTGTGTGTGTGTATATATATATATATATATATATATATATATGCCGGCGCCAATAGTGGTTAAGTGCGCTGACATATAGCACTATGCTCACGGCGACCCGAGTTCGATTCCTGGCTTTAGGTCCTTTGCCAAAGGTGACGCAGTGGCACAGTAGATAGTGCTGTCGCCTCACAGCAAGAAGGTCGCTGGTTCGTGCCTCGGCTGGGCCAGTTGGTGTTTCTGTGTGGAGTTTGCATGTTCTCCCTGCGTTTGCGTGGGTTTCCTCCGGGTGCAGGTGAATTGGGTAGGCTAAATTGTCCGTAGTGTATGAGTGTGAATGAGTGTGTATGGATGTTTTCCAGAGATGGGTTGCAGCTGGAAGGGCATCCGCTGCGTTAAAAAACATGTGCTGTATAAGTTGGTGGTTCATTCCGCTGTGGCGACCCTGGATTAATCAAGGGACTAAGCCGAAAAGAAAATGAATGAATATATATATATATATATATATATGTATATATTAGAGATGCCACAATTCTCAATACAATATTGAACCGTTAGGTACGACATCCACGGTGCAATACGCGCTTGTGAATTGCGGTTTTTCCGGTTTTTCCGTTTAAATAATTTATGTGCGTTTTATTTCTCTCCGAATAGACTGTTTGTGTGTGCCTGTAAGTCTACGAGCTGAGATGAGGAAACTCCTCCCCGCAAGTAAATATTCAATCACTATGCTCTAAAGTTAGGGGGCGCTCCACCATCATTCCACACTTTAACATGGCGAGCGGAACTGGTTCCGAAAGACACATAAAAATAACAAAGGCAGTGTTAAGTTTAATTAAGATGGTTTATTTATATTTACTGAATATGTTTATTTGAAAAGGTCAATTTATGTTCATTAACTTCACATGCATGTTTATTTTCAAAATGTAGGAATTTATGTGTTCCCCAGTTTGTACATAGGCTACCAGCAGCTCTGAGATTTCAGTGTTTTATTATACAATACACTAGGAAATAGTGTACCTTTCTTGGCTTTGAAGTAAAATAAAGAAATATTGCAATAAATTGTTTTTATTTTTTTCTCTTTCTTACTGTTCCTATTGCCTAAGCAATATGTGTCATATATGTGTCATTATGTGTCAAGCCATCAGAACCGAACCGAACCGAACCGAAAACCGTGTTAAAAATCCGAGGTATGTATTGAACCGTAAGCTAACTGTATTGTTGCATCCCTAACACACACACACACACACACACACACACACACACACACACACACACACACACACACACACACACACACACACACACACACACACACACACACACACACACACACACACACACACAC
>LR812541.1:44360563-44363063 GCA_903798195.1 Danio kyathit | reverse complement strand
ACACATGCACACACACTCAATCATTTACTCACGCACACACAATTTCTCACAGACACACACACACACACACACGCACTCTCACAGATGCACACATTGACACACACTTGCACAAACACACACACAGGCTCCCTCACACACGGTCAATTACACTCAAACTCTCTTTCACTCTCTCACACACACACACGCACACTCACTCATTCACTCAGCCACTCACTCATTCACTCATGCACACACAAACGCACGCACACACTATTCATTAATTCATTTTCCTTCGACTTATCCCCTTTATTCATCAGGGGTCACTACAGCAGAATGAACCGCCAACTATTCCGGCATATGTTTTACACAGCGAATGCCCTTCCAACTGCAACCCAGTACTGGGAAACATCCATACACTCTTACACTCATACACTACGGACAATTTAGTTTATTCAATTCACCTATAGCGCATGTCTTTGGACTGTGGGGGAAACCAGAGCACCCGGAGGAAACCCACGCCAACACGGCGAGAACATGCAAACTCCACATAGAAATGCCAACTGAGCCAGCCGGGACTCGAACCAGCGACCTTCTTGCTGTGAGGCGATTGTGCTAACCATTGAGCCACTGTGCCGCCCATACTAAATATTGAATATTTCTTAATATATCGTTATATATTGTTAACATATTGTCTAATATATTGCCAAACATGATTCAATAATAACCCAGATTATAAAGATTTCAGTTCATATAATATAATCAAATAAATTGTATCAAACTATATTTTATTAATTACCAGGTAAATTACATTATTACATTACATTTTACATTAAAGACTAAAGCTAAAATGTGACGTATACAACAACAGTACATCTATATCTTCCATTAATATTCCAGGATGTATGCAGTGAATAATCTAGCCCAAATTCCACACAGGAGAACTGAAGAAAAGCTGAAACAGAACAGTATCACTTCAGGCTAAATCACTAATAAACAATAAAGCAGACAGCAGAATCTACAGGCTACAGGGCAAAACACTGTCGTCTGTTTAATCCTGCCTCCGCCATCCACTTCAGCTCTTCACTTCTAATAAGCTGTTTCAAAATATTCGCCTTCATTTCTAACCCAGAAGTGTCCAGTGAGTTTAACTCAGCGCTGATGTCTACTTTACTGCGCTTTAAGGATGAAATAGGAAAAAAAGAAATAAAAGTCAGTAAAGACTCACTAAAAATAGTGCTAGTGGTAAAATAATAGTAAAATCAGTACTTTCTGTGATCTGATGGTAAAACAGTTGAAGACAATCCATGGATTTTTGTTGAAGTGGAAACTAGAAACTACCTAATAACAACTTCCTTAAATAAAGTAAAATAAATAAAATAAAATAAAATTGAGTTTTTTATTAAACTTTGTTTTTAATTTAATTCTTTTAAAAATAAAATTTAATTACATTTTACTTTATTTGTAATTTAATTTATTTTAATTTAGTTTTTATTAAACTTTCTTTTTAATTTATTTGTACATTTAACTTTATTACATTTAATAATTTTTTTATTTAATTTAATTTAGTTTTTATTTAACATCCTTTTAAATTTAATTCTTTTCAAAATAAAATTACATTTTATTTAATTTTTAATTTATTTTAATTTTGTTTTTATTTAACTTTGTCTTTAATTTAATTCTTTTTAATATAATTTTATTACATTTTATTTAATTTTAAATTTTATTTAATATTTAATTTTAATTTGTTTTTACTTTAACTTTGTTTTTAATTGTAATCTTTTTAAATTTAATTTCATTACTTTTTAAATTTAAATATTTACATTTTAGGGCACACTTTATTTTGATGGTCTGTTTGTTGAATTTAAGTTATGTTGCATCTACATGCCAACTAATTCTCATTAGATTATAAGTAGACTATTAGGGTTAGGGTTAGTGTTGACATGTGGTTACAAAGTTTCTTATTAAATGTCTGTTGAAGGAGCATATCAACAGATATTAAGCAGACAGTCTACTAATACTCAAATGGATCATCAAAATAAAGTGTTACCAAATTTTAATTTATTAAATGTTAGTTTAGCTTGAATAGAAACAGTTAATTCATTTATATTATATATATATATATATATATATATATATATATATATATATATATATATATATATATATATATATATATATATTTTTTTTTTTTAAATTATTTAAACTATTTAATTTAATTTATTTAAGTTAAATTAAATTATTTATTATTTATTATGTATTATAGAGATAGTATTAATTGATAGTATTTAATTTTAAGATGTTCTATTTTTCAATTTAATTACAGATAAGGTGTTTTTTCTTAATATAATAAAGGGTTATTATTGTTTTTTAACAATATAATATAAAACATAAAAATATATATAATTCTTTATATATATATATATATATATATATATATATATATATATATATATATATATATATATATATATATATATATATACATACATACAGGGTGTGTCATTTATATGGATACATAGAC